>JAUCBN010000060.1:8410000-9010000 GCA_035048815.1 Abelmoschus esculentus
AACTCTACTTTTTACACATCTATTAGTGTTCGTCCAGTGGCAAGGAAAGGTCTCCCCAAAATGATCGGTGCATTGTCATCTGCTTCAATCAAGGACGAGGAAGTCAGCGGGAAAAATAAATTTGTCGACTCTTACCAGTATGTCCTCAATCTTTCCTTCAGGTTGCACATATGATCTATCCGCAAGTTGGAGCATCACTGTCGTGGGTTTTGCTCTTCCTATGCCAAGCTTTTGGAAGACTGATTTGGGCATTAGATTTATGCTTGCTCCAAGGTCGCATAGAGCCTTTCCTTCATAATGGTTACCTATCTTACAAGGTATAATAAAGCATCCAGGATCCTTTAATTTGGGTGGCATGCGATTGTGAAGCATTGCCATGCATCCTTCAGTAGCAGCCACTGTTTCAAACTCACCAAGCTTTTTTCTCTTAGACACAGTATCTTTCAAGAATTTAGCATAGTTGGGCATTTGTTCAATTGCCTCTACAAATGGCAAGTTGATGTGGACTTGCTTTAAAATATCTAAGAATTTTTTGAATTGATGATCCTGTTTTTGCTTTTTCAACCTTTGTAGGAAAGGTGGTGGTGGTCTTATCTCTTCCAGGGTTACATTAGTTTGGAATTTAATACTTGGCACCACTGGGTTTTGATCTATCTCGGCAGCTGGTCGAGGTACTACCGAGTGCTTTGCTGGGGTAGTGCTTTCTGCTATGACATGATCCGTTTGTTCAGCATCCGAGTCCTCTTTGTCTTGTTCTTCTGGTGGGACTTTGTTTACTGGGTTTCCTACTTTTTCCTTCAGTTGTAGACCACTTCTAGTAGTGATTGCTTTGCATTGTTCATGGTCCATTACCTTAGCAACTTCAGTATTGCTAGTTAATCCTCCTTGTGGTCTAGTGTTTATGTTCTGGGCAAACTGCCCAACCTGAGTTTCCAGTGCCTTTATTGTTGCCTCCTGGTTCTGCAACCTCATCTAGTTCTATTTATGAATGCATCTGTTCTTTTGATGAAATTGCTATTCTCTGCCATGTATGTTTCAGTTTTCATCATAAAGGCTTTCAGAGAACTTTCCAGTGAATTTATAGGTTGTTGCTGATGCATCTGCTGCTATGGCAATGGTTGCTGGACCGACTGCTGCGACAGATGTTGCATTGGTTGTTGGAAACCCGGGGGGTGAGTAATTGGATTCAAGGCATTGTTAGGATTACACCATGAAAAATTTGGATGCCTCTTCCATGAGGGGTTGTAGGTGTTGGACATCATATTGTTTTGGTTATAGTTTACAACATACAAGCTGGATTCTTGAGTCTGCATACATTCAGAAGAATTGTGGTTACCTCCACATAAATTGCAAAAAGAATCAATGGCCTTAACCACATGGGTATTTTGCTGTAGCTGCATGTTTTGCACCATCTTGGTAAGAGAGGCCAATTGTGCTGCCACTGAATTTGATGTTTCTAATTCATTCATTGTGGATTGGTGTCTTACTCCTCCTCGCCTTGATGTAGGGAATTGAAAATCGTTCTTGGCGAGTTTGTTCAAGATTTCAATAGCTTCCTCAGGTGCTTTGTCAAGGAGTGTTCCATTGGCAGATGCGTCTAACATCATCCTAGTTGGGGCATTGGTTGCGTTGTAAAACATGGTTACTTGTGTCCACAAGGTAAATCCATGTAAAGGACACTTGTGCAGTAGCTCCCTATAGTGCTCCCATGCCTCATACATTGGTTCATCATCTGCCTGTCAAAAAGAAGTAATTTCATTACGTATACGATCATATAAATTAGTAGGATTAAAACGTGTAATGAAATCACGACAGAGTTCACTCCAAGATCCAATAGATCCTGCTGGAATGCTATTTAACCTGTAACTCCTAAAATTTAACCTAATTTATTAGATTACAAGTTAGGGTTTACCTTACTAAATCTTGTCTCGCAAGTTAAGGTTTTATAAAATAAAATAATAATAATAATAATCAGATAAATTATTAAATAATTAATAATTTAAAATACTAAAAACAATATTCAACGTTTAAAATAACGAGTTCAACCCATAAACAATAAACAGTCCAAATCCAAATAATTATTCAATATCTGGTACATAATTATTAACTGAAATAATTAAAAGTCTGAATTAATAAAACATACGGTATAACAGAAATTCAATTTCAACAATCCTCCAAGTACCGAGACCTATGATCGGGTATCTGAAACAGAAACTGAAAGGGTGTAAGCTAGGGAGCCTAGTGTGTCTCTAGTAAGCAGGTAAACAGAAACAGGAGCAGTATAACAGATGATGATAGAACCACTCTAACTCCATCACACCAAACAGAAGTGGAAACTCGACCCACAGGTGGAGTCACTGAACAGAAGTGGTATATGATAGAACCACTAAACAGAAGTGAATTAATCACTAACTTCCTCCGTACAGAAAATCCAACCAGATGCAATGTTAAATGCAGATACAAGATCAGAATGCATGCTTAATAATCTAACAGGAGGCATACATGACAATTTCAGAATAAAAAATATAATGTCAGGATGATGCATGATCATACAGTATTTAACAAAGATTTGCAGACATAGAATAACAGAATTAACAGAAGAGAACACACCTGAAGCAGAAGACTCAACGACGATACTGACGTCGACTGGACTCAGCTCTACCACTAGAATGAGCAGGTGTAGAACCTACGAATAATAATTAACATTAGACACCCTACTATGCCACTATACCAAAAATACACTAAACAGAATTAAACCGATACTCACATGCGGTTCTTGGTTGTTGATGAACAGGAGGTCATCCAAGAGGATGAGGAGGCAGATGCTCGGGGTCGGAATCTACATCACCTGAACCAAACAAAAAACTGATTCAGAACCCAAAACAGATAACTTCCAAATAAGGCATTCGATTATAAAAGCCCTAAAAACGACACTTCGGGTTCGAATTTCGAAAAACGGACTACGCCATTGAACTCAGGATGTCGAAAAACATGAAGTGGGATCGGGTCGGAAAAACTCAACGCTGACGTCAGCAAGGTCAACGCTGACGTCAGCAGATGACGTTAGCAGGTCAACGCTGACGTCATATGCTGACGTCAGCGGGTCATGGGTCGGGTCGAATATCGGGTCGGTCGGGTCGGGTTTTGGGTCGGTCGAGTCGGGTTTCGGGTCAGGCTGGGTCGGACACGGGCTGGACAGACTTTCTCCAGAAAATCTGGATTTTCCCAGATTTTCTGGAAAAATCCAGATTCCCCCAGGCAAGATTTCCAGATTTTTTTTTCAACACTCTTCCCTCCTTGAATTGATTCAAAACACTCCTACACCCGAACCGAATCAAAAACACTAACAACCCTATTTAAATCCAAAATTTAAGCAAACCCAAAAGAATACTCATCTTCTTATCTAAACCAACTCCTCTAAACTTCCATTCAACTACAAACCGAACCAAACAATCTCCCCCCCCCCATACTCGACTGAAACCAAACACTTACCATAAAATACAAGAACAAGGATTGAGTGTTTACCAAACACTTACCACACAAGTATCCGGATTTTCAGATAAAATCATCAAAATTATTTCCAAATCAAAAAATCATTTTGGACCTCACAGTCTGAGGGTTGAACCTGACTCTGATACCATTAAATGTAACCCCTAAAATTTAACCTAATTTCTTAGATTAAAGTGGGACTGCGCCATTGAACTCAGGACGTCGAAAAACATAAAGTGGGATCGGTTCGGAAAAAGTCAACGCTGACGTCTGTAGATGACGTTAATAGTGACGTCAGCAGATAACGTCATCATGATGTCAGCGGGTCATGGGTTGGGTCGGATATTGGGTTGGACGAGTCGGGTTTCTGGTCGGTCGGGTCGGGTTTTGGGTCGGACAGACTTTCCCGAGAAAATCTGGATTTTCTAGATTTTCTCGAAATCCAGATTTTCCGGGAAAATTCTGGAGAAATCCAGATTCCCCCAGGCACGATTTCCAGATTTTTTTTTCAACACTCTTCACTCCTTGAATCGATTCAAAACACTCCTACACCCGAACCGAATCAAAAACACTAACAACCCTATTTAAATCCAAAATTTAACAAAACCCAAAAGAATACTCATCTTCTTATCTAAACCAACTCCTCTAAACTTCCATTCAACTACAAACCGAACCAAACAATCTCCCCCCCATACTGGACTGAAACCAAACACTTACCATAAAATACAAGAACAATGATTGAGTGTTTACCAAACACTTACCGGTAAACACTTACCACACAACAAGGACGATGAACAGCAATGCGGATTGAATGAAACAGAGGGAGAGCAAAAGACTAACAAAAAGTTGAAGGGAATCAACAAGAAATCCTTTGAAAACCTGATCTTGACCGATTCGGAATTAAAGGAAGAAATAAGGAAATAAATCAGAATTGAATCGGTTTTTGAGGAGGAAGAAGAACTTGCCATAAAGAAAAGGTAAAATTACCCACCAAGGGTTTGAGGTTTCAAAAAATTAAAAAGACCCCTAAAGTTTCTAGAAATTGCAACATGGTCTCTAGAAAATCCCCAAATCTTAGGTTTTAGATTAGGGATTTAAAGATTTTAAATTGGGGAAGATTTGGGGTGTGACAACTCTCCCTTCCTTACAGAAAATTTCGTCCTCAAAATTTACCTAGATCAAAAAGATGCGGATACTAGGCTTTGATAACTGACTTGGGCTCCCACGTAGCCTCATCATAACCTCGGTTACGCCAGAGAACCTTAACCATTTTAATGGTTTTCCTCCGAAGGACTTTCTGGTCCTGAGCAATAATCTCAACTGGTTCTTCTTCATAACATAGATCTGGACGGATTTCAAACTCCTCAATAGGCAGAACATGAGACGGATCAGCTCGATAGCATCTCATTACAGAAACATGGAAGACATCATGGATACACTTGAGCTCTGGTGGTAACTCAAGCTGATAAGCTACAGGCCCAACTCGCCTGAGAATACGGTAGGTCCAATATAACGAGGACTGAGTTTGCCCTTACGGCCAAAACGTAGTACCTTCCTCCACGGAGATACTTTCAGAAAAACCTCATCACCAACCTCAAACTCGAGATCCTTACACCTCAAATCAGCGTAAGATTTCTGTCTATCAAAAGCGGCCTTAAGCCGATCCCGAATTAACCTGACAGTCTCCTCTGCCTCATATACAAGATCTGGACCCAATAACTGGTGCTCATTAAGTCTAGTCCAACCAATAGGGGTGCGACACTTATGCCCATAGAGAGCCTCATAAGGTGCCATTTTAAGGATCTGAATCACACGCTCAGACTGACCATCCGTCTATGGGTGATAAGCAGTACTGAAGTTCAACCGAGTACCCAGAGCAGAATGCAGAGAACCCCAGAACTTAGATGTGAACCTCGGGTCCCGGTCAGATATAATAGACAAAGGCACTCTATGCAACCGAACAATCTCAGAGATGTATAATCGAGCCAACTTACTCGGAGAGTAAGTAGTCCTAACAAGAATGAAATGTACAGACTTGGTCGATCAACAATGACCCAAACAGAATCCTTCTTTGACGGAGTCAAAGGTAAAACACTGACAAAATCCATGGTCACACGCTCCCATTTCCACTGAGGGATCTCAATATGCTGAAAGAGTCTAGACGAACGCTGATGCTCTGCTTTGACTTTCTAGCAAGTCAAGCACTTAGATACATAACTGATCACATCTCGCTTGAGACCCTTCCACCAAAATTTTTCCCGAAGATTCTTGTACATCTCATCACCACCAGGATGCATAGAATACGGACTGTCATGGGCTTCCCAAAGGATAACTTGTTTCAGATCAGAGTTCCTTGGAACACAGTATCGACCCCGGAAACATAAAACTCCATCCTGATCGATGGAAAAGTCCTGAGAAGTTCCCTCGTTGACCTCTACAATACGATAGGCCAAGAAAGGGTCATTGGGCTGTTCAGCCCGAATACCAGATATTAGGGTAGGAACCACACGGAGCTCAGCCAATAAACTACCATCCTCAGATAAACTCAGCCGAGCAAACAGAGCTCTCAGATCAAAAATGGCGTTGCGACTCAGAGCATCTGCAACGACATTAGCTTTACCAGGGTGGTAATCGATCTCACAATCATAATCTTTAAGAAGCTCCAACCAACGTCGTTGTCTCAGATTAAGCTCCTTCTGAGTGAGAAGGTACTTAAGACTCTTATGATCTATGAAGATATAACACTTCTCCCCATAGAGATAGTGTCTCCAGATTTTCAGAGCAAAGATCACTGCCGCCAACTCCAGATCGTGGGTCGGATAATTACACTCATGCGGTTTCAATTGACGAGAAGCATAAGCCACTACCTTTCCATCCTGCATTAGAACACATCCTAGACCAGTATACAAGGCATCACTATAAACTGTATAAGGTTTCCCTGACTCTGGCTGTATCAGAACTAGTGCTTGTGTCAAAACTGATTTGAGTTTCTCAAAGCTCTCCTGTTGGGCCTCAGACCAGATAAACGAAACATCTTTCCTCAGAAGCTTGGTCAACGGGGCAGCAATAGAGGAAAAACCCTCCACAAATCTCCGATAATAACCAGCTAAACCCAGAAAGCTTCGGATCTCCGCCACATTCTTAGGTTGTTTCCATTCCATAATAGCCTCAATTTTCTTCGGGTCAACCTGGATACCCTTAGCTGAAATAACTTGACCTAGGAATACAACCTCGGATAACCAGAACTCACATTTGCTAAACTTTGCATAGAGCTGTTTCTCTCTCAGAGTCTGCAAAACAATACGGAGATGTCGCTCATGCTCAGCCTCAGATTTAGAATAGACCAGGATATCGTCAATAAAAACCACAACAAACTGATCCAGATAGGGTCGAAACACCCTGTTCATCATGTCCATAAATACAGCAGGGACATTAGTAAGACCGAAGGGCATAACTAGAAACTCGTAGTGACCATAACGAGTCTGGAAGATTGTCTTGAACACATTAGAATCCTTAACCTTGAGTTGGTAGTAACCAGATCTCAGGTCTATCTTAGAAAACACAGAGGCTCCTCGGAATTGGTCAAACAGATCATCAATGCGGGCCAGAGGATACTTGTTCTTAACCGTTAACTTGTTCAATTTCCGGTAGTTGATACAGAGACGAAGTGACCCGTCTTTCTTTTTAACGAACAGAACCGGAGCTTCCCATGGAGAAACACTGGGTCGAATGAAACCTCGATCCAGAAGTTCCTGTAATTGAACTTTAAGATCCTTAAGCTCCTTCGGAGCTATCCAATACGATGCCATAGACACTGGAGTAGTCCCCGGAAGTAACTCAATACCAAACTCCACCTCCTCCCGCTTAGGGGGTACACCCGGTATTTCTTCTAGAAAAAAATCTGGAAACTCATATACAACTCGGATCTTATCCATCCTAGAATCAGATTGTCTTGGATCAAGAATGTAGGCAAGATAGGCCATAGATCCTTTCCTGATCATCTTCTCGGCTTTCAGAGCAGAGACAAGATTGGACAAAAACCCTCTACGCTCACCGATAAGGGTTACCTCACGGTCATTAGAAGTCCTCAGAGTCGCCCTCTTACGCTCACAGTCTAGAGTAACTCGATGAGCAGACAACCAATCCATCCCCAAAATCAGATCAAACTCCCCGAACGGTAGCTCCATCAGATTAGCCGGAACGATTTCCCCATGAACCTCAAGAGGACAATTCTTATAAACCTTGGTAACCTCCACAGGGTTACCTACAGGACTATAAACAGAAATAGAGCTACCCACATCCTCTACAGGAATATCCAAATAACCCGATACAGAACTAGAAACATAGGAGTGTGTAGACCCATTATCAATCAGTGCAAATAAAGAGATAACATGAACAGAAAAAGTACCGGCAATGACATCTGGCTCATCTTGGTCCTCATGCTTACTCGTAGCATAAACCAAGTCGGGTTGGGATCCCCTTGATCTAGCAGCTCCTCTAAACTGACTAGGTCTGTCTCTACTACCAGTACCAGATGTAGCAGGTCTACCCTGACCTCTTCCCCCAGCTGAGGCCTGAACTGATGCCTGAGATTGCCCCGGAGTATAACCAGATTGTGGAGACACTGGACAGTCCCTGAGATGATGATCAAACGAACCACATCGGAAGCAAGCCCCGCTCCTCATCCGACACTCTCCAGAATGCCATTTCTTACAGAAGGAACACTGAGGTAAGGCTCGAGTACTAGTGGATCCAGCTCCACTAGCAGTAGGAACAACAGAAGCAACTGGTCTAGATCGTGTAGAACTCTGTGGCTCAAATTCATCACGGCCACTCTTCTGGGACTGAAAACCCTGACTGTGTTGTACAAAAGCCGTAGGCTGATGTCTACCTCTATCCTAACCCTGAGATTCTAGCTGAGCCCTCAAACTCTCATTACGCTCGGTTGTCCTGGCACGCCGAGTAATCATCTTATATTCCGTGTCGTGATGAGTGGCAACTACAATCTTCAATGGTACCCGGAGTCCCTTTAGAAAGTGATCACACTTTTGTTTCTCAATAGTCATAATACCAGGGGCATACTGTAGAAGACGGAGGAACTCAATCTCATAATCATTCACTGACAAGTCGTTCTGTTGCAGGTTCAGAAAATCCTCTCAACACTTAGCTAAATACTCCGGACCCACAGACCGATCCTCAAATGCTTGTCTGAAGAACTCCCAATCGATCTTATCCGAAGCAGTCACTCTTTCCTCTGCCTCCCACCAGTTCAGGGCCTCTCCCTGAAGCAATTAAACAACTGCTCTCAGTTTTCTATCAGAGGGGTAATCCATCTCCAAAAACAAACGCTGAAGCTTCTTCAACCAATACTCAACATCAGCTGGGTCTATCCCAGTCTTACCATCGAACATGGTCATCCCAGCAGCCAAAAGCTCCATAGAAATGAGTTTCCTAGAACCCTCATTCTGCCGCAAGTATCTGAGCAACTCCCTCTGCATAGTTACGGAGTCCAAACCGACAGTCTCACTTTCCCCGGAAGCATACGGTCCCTCACTCTGAACCAGTTGGTCAACCTCGGCTTGCTGAGCCTCGGTCTGTAACTCTGGCTGATCTTCCCCTCCTATCTCGTGAGCCAAACTCTGATCCTATGACGGGTCCACAGGAGGCGGAACATCACTAGTAGATCCAGCAGAACGACCTCGGCCACGGCCTCGACCACGACCTCTACCGGTCGCTAAACGTGTACTTCGACGCGGTGGCATAGTAGAGTATCTACATAAGGACAGACAAATCCTACATTAGAATCGGTACTTGGAGAATTATTCAAAATATTTCAGAAAATTCAAAATATGAGTCAAAACAAGAATCCGGATTTTCAGATAAAATCATCAAAATTATTTCCAAATCAAAAAATCATTTTGGACCTCACAGTCTGAGGGTTGAACCTTGCTTTGATACCATTAAATGTAACCCCTAAAATTTAACCTAATTTCTTAGATTACAAGTTAGGGTTTACCTTACTAAATCTTGTTTCGCAAGTTAGGGTTTTATAAAATAAAATAATAATAATCAGATAAATTATTAAATAATTAATAATTTAAAATACTGAAAATAATATTCAACGTTTAACATACCGAGTTCAACCCATAAACAATAAACAGTCCAAATCTAAATAATTATTCAATGTCCGGTACATAATTATTAACTGAAATAATTAAAAGTCTGAATTAATAAAACATACGGTATAATAGAAATTCAATTTCAATAGTCCTCCAAGTACCGAGACCTATGACCGGGTATCTAAAACAGAAACTGAAAGGGTGTAAGCTAGGGAGTCTAGTGTGTCTCTAGTAAGTAGGTAAACAGAAACATGAGCAGTATAACAGATGATGACATGTATGCATGATATGCACCAATCACCGAACACCATCAGAAGAGTAGGTTCCCCCTGAACCACTCTAACTCCATCACACCAAACAGAAGTGGAAACTCGACCCGTAGGTGAAGCCACTGAACAGAAGTGGTATATCACAGAACTACTGAATAGAAGTGAATTATTCACTAACTTCCTCCGTACAGAAAATCCAACCAGCTGCAATGTTAAATGTAGATACAAGATCATAATGCATGCCTAATAATCTAACATGTGGCATACATGACAATTTCAGAATCAAAAATATAATGTCAGGATGATACATGATCATACAGGATTTAACAGAGATTTGCACACGTAGAATAACAGAATTAACAGAAGAGAACACACCTGAAGCAGAAGACTCAACGATGATACTAACGTCGACTGGACTCGGCTCTAACACTAGAATAAGCAGGTGTAGAACCTACGAATAACAATTAACATTAGACACCCTATTATGCCACTATACCGAAAAATAAACTAAACAGAATTAAACCGATAGTCACGTGCGGGTCCTGGTTGCTGATGAACAGGAGGTCGTCCAGGAGGAGGAGGAGGCAGATGCTCGGGGTCGGAATCTACGTCACCTGAACCAAACAAAAAACTGATTCAGAACCCAAAATAGATAACTTCCAAATAAGGCATTCGAACATAAAAGCCCTAAAAATGACACTTCGGGTTCGAATTTCAAAAAACGGATTGCGCCATTGAACTCAGGACGTCGAAAAACATAAAGTGGGATCGGTTCAGAAAAAGTCAACGCTGACGTCAGCAGATGACGTCAACAGTGACGTCAACAGATGACGTCAACAATGACGTCAGTAGATAACGTCAACATGATGTCAGCGGGTCACGGGTCGGGTCAAATATCGGGTCGGTCGAGTCGGGTTTTGGGTCGGACAGACTTTCCCGAGAAAATCTGGATTTTCTAGATTTTCTCGGAAAATCTGGTTTTCCCTAGATTTTCCGGGAAAATTCTGGAAAAATCCAGATTCCCCCAGACACGATTTCCAGATTTTTTTCAACACTCTTCACTCCTTGAATCGATTCAAAACACTCCTACACACGAACCGAATCAAAAACACTAACAACCCTATTTAAATCCAAAATTTAACCAAACCCAAAAGAATACTCATCTTCTTATCTAAACCAACTCCTCTAAACTTCCATTCAATTACAAACCGAACCAAACAACCTCCCCCCCATACTCGACTGAAACTAAACACTTACCATAAAATACAAGAACAAGGATTGAGTGTTTACCAAACACTTACCACACAACAAGGACGATGAACAACGATGCGGATTGAATGAAACAGAGGGAGAGCAAGACTAACAAAAAGTTGAAGGGAATCAACAAGAAATCCTTTGAAAACCTGATCTTGACCGATTCGGAATTAAAGGAAGAAATAAGGAAATAAATCAGATTTGAATCGGTTTCTAAGGAGGAAGAAGAACTTGCCATAAAGAAAAAGGTAAAATTACCCACCAAGGGTCTGAGGTTTCAAAAATTTAAAAGAGACCCCTAAAGTTTCCAGAAATTGCAACACGGTCCCTAGAAAATCCCCAAATCCTAGGTTTTTGATTAGGGATTTAAAGATTTTAAATTGCAGAAGATTTGGGGTGTGACATAACCAGGTCTTTGCCCTATCCCTCAGTGAATAGGGGAATAATTTCAATCTCAGGACATCTTCATGGACTCCTTGGATTTTGAAAGAATTGCATATCTCCATGAATGACTTGAGGTGTTGCCTGGCATCTTCAGTCATAGACCCACCAAACTGTCCAATAGTGTTGAGCATATTGAACATGACAAGTTTTAGCTCAAAGTGAGCTGCTTCGATCTCTGGTGTAACGACTCCTGGATTTAACCCATTCAAATCCTCCTCCAAGATGTCTCGAACAGTAAGCTGCCACGGCCCTGGTGGCGGCGGAGGACCTCCGTTGCCGGCAGGTAAGTTTTGTCCTGCTGGATGATCTGCCATAGCTATTTGGATTTGTCTTCTCAACCTTTGCCGTGTACGTACAAAGGGTTGGTTGGGTTGGCCCTGGTCATACACCAAGAAAAAACAAAGTAAAATAAAAATAAAAAGCAAGAAAATAATGAAAACAAAATTTAGTTGTCAATCCATGGCAACGGCGCCAAAAACTTGTTGTGTGTCAAAAGTGCGCAAATAGTGCAAGTGTACACGTCGCAAGTAATAAAGCGATAAATATATCAGATATCGTCTCCACAAGGATTGGTCTACTTAATATGTCTTCTTTTGTCTTCTTGCTCTGAAAAGGAATAAAATAAAAACACAAGTAAGTTTGGGGTTGATGAGTACTAAATAAAGAAAACTAAATAAAAAGAAGATAAACAGAATAAAGAAGTGGCCAGGATCCAATTGTGTTGTATAGTGGATTCAATTGACTTGTTTCCGTCCAATGCAATCGCACAACACTGCCTCGGCAGTACTACAGATTACTGCCTCAACAACGATGATGCTTGTTTGCCGCGACAATCTCTTGCTCTTGGGTAGACTTTATCAAAGTTCGGTAAAGTGTCCTTTAATGACTCCGCTTATCTCTAAGTCGAAGTACAGTTGATGACCAGTCCTTGATGACACCTCTCGGCGTGAATCAATTGTAATCACCAACCAATCCCACACTTCTTTTAGGCGCTGAAACTCTTAACCTATCTCTAGGCCGAGTTAGTGTTTCTCGATTGAAACATCGTACTTATTCCTTTCGTGAATCTAACTCTCTTGATATTAGATAAATGGATTACTTGCAAACTTCTCTCTCAAGCTTGGATGCAAGAACAAAAATGGCGAAGAATAAGCAAACCTTGATATTTTATTGCATTAAAACAAGAAACAAAAGTCAATCTCTTCTCACTAATACTCTACAACCTTCACCTAAGCCTAAAGAAACTTAGAACATAATAAAAAGAAATCTAAAATCTAAGGTGGAGTCGGCTCTCTCTGTGATGCGAAGCTTTGTTCCGGAAACTCTCCTCTTCTCTCTTCTTGGACGGCTAGGTCTTATAAAGGCATGGTCTAGGGCAAACCTTTCCTAAGTAGGAGTATAACTTGGAGTAGGGTACAAGTCAAGTCCATAAATAAAATATTTCCAAGTTTACTCCAACTAGGATTCTTTTCCGCGTGGCCTTTGACTTGGGCTTTCCATGTGCTACCCAGCTCCGATTCGTGCGCTGCTTGTCCAGAAACGTCCAGCTTATTTTTCTCTTCAAGTCGCCTACAATATCGTTACTTGTTCTTGCTGCCTCGGCATCAGGTCCTACCTCGGCCTCGGTTGCTGCCACGGTAATAGTTTTTCCTGCACAAACACAAAAGTACAGTAAAACTCGCCTTTTCTATAAATATCGTCTTTATATGTTTCAAAAAGCTGAATATCTAATTATCTCATATTAAGCACATGCATTGGTCCAAGTGGGTGTAGATTTAGTGATTATTGTCCATGAAAGGTGTAAAAAGTGATAGTGAGTTGAGCACTTATCACTACACGTCATAAATCTCTTCAAAAACGACCCAAAAAGTTGTTTGACTCAAAATTTATGTGTTTATATATATTAGATTACAACCAATTCAAAATAATTATGAAGAAAAAAAATAAATTCCATAACTTTTAACCCGGTTAAATTTCCAATTGTTCCATTTTGAGGCCCATTTAGACTTACACGTCAAAAAAGACCGAAAAATTTGTTTAAATCAAAATTTATGTGTTCATATATTAGATTACAACCAATGCAAAATAATTATGAAGAAAAACATCAATTCTGGAGCTTTTTACTCAGTTAAGTTTTCAATGGGTCCACTTTATGACCCATTTAGAACTACACGTCATAAATCTCTTAAAAAACGACCCAAAAAGTTGTTTGACTCAAAATTTATGTCTTCATATATTAGATTACAACCAATTAAACATGATTATGAAGAAAAACATAAATTCCGGAGCTTTTTACTAAGTTAAATTTTCAACGGGTCCACTTTGAGACTCATTTAGAACTACACGTCATAAATCTCTTCAAAAACGATCCAAAAAGTTGTTTGACTCAAAATTTATGTTTTCATATATTAGATTACAACCAATTCAAAATAATTTTGAAGAAAAACATCAATTCTAGAGCTTTTAACCCGGTAAAATTTCCAACGGTTCCATTTTGAGGCCCATTTAGACTTGTATGTCAAAAAACTCTTCAACAACGACCCAAAAAGTTGTTTAAATCAAAATTTATGTGTTCATATATTAAATTACAACCAATTCAAAATAATTATGAAGAAAAACATAAATTCTAGAACTTTTTACTCAAGTTAAATTTTGAACGGGTCCACTTTGAGACCCATTTAGAACTACGCGTCATAAATCTCTTCAAAAACGACCCAAAAAGTTATTTCAATCAAAATTTATGTGTTCATATATTATATTATGATCAATTCAAAATAATTATGAAGAAAAACGTCAATTTTGGAACTTTTTACATAGTTAAATTTCTAACGGGTCTATTTTGAGACCCATTTACAACTACAAGTCATAAATCTCTTCAAAAACTACCCAAAAAGTTTTTTAAATCAAAATTTAAGTGTTCATATATTAGATTACGATCGATTCAAAATAATTATGAAGAAAAAAATCAATTTCAAAACTTTTAATCCGGTTAAATTTTCAACTATTCCATTATGAGGCCCATTTAGACTTGCACGTCAAAAAACTCATCAAAAACGACCCAAAAAGTTGTTTAAATCAAAATTTATGTATTCATATATTAGATTACAACCAATTCAAAATAATTATGAAGAAAAACATCAATTCTGGAGCTTTTTAGTCATTTAAATTTTCAACGGGTCCACTTTGAGACCCATTTAGAACTATACGTCATAAATCTCTTCAAAAACGACCCAAAATGTAATATCCCAAAAATTATTCCTAATTTTAAAATCCTAATTTTGAAATCCCTAATTAAAAACCCTAATTTTTATATTCTCAATTTCTGAAACCTTAATTTAATTGAGTTTTTTTAAAATTGATTTTCTAAATTTGAGGGAATTTTTTTGATAAGATTATAAAGTTTTGAAAGTTTTAAATGTGAATTTAAAGATTAGTAGTTAAATTGATTTGATGACTTTTGGATAGCTAACTTATTTTGAAATTGAATTTTATTTTTAGTGAGATTATTTTTTTATTAATAGTTTATCTACAATTAATCTTTTTATTAAAAATATCATTTTATTCTAATTATTGTTTTATCAAAACTCTTTATTTAATATTATAAATATTATATAAAGTCTCAGAAAAGAAATCCCTTTAAAATACTATAAGCTTTTTATTATTATTTTATTAATTCTTTTATGGTTTAATAGAATTCCAATTCAAATTGGAATCAATTATTTTTTCTATATATATACATAGTATGGTTTAAGAGAAACCATAAATTGTTTTTCTCCATCAAGATTCTCTAAAGCCTATGTTTTCATTCTTTAAATTCTATTCAAGTTCAAAATCACATTATTCAGTAATTTGAGTCGGTTTGGCTAAGGTGTGTTCTCTTACTGGTGCTACATTTATTTTGTTTTGTTTTTCCAAAAAAAAAATATTTTTTTGTGTGACATGCTTAATATTTTATGCTTTGAAAAATAATCGTGTTTTGCTGCCATGTGTAAATTTTTGTATTGCGTCTTTGATTGCATATTTGTGTTTCCGTGCTTACGTGTCATTGTGATTTAAGAAATATATAAAACCTTTCGGATTTTGAGATCTTATACTTTTATGAGTAATTATGATATTAAACCCTATAAAATTGTGTTTTCGGATAAATTATGATTTAGGATTAAGACTGAGATTGGATAAATTATAACATCATTCATACAACTTGTTTTGTATTGTTTCCTAAAATATTACTCTTGAGAAATAATTTTATAAACTATGTTTTTTGTTTTTATCTACACCTTAGAAATACACTAAGTTTTTTAGGTTACTACATCTTAGTTTCCTCTTACAAATATTTGAACTTTAGACAATACGGTACCTGAAGAATCTCATACTTTATCCGGTTATTTTATTATTCAATATAAAACTAACTTTTAGTTATTCAAATTATTATTACTATTTTAGAAACTTTAATATATTTGGGAATTAAGGTTATTTTCAGTATACATAAATATTTTCCTTACATTCGGATATTTTATTTGAACCATCAGACTATAATGTTAATTTTAATAAGTTTATGAGATAATTTATTTTAGGAATTTTAACTCTTCTTAAATTACCAATTTTTAGTTATAATTTTAACTTTTGTTTTTGACGAACTATTAAGTAATTAAATATTTTATAATTATTATGAAATAATATAAATTAAATTGATTTTGAGGGTAAAGTTTTTAACGTTAACTTTCTAGATTTAATCTATTTCTTATCGTGTTAAATGTGTATTTCTTTTTGTGCTATTGTTAAATGAATTCAAATATGTGTTTTTTTGCTTGTGCTAAATATGTGTTTCTTCTGTGCTATTGTCAAATAAATTTAAATGTGTGTTCTCTTCTTGTGTTAAATGTGTGTGTTTTTCTTGCGTTAAATGTGTGTTTCTTTCTGTGCTATTGTCAAATGAATTCAAAATGTGTGTTTTCTTCTTGTGCTAAAGGTGTGTTTCTTCATGTGCTATTGTTAAATGAATTTAAATGTGTGTTCTCTTCCAATGCTAGATTTGTGTTTTGTGATTAACTTTTTATTGTGATACTGTGATCTTGAGATTCCTTGTGATATTGTGATCAGATTATCTGAACTGTGTGTTCCGTATTCTAAACGATTATATGTGTTGGTACATTTGAGATCATTAACATTGATTGCATTACATGTGCATGGGGTGGATTGTACGAAGGAAGGTGGTTTTACCACACTGTGTTTGGCGAAATAAGGGGTGAGGGGTTCTGGGGAACTACCTCCACTGTGATCGGTTGGCTTTGCCACCACTGTGTTTGGCGTTCGGAGTATGGGACTGCATTTTCTATGACCTTGCATTCAACAAATTATCGAAATTGTGTGCCTCATATGTTATACGAATATTTGTGATGAGACTTTTGTGATTTATGATATTGATTGCATAATCATGTGCATTGGGAAGGATTGTATGGAGGAAGGTGGTTTTACCACACTGTGTTTGGCGAAATAAGGGTTGAGGGGTTCTGGGGAACTACCTCCACTATGATCGGTTGGCTTTGCCACCACTGTGTTTGGCGTTTGGAGTATGGGATTGCATTCTCTGTGACATTGCATTCATCAATATTTGTGTTTATTTACTGTGAATATATATATTATGCCTGTGATTATGAATTGAGTGACATTGTGATGTTTGACTGCACTTTAGAGACACACTGGCTTTATAGCTCATTCTTTTAGTTTTTTTTTCAGATATCTGGCCCTAGGAGTTGGTACTCGGAGATCTCTCTCGGATACGGTTTATTACTATTTTTAGTACTATTATTTACAGATATTTTTATTTTGCGATTATTAGGGATTGAGATGTATTTAAACCTCATGCATAAAACCAGTTATTCAAATTTAATAATTTTAAATAAGAATATTTACTTTTTTAATCTTGTTTTTATCTATTAATTTACAAATTTAGTTTTTAATTTTTTTTAAATTACTTGACATAAAAGTTTTAAAAGCAACAGTTTTAACCTACCGTACTCTTTAAGTTAAAAATTAAGGGGTTACACAAAAAGTTGTTTGACTCAAAATTTATGTGCTCATATACTAGATTACAACCAATTCAAAATAATTATGAAGAAAAACAACAATTCTGGAGCTTTTAACCCGGTAAAATTTCCAACGGTTCCATTTTGAGGCCCATTTAGACTTGTACGTCAAAAAACTCTTCAAAAACGACCCAAAAAGTCGTTTAAGTCAAAATTTATGTGTTCATATATTAGATTACAACCCATTAAAAATAATAATGAAGAAAAACATCAATTTCGAAACTTTTTACTCAGTTAAATTTTCTATGGGTCTACTTTGAGACCCATTTAGAACTACACGTCATAAATCTTTTCAAAAACAACCCAAAAAGTTGTTTGAAACAAAATTTATGTTTTCATATATTATATTACAACAAATTCAAAATAATTATGAAGAAAAACATCAATTCCGGAGCTTTTTACTCAGTTAAATTTTCAACGAGTCTACTTTGAGACCCATTTTGAACTACACAATATAAATCTCTTCAAAAATGACCCAAAAAGTTTTTTAAATCAAAATTTATATATTCATATATTAGATTACGATCGATTCAAAATAATTATGAAGAAAAAAATCAATTTCAAAACTTTTAACCCGGTTAAATTTCCAACTGTTCCATTTTGAGGCCCATTTAGACTTGCAAGTCAAAAGCTCTTCAAAATCTACCCAAAAAGTTGTTTAAATCAAAATTTATGTGTTCATATATTAGATTAAAACCAATTCAAAATAATTATGAAGAATATAAATAAATTCTACAATTTTTAACCCGGTTAAATTTTCAACTGTTCCATTTTGAGGCCCATTTAGACTTGCACGTCAAAAAACTCTTCAAAAATGACCCAAAAAGTTGTTTAAAGCAAAATTTACGTGCTCATATATTAGATTAAACCAATTCAAAATAATTATGAAGAAAAACATCAATTCTAGAGCTTTTTACTCAGTTAAATATTCAACGGGTTCACTTTGAGACCCGTTTAGAACTACACGTCATAAATCTCTTCAAAAACGACCCAAAAAGTTTTTTAAATAAAAATTTATATGTTCATATATTAGATTACGATCGATTCAAAATAATTATGAAGAAAAAAATCAATTTCAAAACTTTTAACCCGGTTAAATTTCCAACTGTTCCATTTTGAGGCCCATTTAGACTTGCACGTCAAAAAACTCTTCAAAAATGACCCAAAAAGTTATTTAAAGCAAAATTTACGTGCTCATATATTAGATTACAACCAATTCAAAATAATTATGAAGAAAAAAAATCAATTCCACAGCTTTTTACTCAGTTAAATTTTCAACGGGTCCACTTTGAGACCCGATTAGAACTACACGTCATAAATCTCTTCAAAAACGACCCAAAAAGTTTTTTAAATAAAAATTTATATGTTCATATATTATATTACGATCGATTCAAAATAATTATGAAGAAAAAATTTAATTTCAAAACTTTTAACCCGGTTAAATTTCCAACTGTTCCATTTTGAGGCCCATTTAGACTTGCACGTCAAAAACTTTTCAAAATCGACCAAAAAGTTGTTTAAATCAAAATTTATGTATTCATATATTAGATTACAACCAATTCAAAATAATTATGAAGAAAAACATCAATTCTGGAGCTTTTTACTCATTTAAATTTTCAACGGGTTCATTTTCATACCCATTTAGAACTACGTCATAAATCTCTTCAAAAACAACCCAAAAAGTTGTTTGACTCAAAATTTATGTGTTCATATATTAGATTACAACCAATTCAAAGTAATTATAAAGAAAAACATCAAATTCGGAGCTTTTAACCTGGTAAAATTTCCAACGGTTCCATTTTGAGGCTCATTTACACTTGTACGTCAAAAAACTCTTCAAAAACGACCCAAAAAGTTGTTTGAATCAAAATTTATGTGTTCATTTATTAGATTACAAAAAATTCAAAATAATTATGAAGAAAAACATCAATTTCGGAACTTTTTACCCAGTTAAATTTTCAAAGGGTCCACTATGAGACCCATTTAAAACTACACGTCATAAATCTTTTCAAAAACGACCCAAAAAGTTGTTTGACTCAAAATTTATATTTTCATATATTAGATTACAACTAATTCAAAATAATTAAGAAGAAAAACATTAATTCCGGAGCTTTGTACTCAGTTAAATTTTCAACGGGTCTACTTTGAGACCCATTTGGAACTACACAATATAAATCTCTTGAAAAACGACCCAAAAAGTTTTTTTTAATCAAAATTTATATGTTCATATATTAGATTACGATCGTTTCAAAATAATTATGAAGAAAAAAATCAATTTCAAAACTTTTAACCCGGTTAAATTTACAACTGTTCCATTTTGGAGGCCCATTTAGACTTGCACGTCAAAAACTCTTCAAAACGTACCAAAAAGTTGTTTAAATCAAAATTTATGTGTTCAAATATTAGATTACAACCAATTCAAAATAATTATGAAGAAAAACATAAATTCCAGAACTTTTTACACAGTTAAATTTTGAACGGGTCCACCTTGAGACCCATTTAGAACTACGCGTCATAAATCTCTTCAAAAACAACCCAAAAAGTTATTTCAATCAAATTTTATGTGTTCATTTATTATATTACGATCAATTCAAATTAATTATGAAGAAAAACATCAAATTCGGAAATTTTTATACTTTTAAATTTTCAACGGGTCTATTTTGAGACCCATTTAGAACTACACGTCATAAATCTCTTCAAAAACTACCCATAAAGTTTTTTAAATCAAAATTTATGTGTTCATATATTAAATTACGATCGATTCAAAATAATTATGAAGAAAAAAATCAATTTCTAAAGTTTTAACCCGTTTAAATTTTCAATTGTCCCATTTTGAGGCCCATTTAGACAAGCACTTCAAAAAACTCATCAAAAACAACCCAAAAAGTTGTTTAAATCAAAATTTATGTATTCATATATTAGATTACAACCAATTCAAAATAATTATGAAGAAAAACATCAATTCTGGAGCTTTTTACTCATTTAAATTTTCAACGGGTTCATTTTCAGACCCATTTAGAACTACACGTCATAAATCTCTTCAAAAACAACCCAAAAAGTTGTTTGACTCAAAATTTATGTGTTCATATATTAGATTACAACCAATTCAAAATAATTATAAAGAAAAACATCAAATTCGGAGCTTTTAACCTGGTAAAATTTCCAACGGTTCCATTTTGAGGCTAATTTACACTTGTACGTCAAAAAACTCTTCAAAAACGACCCAAAAAGTTGTTTGAATCAAAATTTATGTGTTCATTTATTAGATTACAAAAAATTCAAAATAATTATGAAGAAAAACATCAATTTCGGAACTTTTTACCCAGTTAAATTTTCAAGGGGTCCACTATGAGACCCATTTAAAACTACAGGTCATAAATCTTTTCAAAAACGACCCAAAAAGTTGTTTGACTCAAAATTTATATTTTCATATATTAGATTACAACTAATTCAAAATAATTAAGAAGAAAAACATTAATTCCGGAGCTTTGTACTCAGTTAAATTTTCAACGGGTCTACTTTGAGACCCATTTGGAACTACACAATATAAATCTCTTGAAAAACGACCCAAAAAGTTTTTTTTAATCAAAATTTATATGTTCATATATTAGATTACGATCGTTTCAAAATAATTATGAAGAAAAAAATCAATTTCAAAACTTTTAACCCGGTTAAATTTACAACTGTTCCATTTTGGAGGCCCATTTAGACTTGCACGTCAAAAACTCTTCAAAACGTACCAAAAAGTTGTTTAAATCAAAATTTATGTGTTCAAATATTAGATTACAACCAATTCAAAATAATTATGAAGAAAAACATAAATTCCAGAACTTTTTACACAGTTAAATTTTGAACGGGTCCACCTTGAGACCCATTTAGAACTACGCGTCATAAATCTCTTCAAAAACAACCCAAAAAGTTATTTCAATCAAATTTTATGTGTTCATTTATTATATTACGATCAATTCAAATTAATTATGAAGAAAAACATCAAATTCGGAAATTTTTATACTTTTAAATTTTCAACGGGTCTATTTTGAGACCCATTTAGAACTACACGTCATAAATCTCTTCAAAAACTACCCATAAAGTTTTTTAAATCAAAATTTATGTGTTCATATATTAAATTACGATCGATTCAAAATAATTATGAAGAAAAAAATCAATTTCTAAAGTTTTAACCCGTTTAAATTTTCAATTATCCCATTTTGAGGCCCATTTAGACAAGCACTTCAAAAAACTCATCAAAAACGACCCAAAAAGTTGTTTAAATCAAAATTTATGTATTCATATATTAGATTACAACCAATTCAAAATAATTATGAAGAAAAACATCAATTCTGGAGCTTTTTACTCATTTAAATTTTCAACGGGTTCATTTTCAGACCCATTTAGAACTACACGTCATAAATCTCTTCAAAAACAACCCAAAAAGTTGTTTGACTCAAAATTTATGTGTTCATATATTAGATTACAACCAATTCAAAATAATTATAAAGAAAAACATCAAATTCGGAGCTTTTAACCTGGTAAAATTTCCAACGGTTCCATTTTGAGGCTCATTTACACTTGTACGTCAAAAAACTCTTCAAAAACGACCCAAAAAGTTGTTTGAATCAAAATTTATGTGTTCATTTATTAGATTACAAAAAATTCAAAATAATTATGAAGAAAAACATCAATTTCGGAACTTTTTACCCAGTTAAATTTTCAAGGGGTCCACTATGAGACCCATTTAAAACTACACGTCATAAATCTTTTCAAAAACGACCCAAAAAGTTGTTTGACTCAAAATTTATATTTTCATATATTAGATTACAACTAATTCAAAATAATTAAGAAGAAAAACATTAATTCCGGAGCTTTGTACTCAGTTAAATTTTCAACGGGTCTACTTTGAGACCCATTTGGAACTACACAATATAAATCTCTTGAAAAACGACCCAAAAAGTTTTTTTTAATCAAAATTTATATGTTCATATATTAGATTACGATCGTTTCAAAATAATTATGAAGAAAAAAATCAATTTCAAAACTTTTAACCCGGTTAAATTTACAACTGTTCCATTTTGAGGCCCATTTAGACTTGCTCGTCAAAAACTCTTCAAAACGTACCAAAAAGTTGTTTAAATCAAAATTTATGTATTCATATATTTGATTACAACCAATGCAAAATAATTATGAAGAAAAACATCAATTCTGGAGCTTTTTACTCATTTAAATTTTCAACGCGTCCACTTTGAGACCCATTTAGAACTACACGTCATAAATCTCTTCCAAAACGACCCAAAAAATTTTTTAAATCAAAATTTATGTGTTCATAAAATAATAATATTTTAATCGGATAAGTAATAATTTTGTGAAATGGTTTTAAAAATTTTAAAATTGTGTTTTTAAAGTTAAAGGAATATTATTTGAATTTTAATTTGATTTTTAATTAGGCTAATTTTGTACTAGTGACTAAATTGTAATTTTGGGAAAGTTTTGGGAATTTAATTAGTAATTTTCGGCAATTAAGATTTTTGGTGACTAAATTGGAAAGCAAGCCATACTTAGCATTTTGGACGCGGTGGTCGTGCTCAGCATTTTGGCAGAGGTGGTGGTGATGCTCCAGTCTGTAACTTGTGTTCTAGGCGCCATCTAGGAGAGTGTTGGTGGGCCACTGGTGCTTTTATCGGATGTGGATCGAGGGATCATATGAGGCGTGATTGCCCAAGGTTTGCTGGTGAGTCCGGTGATCGTGCTGAGGCCGCTGTGATGCCTGGTAGTTGACGTGGACGTGGTCGAGGTCCTTTCTAGAGGCAGGGAGATGGACGGAAGGTTTATGCTCAGCGTGGGACTCGTAATGCCACCGATGTGGTTGCAGGTACTTTTTCTTTGCAAAATGTACCGTTGTTCTCTTTGATAGATTCGGGATCTACGCATTCTTATGTTTTGAGTGAGCATGCATATCTGTTGGATATCCCGGTTGAGGTTTTAGACGTAGGCGTTGTGGTTATCAATTCTTTGGGTGAGACGGTTACGGTAAGGAGGTTGTATAAAAGGTGTCCGTTGGAGGTGCAGGGACATGTCTTTGAGGTCGACTTGATGGAGTTGCCGTTTCATGGTTTTGATCTTATCTTGGGTGTTGATTGGTTGACGGAGCACCGAGCGGTGGTGGATTTTGAAAAGAAGAAGGTTACCTTGAGGTTGTTGGATGGTAGTGAGGTTGTGGTGAAGAGTGAGTATACCGGATTCTTGTCTAATGTGATTTCGGCTTTACAAGCGGAAAAGATATTGTAACGTGGTGGTATGGCATATCTAGCTTATGTGATGAATCTGGGTAAAGGGGATGTTCGGGTGTAGGACATTCAAACAGTGCGCGATTTTCTGGAAGTATTTCCTGAGGAGTTGCCAGGATTACCTCCCGATCGTGATGTGGAGTTTAGTATCGAGACTTATGCTGGTACTAATCCGGTGTCCATTGCTCCTTATCGCATGGCACCCAAGGAGTTATAGGAGTTGAAGATGTAGTTGCAAGAGTTGCTTGACCGAGGTTTCATTCGACCGAGCGTATCACCTTGGGGTGCGCCGGTGTTGTTTGTGAAGAAGAAGGATGGCACTATGAGGATGTGCATTGATTATCGGCAGTTGAATAAGTTGACCGTGAAGAATAAGTATCCTTTGCCAGGGATTGATGATCTGTTTGATCAATTTCGGGGAGCAAGTGTGTTCTCGAAGATTGATTTGAGATCGGGGTATTATCAGTTGAAGGTGAAAGAGGAGGATGTGTTGAAAACAGCTTTTCGGACAAGGTATGGACATTATGAGTTTTTGGTGATGCCGTTTGGGTTGACAAATGCCCCGGCTGCTTTTATGGATGTGATGAACCGAGTGTTTCATGAATACTTGGATCAGTTTGTGGTGGTATTCATAGATGATATCCTTGTGTATTCATGTACCGAGGAAGATCATGATCGACATTTGCGGATAGTGTTGCAACCGTTGAAGGAAAACCTGTTGTATGCTAAGTTAAGTAAGTGTGAGTTTTGGTTGAAGGAAGTGGTGTTTCTTGGTCATGTAGTGTCGGAAAAGGGTATAAGTGTTGATCCGAAAAAGATAGAGGCAGTTATGGGTTGGAAGCAACCAAAGTCAGTATCGGAGGTTCGGAGTTTTCTTGGTTTGGCGGGTTATTATCATAGGTTTGTTGAGGGGTTTTCGAGCATTGCTGCTCCTATGACCAAGCTTTTGCAAAAGAAGGTTCCTTTTGAGAGGAAAGAAAGTCAACAAAAGAGTTTTGAGAAGTTAAAGGAGGTGTTGACTAGTGCTTCGGTGTTGGTGCAACCCGAGTCCGGTAAGGATTTTGTGGTTTATAGTGATGCATCATATGTTGGTCTGGGATGTGTTCTGATGCAAGAAGGGAAGGTTGTGGCTTATGGTTCTAGACAGTTAAGGGTGCATGAAAAGAATTATCCGACGCATGATTTGGAGCTTGCGACGATAGTGTTTTCCTTGAAGATATGGAGACATTATTTGTATGGTGAGAAGTGTACTATATACACGGATCACAAGAGTTTGAAGTATCTCATGTCGCAAAAGGATCTAAATCTTAGGCAACGAAGATGGATGGAGTTGCTTAAGGATTATGATTTGTCTATTGAGTATCATCCGGGGAAAGCTAATGTGGTAGTTGATGCTTTGAGCCGTAAGGCGGCGGTTGAGTTGAGAGCGATGTTTGCCAAGTTGAGTATTTCAAGGGAAGGTGGTTTAGTAGCGGAGTTGCAAGTAAAACTTGTTTTGGTTGAGATGATAAAGGTGAAACAGTTAGAGGATGAGGCTTTGGTGCCTTTTGTGGAGGATATTGCTGAAGGCAGATCGACCGAATATCATTTTGATGATGATGAGGTGTTGTGTTTTAGAGGCAAGATTGTGGTGCTGGATGATGTTGAGTTAAGGCAAGCTATCTTGGCTGAGGCTCACACTAGTCCGTTTGCTATGCATCCGGGTGGTGTGAAGATGTATAGGGATCTCAAGAGTGTGTACTTTTGGGTTGGTTTAAAGAAGGATGTGACTGAGTTTGTGTCGCGATGTATGGTGTGTCAGCGGGTGAAAGCTGAACATCAGTTCCCTGCAGGCTTGTTGCAACCGGTTCAAGTTCCGGAGTGGAAGTGGGAGAGAGTGACTATGGATTTTGTGACGGGGTTACCCTTGACGCCGTCCAAAAAAGATTCTATATGGGTGATTGTTGACAGGTTTACGAAGTGTGCACATTTTCTTGCCGTGCATACGATGTATTCTATGGATAAGTTAGCGGGGTTGTATGTTTCTAAGGTGGTGAAGTTGCATGGTGTGCGTAAGTCGATCATATCGGATAGAGATCCGCGTTTTACTTGTAAGTTTTGGAGGGGTTTGCAAGTTGCTTTGGGTACGAGGCTTAGCTTTAGTACAGCCTATCATCCATAGACGGATGGTCAATCTGAACGTGTTATCCAGATTTTGAAGGATATGTTGAGATGTTGTATCATTGAGTTTCAAGGTTCTTGAGAGAAACAGTTGCCTTTGGTGGAGTTTGCTTACAATAATAGTTATCAGGCAAGTATACAGATGGCACCGTTTGAGGCGTTATATGGGCGTAGGTGTCGTACACCCTTGTGTTGGAAGGAAGTTGGACAGAAGTATGTTTCTTTACCTCAAGTGTTGAAAGATACGGATGAGAAAGTTAAACTTATTTGTGCTAATCTCAAGGAGGCTTTAGATAGACAGAAGTCTTATGCCGATTTGAAGCGTAGAGAGATAGAGTATGATGTCGGGGACAAAGTGTTTCTAAAAGTTTCGTCGTGGAAGAAAGTGATGAGGTTTGGACGTAAGGGTAAGTTGAGTCCTCGTTTCATTGGGCCGTATGAGGTGTTGGAGCGTGTTGGTCCTGTTGCTTATCGGTTGAGGTTGCCGGAAGAGTTGAGTAGGATGCATGATGTTTTTCATGTATTGATGCTTCGTAGGTATAGATCAGATCCTTCTCATGTTGTTCCGGTTGAGGAGATTGAGTTAAGAGCAGATATGAGTTATGAGGAAGAACCGGTGAAGATTTTAGATGTGGATACAAAGGTTCTTCGAGGGAAGACCATAGATTTGGTTAAAGTTCTGTGGAGACACCGAGGTGTTGAAGAGGCAACTTGGGAGACAAGGAAAAGTATGGAGGAGCAGTTTCCTCACTTGTTTGCTTCAGGTAAGAATTTCGAGGACGAAATTTTCTTAAGAGGGGGAGAGTTGTAACATCCCGGTTTTGGGGTTAGTAGTTTGGGTGTTAGTTGGGGAAATTCAATTCGGGTCGAATCGGATTCCTAGGGTTCGTTATTCTGGAAAAAAAATTAAAATAATAATATTTTAATCGGATAAGTAATAATTTTGTGAAATGGTTCTAAAAATATTAAAATGGTGTTTTTAAAGTTAAAGGAATATTATTTGAAGTTTAATTTGATTTTTAATTAGGCTAATTTTGTACTAGTGACTAAATTGTAATTTTGGGAAAGTTTTGGGGATTTAATTAGTAATTTTCGGCAATTAAGATTTTTGGTGACTAAATTGGAAAGCAAGCCATATTTAGAATCCTTATAGGGCCATAAACCCAATTTATTTTTAATTAATGATTTATCCACCAAAATTGTTTTTAAATTGTTTTATTTTAGATGATAATTCCATTTTCTTTTGTAACTTCTCATTTTCCCATCTTTTCTCTCAAGATTTTCTCTCATTTTCTCTCCATCTTCTTCTCCAAATTTCTCCAATTACTTGCTGATTTCTTCATCATTTTCTACAAGATTTACTTCATTTTATTCATCCTTTCATTCTCTACAAAACCTACTCATCAATTTTTGCAAAATCAACATCATTTTCAAGGAAATCAAGGAAGGTTTTCTCATCTTTTTGGTGGATTCAATCTCAAAGGTAATATTCTGATTTCTAATCTTTTTCTAAGGTTCTTTATTGAAGTTCCCAAGTATTGGCTTGCTAGTTAACAATTGAGATTTTATTTTGTGTTTTTAATTCAAGATCTATGAGTTTTATGATGGTTTTTGTGAAATCTTTTGAGATCTCAATGGATGCTGGATTTAGGTTGATTTAATTATGATATTAGGTCAATTAAATGATTGATTGAGTCTTGAAATGAGTTAACAACAAATTAATCCCGGAATAATGCAACCGGTGGTGTTTTAAGGTGGTTTTAGGTGGCTGTTTTAGGTGTTCTTATGTTGCTGGAGGTATAAGGATGGTTTGGAAGTGTTTTTGGTTCATAATTGAGGTGGATTAGATGTTAGATTCATTAGGTTTTGGGCTGATGATGTTTCGGATACATTTCGGCTTAGTTTTTAGTCTTTTCGGCAAGGTTTTCGATAGTTTTGTGAAGGTTAAATGTGGCTGCTGTTTTGAGCATGTTGTGATGTGAATATGCTCTATTTTTAATGTTGTATAGGTAGTGCAAGAAGGTGCATAAGTGGCTGGTGCGTTGGCGTTGCCGTCGGAGCATCGACGAGGGCTCATTTCGCTTGTCGGTGAGTGGTTTGGGGATTAAAGTGAATCGCATTGGTTCGGTTCTGTTTTGGGGACTATGGAATAGTGTGAAAACTTTCCATAGTTCAAGAGTAAGTGTTTTAAATGATGTTGATGCATTATCTCAAGTTTCGGCTATTTCGGTAATGGCATATATGTGAACAATGTTTCAATAAGATTTTGAAATAGCATATCTTTGATTTGAAATGATGCATGCATATGTTAATTTCTGAAAATGCATGGTTTATAAAGGCATTCATGGCTTATGTAAGCATGAAAAAGAATTTAGAATATGATGAGGTTATTTGCCCTATGTTGATAAAGCCGTTGAACATGATTTTAGTTCACATGATGAACATTTAATGAGTGCATTATGAACAGCAAGTTAACATGCATGATTGGAATTGATATTGGCTTAGTGACACTAACCTTAGATTCGAATACAAATGACATGTCATTAGGATTGAGTGCACTATAAATATAATGAGGATAATGATGTTGCCTACACGTAAACAAGGGTGACTTTGTGTCCGATCGTGCATGTAGAGCTTGCCTATAAGTAAACAAGGGTAACTTTGTGTCCAACCGTGCATATAGTTGACCCATGCGTAAACAAGGGTGACTTTGTGTCTGACCGTGCGTAGTGGGGGTAACATGTATACAAGGGTGACTATGTGTCCGACCGATGCATGTTGAGACCAAGTGTCTCCAATTATGGAAAAAGGAATTCGTGTATTCGGTGAACTAAAAGTTCATATTAAGTGATCACTAGAAAGCCAATATGCATATATGAAATGGAATGATATATTTGTGCATGATACATGAAATGATTTGACATTATTGATAAGCATGATTTGGTTTTACATATTTCAAATAAGCATGAAGAATGCAAGTATGACTTTATAAATGATTTTGAACTTGTTTAGAGCTTCCTCACTAAGCATGTTGTGCTTAAGCTCTCTCTTTTCATACTTGTAGAAAAATAGTGATATTCGAGGCTACGTTCGGAGCAAGGGAACCAAGGGGAAGGTTATCTCAATATTTGGTATGTTTTGGCAAATAATTTGGGGCGTGGCAATGTGTAAATCAAACCCATGTGAAGTGTGTGATTTTGTTTTGCTTTGGTTAATGTTGTAATAAGACCTATAATGTTTTGGATTGTTAATTGATGGACTATGGTGTTGTTTGGATTGTTGAAGCATGTACATGCATGAACATTTTTTATTTTAAATCATATTTTAGGAAGCATGCCTATAGATTGTTTGGGATCTTTGATATGATAAATGTGTGCTTTAAATTGTTCATTATGCTTAGGTAAGTATGCATATAATTAGGGGTGATTAATGGTTATGTTTGAATGGGTGGAATTAACTTAGAATGTTCAAACTTATCAAATTGCACAGGGGTATCGATACCTCTAGTAAGGGTATCGATACCCAAGGCTTAATCTAGGGTGGTTCGAAGCATGGTTCGATGCAATTACCCCACTGGACGTTTGGGTATCGATACCACCCATGGGGGTATCGATACCAACAGCCTTCGAAGTGCAATTAGACTAGTCCCACGATAGGGTATCGATACTGAGACTTAGGGTATCGATACCCCTGACCCAAAAATGACATTTTAAGTATGGAAAATTTCGTTTAGGGTCGGATGTCTTTCCACGATCGAATATAGACGCAATGAATAATATTGAAAGTTGTATTATCACCAAGATGCATGATGTTAACTTGAATTTGCATTGGTAAATTAATGTTAGTTTTAGTCCCTATGTTATTGTGAGCTTTACAATTAGGTCCCTACTTTATGAAACATGAAATTGACGATGCTATAATGGTTCGATTGATTTGCACTTTGTTATGAGTATGCTATGCATGCTTAATTGAACTATGGTAGGTCGAATTACCGGTTTATTGTTGGAAATAAGAATTATTTGCATTTTGGCCCTTATGTATTGATATGTGAATTAAATGATCAATTGTGAATCGAATGTTCCCATTTTCGTTACGCATAACCTCGACACACATAGGAACTTAATTATGCATCTAGTTAAGAAAAGGAAAAAAATATATCGGTTTTTCAGGGTTGCTTATCGAATTGGACCTTAACGGGTTTGGTTCGATATTCCCCGTGTAAACCGTTGGTGCCGGTTCCGTCCAGGCCGGGCTAAGGGGGTTACATTTGGTGGTATCAGAGCCAGGTTTGCTAAAGTGTGTGGTTAGGTTTTCTAAATGTGTGATTGAACTTGTATGTTGTCAACTTGTTGAATATATATGCATTATGATAACTACACATCAGTTCTCGAGCTTTTTACTAAATGTGTGGTTAGGTTCATATATTAGATTACAACAAATTCAAAATAATTATGAAGAAAAACATCAGTTTTGGAGCTTTTTACTCAGTTAAATTTTTAACCGATCCACTTTGAGACCCATTTAGAACTACACATCATAAATATCTTCAAAAACGACACAAAAAGTTGTTTGACTCAAAATATGTGTTCATATATTAGATTACAACCAATTCAAAATAATTATGAAGAAAAACATTAATTCCGGAGCTTTTTACTCAGTTAAATTTTCAACGGGGCTACTTTGAGACCCATTTAGAACTACACGTCATAAATATCTTCAAAACGACCCAAAAAGTTGTTTAAAGAAAAATTTAAGTGTTCATATATTAGATTACGACCAATTAAAAATAATAATGAAGAAAAAAATCAATTTCAAAACTTTTAACACGGTTAAATTTTCAACTGGTCCATTTTGAGGCCCACTCAGACTTGCACGTCAAAAAACACTTCAAAAACGAACCAAACAGTTGTTTAAATGAAAATTTATGTGTTCCTATATTAAATTACGATTAATTCAAAATAATTATGAAGAAAAACATCAATTCCGGAACTTTTTACACAGTTAAGTTTCCAACGGGCCTATTTTGAGGCCCATTTAGACTTGCACGTCAAAAAACTCTTCAAAAACGACCTAAAAAGTTGTTTAAATAAAAATTTATGTGTTCATATATTAGATTATGATCAATTCAAAATAATTATGAAGAAAAACATCAATTTTGGAACTTTTTACTCAATTAAATTTTCAACGGGTCTATTTTGAGACTCATTTAGAACTACACATCATAAATATCTTCAAAAACGTCCCAAAAAGTTTTTCAAATCAAAATTTATGTGTTCATATATTAGATTACGATCAATTCAAAATAATTATGAAGAAAAAAAATCAATTTCAAAACTTTTAACCCGGTTAAATTTCCAATTGTTCCATTTTGAGGCCCATTTAGACATGCACGTCAAGAAACTCTTCAAAAAAAACCCAAAAAGTTGTTTAAATCATAATTTATGTGTTCATATATTAGATTACAACCAATTCAAAATAATTATGAAGAAAAACATTAATTCTGGAGCTTTTTACTTAGTTAAATTTTCAACGGGTCCACCTTGAGACCCATTTAGAAGTACACGTCATAAATCTATTCAAAAACGACCCAAAAAGTTTTTTAAATAAAAATTTATGAGTTCATATATTAGATTATGACCGATTCAAAATAATTATAAAGAAAAACATCAATTCTGGAGCTTTTTACTCAGTTAAATTTTCAACGGGTCCACTTTGAGACCCATTTAGAACTACACGTCATAAATCTATTCAAAAACGACCCAAAAAGTTTTTTAAATCAAAATTTATGTGTTCATATATTACATTATGACTGATTCAAAAATAATTATGAAGATAAAAATCAATTCTGGAACTTTTAACCTCGTTAAATTTCCAATTGGTCCATTTTGAGTCCCATTTAGACTTGCACGTCAAAAAACGCTTCAAAAACGACCCTAAAAGTTGTTTAAATCAAAATTTATGTGTTCATATATTAGATTATAACCAATTCAAAATAATTATGAAGAAAAACTTCAATTCTGGAGCTTTTTACTCAGTTAAATTTTCAACGCGTCCACTTTGAGTCCCATTTAGAACTACACGTCATAAATCTAGTCAAAAAACGACCCAAAAACTTGTTTGACTCAAAATTTATGTGTTCATATATTAGATTACAACTAATTCAAAATAATTATGAAGAAAAACGTCAATTTCGGAGCTTTTTACTCAGTTAAATTTTCAACGGGGCTACTTTGAGACCCATTTAGAACTACACGTCATAAATATCTTCAAAAACGACCCAAAAAGTTGTTTAATGCAAAATTTAAGTGTTCATATATTAGATTACGACCAATTAAAAATAATTATGAAGAAAAAAATCAATTTCAAAACTTTTAACACGGTTAAATTTCCAACTGGTCCATTTTGAGGCCCACTCAGACTTGCACGTCAAAAAACACTTCAAAAACGAACCAAACAGTTGTTTAAATGAAAATTTATGTGTTCCTATATTAAATTACGATTAATTCAAAATAATTATGAAGAAAAACATCAATTCCGGAACTTTTTACACAGTTAAGTTTCCAACGGGCCTATTTTGAGGCCCATTTAGACTTGCACGTCAAAAAACTCTTCAAAAACGACCTAAAAAGTTGTTTAAATAAAAATTTATGTGTTCATATATTAGATTACGATCAATTCAAAATAATTATGAAGAAAAACATCAATTTTGGAACTTTTTACTCAATTAAATTTTCAACGGGTCTATTTTGAGACTCATTTAGAACTACACATCATAAATATCTTCAAAAACGTCCCAAAAAGTTTTTCAAATCAAAATTTATGTGTTCATATATTAGATTACGATCAATTCAAAATAATTATGAAGAAAAAAAATGAATTTCAAAACTTTTAACCCGGTTAAATTTCCAATTGTTCCATTTTGAGGCCCATTTAGACATGCACGTCAAGAAACTCTTCAAAAAAATCCCAAAAGGTTGTTTAAATCATAATTTATGTGTTCATATATTAGATTACAACCATTCAAAATAATTATGAAGAAAAACATCAATTCTGGAGCTTTTTACTCAGTTAAATTTTTAACGGGTCGACTTTGAGACCCATTTATAACTACACGTCATAAATCTATTCAAAAACGACCCAAAAAGTTTTTTAAATCAAAATTTATGTGTTCAAATATTAGATTATGACCGATTCAAAATAATTATGAAGACAAAAGTCAATTTTGGAACTTTTAACCTGGTTAAATTTCCAATTGGTCCATTTTGAGTCTCATTTAGACTTGTACATCAAAAAACGCTTCAAAAACGGCCTTAAAAGTTGTTTAAATCAAAATTTATGAGTTCATATATTAGATTAAAACCAATTCAAAATAATTATGAAGAAAAACTTCAATTCTAGAGCTTTTTACTCAGTTAAATTTTCAACGGGTCCACTTTGAGACCCATTTAGAACTACAAGTCATAAATCTATTCAAAAACGACCCAAAAAGTTGTTTGAATCAAAATTTATGTTTTCATATATTAGATTACAACCAATTCAAAATAATTATGAAGAAAAACATCAATTCCAGAGCTTTTTACTCAGTTAAATTTTCTACGGGGCTACATTGAGACCCATTTAGAACTACACGTCATAAATATCTTCAAAAACGACTCAAAAAGTTGTTTAATACAAAATTTAAGTGTTCATATATTAGATTACGACCAATTAAAAATAATTATGAAGAAAAAAAACAATTTCAAAACTTTTAACACGGTTAAATTTCCAACTGGTCCATTTTGAGGCCCACTCAGACTTGCACGTCAAAAAACACTTCAAAAACGACCCAAAAAGTTGTTTAAATCAAAATTTATGTGTTCCTATATTAAATTTCGATTAATTCATAATAATTATGAAGAAAAATATCAATTCTGAAACTTTTTACACAGTTAAGTTTCCAACGGGTCTATTTTGAGGCCCATTTAGACTTGCACGTCAAGAAACTCTTCAAAAACGACCTAAAAAGTTATTTAAATCAAAATTTATGTGTTCATATATTAGATTATGATCAATTCAAAATAATTATGAAGAAAAACATCAATTTCAGAACTTTTTGCTCAATTAAATTTTCAACGGGTCTATTTTGAGACCTATTAAGGACTACACATCATAAATATCTTCAAAAACGACCCAAAAAGTTCTTCAAATCAAAATTTATGTTTCATATATTAGATTACGATCAATTCAAAATAATTATAAAAAAAAACATCAATTTCATTACTTTTTACTCTGTTAAATTTTCAACAGGTCCATTTTGAGACCCATTTAGAACTACACGTCAAAAAACACTTCAAAAACGACCCAAAAAGTTGTTTAGATGAAAATTTATGTGTTCCTATATTAAATTAAGATTAATTAAAAATAATTATGAAGAAAACATCAATTCCAGAATTTTTTACATAGTTAAGTTTTCAATGGGTTTATTAAGAGTCCCATTTAGACTTGTACGTCAAAAAACTCTTCAAAAACGACTCAAAAAGTTGTTTAAATCAAAATTTATGAGTTTATATATTAGATTACAACCAATTCAAAATAATTATGAAGAAAAACATCAATTCCGGAACTTTTTACTCAGTTAAATTTTCAACGGGTCTACTTTGAGACCCATTTAGAACTACACTTCATAAATATCTTCAAAAACGACCCAAAAATTTGTTTAAAGAAAAATTTATGTGTTCATATATTAGATTACGATCAATTCAAAATAATTATGAAGAAAAACATCAATTTCAGAACTTTTTGCTCTGTTAAATTTTCAATAGGTCTATTTTGAGACCCATTTAGAACTACACATCATAAATCTCTTCAAAAACGATCCAAAAAGTTTTTTAAATGAAAATTTATGTGTTCATATATTAGATTATGATCGATTTAAAATAATTATGAAGATAAAAATCAATTTCGGAGCTTTTAACCTGGTTAAATTTCCAATTGGTCCATTTTGAGGCCCATTTAGACTTGCACGTCAAAAAACTCTTCAAAAACGACACAAAAAGTTGTTTAAATCTAAATTTATGTTTTCATATATTAGATTACAACCAATTCAAAATAATTACGAAGAAAAACATCAATTCTGTAGCTTTTTACTCTGTTAAATTTTTAACGGGTCCACTTTGAGACCCATTTAGAACTACACGTCTTAAATCTCTTAAAAACGACCCAAAAAGTTGTTTAAATGAAAATTTATGTGTTTCTATATTAAATTAAGATTAATTAAAAATAATTATGAAGAAAACATCAATTCCAGAATTTTTTACATAGTTAAGTTTTCAATGGGTTTATTAAGAGTCCCATTTAGACTTGTACGTCAAAAAACTCTTCAAAAACGACTCAAAAAGTTGTTTAAATCAAAATTTATGAGTTTATATATTAGATTACAACCAATTCAAAATAATTATGAAGAAAAACATCAATTCCGGAACTTTTTACTCAGTTAAATTTTCAACGGGTCTACTTTGAGACCCATTTAGAACTACACTTCATAAATATCTTCAAAAACGACCCAAAAATTTGTTTAAAGAAAAATTTAAGTGTTAATATATTAGATTACAACTAATTAAAAATAATTATGAAGAAAAAAATCAATTTCAAAACTTTTAACCCAGTTAAATTTCCAATTGTTCCATTTTGAGGCCCACTTAGACTTGCACGTCAAAAAACACTTCAAAAACGACCCAAAAAGTTGTTTAAATGAAAATTTATGTGTTCCTATATTAAATTACGATTAATTAAAAATAATTATGAAGAAAACATCAATTCAAGAATATTTTACATAGTTAAGTTTTCAACGGGTTTATTAAGAGTCTCATTTAGACTTGTACGTCAAAAAACTCTTCAAAAACGACTCAAAAAGTTGTTTAAATCAAAATTTATGGGTTCATATATTAGATTACAACCAATTCAAAAATATTTTGAAGAAAAACATCAATTCCGGAGCTTTTTACTCAGTTAAATTTTGAACGGGTCCACTTTGAGTCCCATTTAGAACTACTCGTCATAAATCTCTTCAAAAACGACCCAAAAAGTTATTTAATCAAAATTTGTGTGTTCATCTATTAGATCACGATCAATTCAAAATAATTATGAAGAAAAACATCAATTTCAGAACTTTTTACTCAGTTAAATTTTCAACGGGTTGAATGGTCATTCTTACATCAAATTATGCAAAGTATGGGTTTCAACGACTCATGGATTTCTACTATTATGAAATGTGTCACTACAGTCTCTTACCAAGTCCGTGTAAATGACTCTTTATCTCAATCTTTTAAACCACAACGTGGTCTCTAACAAGGAGACCCACTCTCTCCATTCCTCTTTCTCTTCTACACCCAAGGCTTAACAGCTATACTACATGCGGAACATGCCAACGGTAACCTCCCAGGACTTTGTGCTAGTCGGCACAGCCCAAAAATAAACCATCTTCTTTTCGCCGATGATTTTTTTGTTTTTATAAAAAACAACACCACTGAAGCTAATCACCTCAAAAGCGCACTACACAAATATGCTATATCTTCTGGTCAAGCGATTAATTTTGAAAAATCGACAATCTACTTTTCTCCAAAAAGCGATTAATTTTGAAAAATCGACAATCTATCTCAAAGAGGAGCTGTTAACAATATTCTCCAAGTCCAAGAGGTTAGTGACCCTGGTATTTACCTAGGTGTCCCTCTTTTGATTGGGAAAAATAAAACAGCTTCGTTAGGTTTTACCAGAGATAAAGTAACGCGAGTCTCTCCAAATGGGATAAACATCTATTATCTTTTAGTGGGAGAGAAATATTCATAAAATCTATTATTCAATCCCTTCCACAATACGTAATGTCTTGCTACCTTCTCCCACATAACATTATCGATGATATGACCACTTCTATTCGTCGATATTGGTGGGCCTCGACTCCTGTGCGCTCTCAAACACCATCCAGATCTCAGACATCCGTACAGATACCTACTTCGGGACAATCTCAGGGTAGAGCCTCTGGGTCTACTGTTAGATCTGATACCAGGAGTCGAGGCCACCAGAGTGGTGGGCCATCTGTTTTTGAGGCTCGTCAGCCAGCTTTGGTTTATGCCACCAGACGTAGGATGACCGAGACGAGCCTGATGTTATCGCAGGTACTTTTACCATCTTTTCTGTTCCGTATTTTGCTTTGCTTGAGAATGGCTCCACACACTCTTATATATCCAAGTCAGTATCTGGATATCTTTCGATCTCAGTTGAGAACAGTGAGAGTGTTGTTACTGTTATGAGCCCTGTAGGACAATCTATATCTGTGAATAAGGTGTTTAGGAGATGTCCCCTTGTTGTGGAAGGGGAAGTGTTTCTGGCGGATCTCATGGAACTTCCTTTAGAGGAGTTCGATTTAATTCTGGGAATGGACTGGTTATCTGAGCATCGTGTTAATCTGGACTGTGAGGCAAAAAGGGTCACTTTAAAGACTCTAGATGGACGATTTGTGGTTTTGGTTGGTGAACGACGTGGTTATTTATCCAATGTGATATCAGTTTTGTCTGCTGACAGGATGATCCGGAAGGGATATGAGGCCTTTATTGCTTGTTTCCTTAACACAAAGGGGTCTCTATCTAAGATCGAAGAAATTCGCGTTGTTAGTGAGTTTCCTGAGGAGTTTCCTGGTCTCCCTCCGGACAGGGAGGTTGAGTTTGAGATTGAGACTTATCCTGGATCAGCACCAATTTCTATGGCCCCGTACCCAATGGCTCCGAAGGAGTTAAAGGAATTGAAGGTTCAATTACAAGAACTTCTTGACAGAGGGTTCATCTGACCTAGCTCTTCACCTTGAGGAGCTCCAGTTCTCTTTGTTAAGAAGAAAGATGGTTCTCTTTGATTTTGCATTGATTACCGAAAGCTAAATAAGCTGACAGTGAAAAACAAGTATCCTCTACCCAGGATTGATGACTTGTTTGATCAATTTCGGGGACCCATAGTTTTCTCGAAGATTGATCTTCGATCTGGGTATTATCAGTTAAAGGTTAAGGGCTCTGATGTTGCTAAGACTGTTTTTCGTACCCGGTATGGTCACTATGAGTTCTTAGTGATGCCTTTCGGTTTAACCAATGCCCCTGCAGCTTTTATGGATATGATGAACCGTGTCTTCTGGCCCTACATAGACCAGTTTGTTGTGGTGTTTATTGATGATATCCTGGTTTACTCTCGCTCAGAGGACGAGCATGTGGGGCATCTGAAAGTTGTGTTACAGACTCTCAGGGAGAATCGGTTGTATGCTAAGCTAAGTAAATGCGAGTTTTGGCTTAGTGAGGTGACATTTCTAGGGCATGTCTTTTGAGCTAGAGGTTTCCAGGTGGACCCGAGTAAAATTGATGCTATCACTAGTTGGAAACCTCCTAAGAATGTGTCTGAGATCCGCAGTTTTCTGGGCTTAGTTGGGTATTATCGACGCTTTGTCGAGGGTTTTCCACTATAGCCACCCCTTTGACGAAGCTTCTGAGGAAGGATGTTCCTTTTGTGTGGTCTGAGACTCAACAGGCTAGTTTTGATCAGTTGAAATCAGTTTTGAACCGAGCTCCAGTTTTGACCCAACCTGAGTCAGGAAAGGACTTTACAGTTTACAGTGATGCTTCGCATTTTGGTCTTGGTTGTGTCTTGATGCAGGATGGTAAGGTGATCGCTTATGCTTCACGCCAGTTGAGACCACACGAGCTTAATTATCCTACTCATGATCTTGAGCTTGCAGATGTGGTTTTTGCTCTAAAAATCTAGAGACACTATCTCTACAAAGAAAAGTGTTATATCTTTACCGATCATAAGAGCCTGAAGTATCTCCTTACCCAGAAGGAGCTTAATCTGAGACAACGTCGTTGGTTGGAGCTTCTTAAGGACTACGATTGCGAGATTAAATATCATCCGGGAAAAGCCAATGTTGTGGCGGACGCTTTGAGTTGTAAGACCATATCAGGCCTAAGATCCTTGTTCGCCAAGATGAGTATTTTTGATGATGGTAGCCTATTAGCTGAGTTGAGGGTTAAACCGACTTTGGCTGAGCAGATTTGGGCCAAGCAGCGGTTGGATGATTCTTTATTTCCTATTATGCAACAAGTGGAAGAAGGATCCACTTCTGTTTATTCTTTTGATCAGGATGGAGTCCTTTGTTTTAATGGTCGTTACTGTGTGCCCAACGATCCTGAGTTGAGACAGCCCAAATACCTTGGTAAGCTTCTTTTTCCTTAAATCGAAAATTTTAGGGTTTTGAAAGTTTGGGGTATTGAATATTTCATGATATTTTCAAGTTAATTAGGTTGATAGAAACCTAATTTAAAGATTATGTTTGTTTGGGTTTGGCTTTGAAAGCATCAACATTGAGTTAAGAAGCTTGAATTTGGGGTTCTTGCAAATGTTGAATTTATGTTGTTAATTTGATAAGGTGATGAAATTTATAAATTATTGATGTTAATTTCATATTGAGATGCTAGAAATTCATGAGAATAGGTTGGGAATTAGAAATTGAACGTGTAGAGTAAAACCTAGCCGAAATCGCCTAGAAAACGCTATTACGAGTAGCCATCTTTGAGGAATTCTCTAGGGCGGTATTTAAGGAGTTAAAAGCTGAAATTTTAAAGCATGATACTCCTATATACCTAGTTTAGATGAAAATTTACGGAACCTCAATCCGAGTTCGGTAGAAAAAGTTATAAGCTTCTTCGTAGGGCTGTTCGAGCAGTCCCGAAAAATCCGGACAGGTCTGATTCGGATGAATTCTGGTACTGATCTGGAAAGTATTAAAATGTGAGGTTAATTTATCCTTGTAGAGGATCCTCTTAGCTTTCCAAAGAGGTATAGTAAGCTCGAATCGGACATGAGATCTAGAAGATACGATCAAATTACGAAAGGGTAGCAAAACTGTCTTTAACGGATAAATGAACATGCTTACATTAGTTAAAGCTTAAGATCACTTGAGTTAAGTGATTATGATACGTTCTAATAAATGTATGTTCGTATGTGAATTACTAGATAATCAAAGAGAAGAAAATATCGAAGAGGAAGAAGGACTCGATCAAGCTAGGAAAAGAGGCAAAGGCATCACGATCCACAATCCTTTAGTTGCTTGGAATCAACTGTGAGTGTGGCAAACCGTGGGGTTAGGACCTAGAGTCCTAACCATATTTGTATTATTCGATTAATTTGTATTGTAACCGGACTAATGAAATATTTGGTAATACAGGAAGGAGGATTAAATGTTAATAACTTGTTCGATGCCATGTTTTAGTTCTAGATGTTAGACTAGTTTAGAACATTGGCATAGCTCGGAAATGCCGAGGTAAGTAATGGCACGTGACTATGGATGCTAGGTACGTGAGTCATGCGTGAGGCATGATTAAGTTGGTTTGATTATTCGATTTGTAACATGATATGTATGATTGGATATGCTAGCACGACATAGGCTTTTGATTCGTTAGCATGACATATGCTTTTGATATGTTAGTATGATATTTGCTTTGGGATATGCTAGCATGATGTATATGCTTTTGTAATGGTAGTTGATGTAAATGCATTGGATATTAGCATGATATGGACATCCTATATGATAAGGAACTTGCTTAATACAAATGGAAAGATTAAATGAATTGAAAACTCTGATTGAGCATTGGTCGATAGTTGGTCATAGGTAGTACGACATGCCTAGGGTCTGAGCTCATTTGATAGTTTGCCCAGTACTTCGGTACTTCTGTTTAGTACTTCGGTACTTCTGTTGGTACTATGGGTACCTTTGTTTGGTGGTTAGTCACCATTTGTAGATATCGTGGGTATCTTTTGTTAGTGCCTTCGTGGCACTTCTGTCAGTACCTTTGTGGTACTTCTGTTGACCCGCTTACCTAGTCAAACTATACCAAGGCCTCATTTGAAATCAATCCGAAAGAATAAAATTAAGAGATTGCTATTGAGCATTTGACATGATATCGCCATTGAGTATTTGACATGAGATTGCTATTGAGCATTTGATTATACGTTGCCATTGAGCATTCGATTATAAGTTTCTATCGAGCATTCGAACATGAAATTGTAATGAGCATCTAATTTGTGAGTTTAGCTTGTATGCTATTGGCATGAAAAATACGAATTATGATAAGCCTGATATATAATGTTTAAATTGCTATATGAAATTAATCGGTTGCTTATTGTAGCATGTTATTTTGTTTTGATTAATGTCTAAATGGTTAGACTTAGGGCTGCCTCACTAAGTACTTCGTAAGTACTTACCGCCTTTGTTTCCTTCTTCCCAAAACAACAGGTTGTCGAACCAAGGAGATTGATCGGGATTGATCGCGAGCAAGGACATCAGGCAAGCCAAAGTATGGTATTTTGTACTTTTGAAACTCCTAGCTTATGGTGGCATAGGGAGCATGCTTAGAATAGTTTATGCATATTGAGATCTAACATATGGTTTATATATATATTGTTATTGAAATCTTGGTTTGTAAGCAATAAGGCTTAGTATTTCATGATAGACTAGTCCTACCCCTTTTGAGATCGGCTTATAACTTGTTTATGTTGGCAATGGTAATATGCATGAGGCAAGTAAATGGTTAAAATAGCATGTAGAACATGACATAAAGAGGATAGTTAGTTGGTAGATAGCATATGATGGTATGAATGGCCCTTGTTTAGAAATTATAGCATTGGTATGTTGAAGGCTCACGAATAATAAAATTTGATAATGGTTTGGCTAAATGTTAGAATTGGTAAGTGATTGTTGCTACTTAAACATATTGAATATTGTCCCTTATGGTTTAGGAATGGTTGAGACCATATAGGTGGTCTTTTGGTAGAGTCCAAGTGTTTAAAAAGTTAGAAATCTGGAAATTGGGGCATGGGTATCGATACCACTTACATGGGTATCGATACCACCATTGACAGTAACGAAATGACATCGAAGCTTGGTTCGATGCCAAGCTTCATTAAGATCCCCCTGGTTCGATGCTAGTATCGAGCCAGGCCACTATAGCTTTAAGCCATTGAATTCTTGAATTAGACCAACATCGATACCTGGTTCGATACTAGAACTTCCAGTAACGAAATGGCATCGATACCAGTATTGAACCAGGTCACTCAACCTTAGTCAACGAGTTAATGAGGAAGGCCAACATCGATACATGGTTCGATACTGGGGCTTCTAGAAACGAAATTGCATCGATACCTGTTTCAAACTAGGATCCCCAGCCATGGTCAACGGGTCAACATAGTTGACCTGTATCGAACTAGGGTTCGATACCTCCCTATAAGGGGTATTGATACCCCTAGCCATTTTAGGGACAACATGAAATTGTAATTGATTGATTGTGGATAACATATTGAAAATTGTTAAACAAGTGAAAGTTTGGCTTAAGGCCTTAGGTCGAACTCGATTGAAATCATAAAATAAGGTCGAATAATAATTGATTTTTGACCAAGAATTCAAATAAGTCTCGGATTAATCGATAAGTGAATTAAGGTTTGATAAACAAATTGGAAAGTAGAAAAAGTTTTAAATTGGCCTTGAAATTAGTAGGCACAACTCGTAAATTGTATTGAAATATCATTGAAACGAACTCAATTCCTGGTTTAATTACAAGTTTGAATGTCCGGTCGACACCTCCGTCTCCTAACCCGGGGCGAGGGTGTCGCATTCATTGGTATCAGAGCTTTCGGTTACGTGATTCTCGGGCCGAAACGAATATGCATGCATCATATAGGATTGAACTATGCCACCTAGGAGTTTTGTATACCGTACTTGCTTGTGTACTTGCTTATTTGAGTAATATTTGTTTGCCCTTTTGTAGTATGGTTGATACAAGATTAGCCCTAGGAGATGAAAGTCCTGAGGGTTCATCAAATAAGATTGAAAATATGAGGATGAAACCAAATCCTTCGTTGGAACAAGAACCACCTCCGGTGGAAGCTGCCCCTGAGTAGGTAGCCTCGGTTATACAAGATGTTCAGAGGGAATGCCTTTTGAGTATGAAGGGAATGTTTGATCAGCTGGTGTCTGAACTAAAACAAGATCGTCCTGCTCATGTTAATGTTGTACCGAGTAGGGCACCTATTGAGAAGCTTGCTCGATATCGAGCCTTTACCTTTGCGGGTTGTAATGAGGATAAGCCCGAGGAACCTGAGCACTGGTTAGAAAGGACCACTCAAATTCTGACTAGGCAACTGCAATGCTCCGATGAGCACAAGCTCGAATGTGCTATCTCGCTTTTAGCTGATGAAGCTTTAAGTTGGTGGGAAACCACAACCTTAACTGTTCCTACTGACTCCGTTACATGGGACTTCTTTGTGGAGGAGTTCAAAAAGAAGTATATTAGTGAACAATATCTGGCTGAAAGAAGGAGGAAGTTCTTGTATTTGAAGCAGGATAATAGGCCTATTGAGCAATATGTGGCAGACTTCTGTTAGTACTGCAAATATGGAGCTGAATATATCAAGACTGAGAAGCAAAAATGTCAAATGTTCATTGATGGGCTAAATGATGAGATGAGCCCTATGTTCACAGCTTTGGGGATTACCGATTTTCAGATCCTAGTCAATCGGGCTATTGCTACCGAAGCCAAGATGAAAGCTTCGGAGAAAAGGAAGGGTGGAAATAAGAACGAAAAGAAACGTAAATGGGAGGATAAGTCCGAATGAAATGTAAAGAAAGTCAAGAATCAGATAGAAGGCTCCTCGACCTACCACCATGAGTCTAAGAGCCATTATGTGCCGAGACCTCAGTCGGCAAATAGACCTGCGGCCCCAGTTGCATCTGTTCATAGCACGGGGAATTCTGGAAAAGCTCAAGCTTGTCGGTTTTGTCAGAAGTTTTATGCTGGACCTTGCCAGCTTCAGATGAAACTAGTTATGCTTGTGGTGGATCAGACCACTTTATCAGGGATTGTCCTCAGAATCCGAATAGAGGCACACCTCAGTCTCGTGCCTATCAGAGTCCTCCACCTCATAATAGAAACAAGGGTCCGAGACAGGCCCATTCCGGGAATCAGAGTAGAGGAAAGGACCAGCAGTCAGCCCCTCCTTGTTAGGAATCTTGAACTCCTGCTAGAATGTACAACATCCGTGGTAGAGGAGAGGAAGAGTCTCCCGATGTGATTGCAGGTACCGTTGAATTAAATTTAAGCCCTGCATATGCTTTGATAGACTTAGGATCCACCCATTGTTTTGTATGTTCTAATATGCTTGTAAAGGTTAAATTAGAGCCTGAAAATGTTGATAGGGGTCTTGTAGTATCAACCCCAATAGGAGGTATAATGAATGTTAACCTCGTTTGTAAAGACTCTCCGATCTCAATTCGAAATATTCCTTTTCGAATTGATCTGTTTGTACTACCCAAGTGTGAGTTTGACCTAATATTAGGGTTAGACTGGTTAACGAAACAAGAAGCTTGGATCGACTGTCAGAAGAAAAGATTGTACCTTCGTGGTTTGGTAAAGGAGTCAATCCTCCTAATTGATAAAAAGCCAACTTCGATCTTTGCTACTATGGCTTTCCAAGATGAGTATGATTTCGGTTTGCTGAAAATCCTAGTGGTATCTTGTAACACCCTCGACCCGGTGCCACATCGGGCCTCCGGCCCAAAACCTGTACTTTAAAATTTCGCTCTAAAAGCCCATAAAGTTGGGTCCAAATCCATATCCATCATGATATAATAAAATCCAAATCCATTTAAAACATAAACCCGAATAAATTTAAGTAACGAAGCTCCAAAATATTACAACCGTTTAAAACATTCGACAATAAATAAAACAGAGTTACATATTACACATATAGGGTCCTACAAGTACGAATGCCCACTATGCCTAATAATAGTACTCTGACAACAGATATCGATGCTGAACCCACCACGATGATGCTCCTTCGAACAGCTTCCTTAACCTACGCACGAAAACATATTTCAAAACGCTGAGCTACTAAAGCTCAGTGGGTACTCGACCAACCGGTCCACATCATGCATAGCATAAAATAAGCATAACAACATGAATGATGGCATGGCATGAATACGATGGCGCTACCATACCTGCCTAAACACATGATGTCAAGATGGCATATATCAGCACATGGCATATGCAAGACAAGAGAAGACCACACAGCATCTCAGGTTCTTAACTCATATTTATATTTCGTATACATATATATACTCATATATATATTGGTGTCCATATCACCTCATAGTAGTATAGAAGTATGGGACCCATCAGCACTAAGCAAGACCCGTGGCATGCCACCCACAATATCCGCTAAGGAACCCATCAGCACTAAGCAAGGTCCTAGCTGGTCTTCCGCATAATATTACCGATAACCCATCAGCACTAAGCAAGGTTATCTGTTTATCTCATAATTATATAATACGTACTCTAGGCAACCCGTCAGCACTAAGCAAGGTTCCTAGTAAGCCACGTGACTCGAATAGGTCACACGAACCCTTAACGGTTCTAAATACCGGTTTACACCACTAGACTCTAATTATTATTCAATTATCTCTTTAACGGGTCTAGGTGTCCAATTCTCGGTCTAATATTCATTTTAAGGTTTATACAAGTCTTTGGGACATCTAAAGTAGCATTGTGAGACTTTACCATCTTTCCATAAGGACTTTGGCTAAAATTGCTCTAGGGTATCGATACCCCTACTTGGAGTATCGAAACACCTGTATCGATACCAGTACCGAACCCCTTTGACCATTCCAAAAGTCAACAGAGGAAGACCTCTTGTTCCGATACTGGCATCGATGCCATTTTGCTACTGGACTACTCGGTATCGAACCATGGTTCGATACCCTTACTCTTGTAGCCTAAATTCTATCAGGGGTATCGATACACGGGCCACCGGTATCGATACCCCCTGCACGATAAGTGCAGCTTTTGCAGTTTGAACACTTAGAAACCTATCCACACTCGATGCATTTAGTACTAAACTGATCCTAGGCCTTAAGGGAGTGATTCTAATTAGGTTTACATCATTTTCGCAAAAGTTCAACAACAATACCATAATCCACCATTAATGACCATTCTTAAGCTACCAACATTTCAAACCAATCAACAACATGCATTAAAACTTAAAACATGATATGCATGATGATTATGAGTTGGAAGAGAACCAACCTTAAGCAAACAGCAACAAAAGCACCAAGACCGAGCTCCAAGCTCAACCTCAAACTTTCTCCTTTCCAAGGCTTGAAGATGGCTCTCCCACTTGTTTCTCTACAAAGGGAAAGATACACAACGATTTAGAACGGTTTGGGATGAATTCTACAACTTAAAAACATCAAAAGGATGGTGGGATTTAAGCTTCCTAAAAACCCAATCCCGAACTCCACCTTAAGCCTCCCTTAAACCTTCACCCTTCTCCAAACAAACACTTTCTTACCTCTTTTAATAGATCCTTTGCAGCCCTACAACATCCTCTCCAACATAAAAACGAGATTCTAAACAAAACTCCTAAAGATCGAGCCTTTTACCTTTCACTTTTCTTGCTTCTATGGTGGGGAAAGATGGAGAGTGAAGAGAGAAAGGAATGACGTCATTCCTCTACAGAAAATTAAACCCCCAAACCTCTCTTTTCATCTCAATTTGGTGATTACCAAATTACCCTCAACCCAACAACCTACAAGCCCATCAACTCAAACAAGCCTAAAAGCCTAAGGCCCAACAGGGCCCAACACTCAAACCCAGGCCCAAACCGAAGCCTAACACCCCGGGTTAACCCGACACTCGGATCCAAAACCGGATCGTGACAACTCTCCCCTCCTTAAAGAAAATTTCGTCCTCGAAATTTACCTGTTAGGAAGAGATGCGGGTACTGATCCCTTATGTCTTTCTCAACTTCCCACGTAGCCTCTTCAACTCCGTGGTTTCTCCAAAGAACCTTTACCAACGGTATACTCTTGTTCCGAAGCTCTTTCACCCCTCTATACAAAATTTCTATTGGTCTTTCCTCGTAAGTCAAATCCTTATTGACTTCGATTTCCTTAAGCTGAACAACATGGGAAGGATCCGAACGATAACGCCTCAACATGGACACGTGGAACACATCATGGATACGTGCTAACTCTGGAGGCAAAGCTAACCGGTAAGCCACTGGTCCCACTCTCTCAAGAACTTCATACGGTCCCACATACCTTGGACTCAACTTTCCTTTCCGACCGAACCGGATAATTGCTTTCCAAGGAGATACCTTAAGGAACACTTTTTCTCCTAACTCATACTCCATGTGCTTGCGTTTACGATCCGCGTAAGCTTTTTGCCTGTCAAACGCTGCTTGCAACCTTTCTTTGATGATCTGAACCTTTTCTTCGGTTTCCTTAACAATTTTGGATCCTACAATCCGTCTCTCATTAAGCTCGGTCCAACATAAAGGCGTCCTACACCTACGCCCGTACAAGGCCTCAAAAGGTGCCATCCCTATACTCGACTGATAACTGTTGCTGTAAGCAAACTCCACAAGGGGTAACTGATCTTCCCAACTCCGAGCAAAGTCAACCACACAACATCTAAGCATATCCTCCAAGATCTGGATAACTCGCTCAGACTGTCCATCGGTCTGAGGATGAAAAGCTATGCTGAAGTGCAACTTGGTATCCAAAGCCTTATGGATAGACCTCCACAACCTCGATGTGAACCTCGGATCCCTATCCGATATGATCGATGAAGGTACACCATGCAACCTGATGATCTCCTTTATGTACAATTGAGCCAACTTTTCCAAACCGAAGTCCATCCTAACTGGTAAAAAGTGAGCCGACTTGGTCAACCGGTCAACAATGACCCACACCGCATCATGCTTCCTCAACGTCATTGGTAACCCGGTGACAAAGTCCATGTTCACACGATCCCACTTCCACTGTGGAATCTGGATAGGCTGAAGCAACCCTGAAGGAACCTGATGTTCTGCTTTCACAAGCTGACACGCCAAACATCTCGTCACAAACTCAGACACATCCCTTTTCATACAAGGCCACCAAAAGAAGGGACGAAGATCCTGTTATATCTTGTTGCTACCCGGATGCACAGAAAACGGACTACGGTGCGCTTCCCTTAAGACACGGTCTCTCAGATCCTCAAGAGCAGGAACACACAACCGACCCTTGAAGTACAAGAACCTACAATCTCGTACCTCAAAGCCTGATGCCTCACCTCGCTGACAAGCCTCAAGCTGAGCCACTAACTCCTCATCTAACGCTTGTGCTCTCTTTATCTCCTGAACTAGCGTGGGTTCCACACGTAGCTCTGCCAACAAGCCACCACCCTCAGTCATCGTCAACTGTGCAAACATGGCTCTCAAGTCCGACATGGACTTCCTACTCAAAGCATCGGTGACCACATTCGCCTTACCGGGATGATACTCTATGACACAGTCATAGTCTTTCAACAACTCTATCCATCTTCGCTGTCTCAGATTCAACTCCTTCTGGGTGAGCAGATACTTCAAACTCTTGTGATCGGTGTAAACATAGCATTTCTCCGCATAGAGATAATGCCTCCATATCTTCAACGCGAAGATAACTGCTGCCAACTCGAGATCATGGGTGGGATAATTCCTCTCATGGGGTTTTAACTGTCTCGAGGCGTAAGCAACCACCTTACCCTCCTGCATGAGCACACAACCTAACCCACTCAAGGAAGTATCACTAAACACCACATAATCCTTCCCCGATTCCGGTTGCATCAAAACCGGTGCCTCGGTAAGATAAGCCTTAAGCCGCTCGAAACTTTCTTGCCTTCTCTCGTTCCACACAAACGGAACCCCTTTCTGAAGCAACTTTGTCAACGTTGCTGCTATGATCGAGAAGCCTTTCACAAACCGCCTATAGTATCCGGCAAGTCCAAGAAAACTACGGACTTCCGATACATTCCTTGGTGGTTTTCATTCCACCACAGCTTGGATTTTCTGAGGATCTACACGGATGCCATCTGCTGCAACGATGTGACCAAGAAACGTCACCTCTGACAACCAGAACTCACACTTACTGAACTTGGCGTACAGACGCCTATCCCTCAAAACCTGAAGAACAACTCTTAGGTGGTAGTCATGCTCCTCCTCCGAGCGTGAATACACCAAGATATCTTCGATGAACACAACCACAAACTGATCTAGATAGGGCTGAAAGATCCGGTTCATCAGGTCCATAAAAGCTGCCGGAGCATTCATGAGCCCAAACGGCATCACTAAGAACTCGTAATTCCCATACCGCGTCCTAGAAGCGGTCTTCTGGACATCCTCCTCCACTACCTTCAACTGATAGTACCCTGATCGCAGATCGATCTTAGAAAACACACGGGCACCTCTCAACTGATCAAACAAGTCATCGATCCTAGGCAATGGATAACGGTTCTTGATCGTGACTTTGTTGAGCTGACGGTAGTCGATGCACATCCTCATCGACCCATCCTTCTTCTTAACAAACAAAACCGGTGCTCCCCACGGTGATACACTCGGTCTGATAAAACCTCTTTCTAACAGCTCTTGGATCTGCTGCTTCAACTCTCTCATCTCCGCCGGTGCCATATGATACGGCGCTATGGACACCGGTGCTGTCCCTGGTAACACCTCTATCTGGAACTCTAACTCACGATCGGGAGGTAAACCGGGTAACTCCTCCGGAAACACATCGGGGTACTCACAAACTGTCATCAAACTCCCTAACTCAGGGCTCTCTACCCTCACATCAACCACATGAGCTAAGAAAGCCTCACAACCCTGCTGGATCAACCTCTGAGCAGACAAAGCTGATACAACATTCGGCAAACAGGGGTTTCTCTCGCCCCTCACAACAAGCTTAGACCCATCTGCAACACGAAGCTTTAAACTCTTTGACCTACACCCAAGACTCGCATCATGCTCGAACAACCAATCCATCCCTAGGATTGCGTCGAACTCTTGAAAAGGTAAAACCATAAGATCTGCAGGAAAGATCGAGCTTTGGACCTCTATCGGACACCTCCGATAAACCTTATCCACCAAAACATCCAAACCCACGGACTTGTCACACGAACTCCTATTTCTAGCTCTTCAGCTGGCAACCCCCAACACTGAGATATCCCACTACGGATATAGGAATGGGTAGACCCCGAGTCCACAAGAGCAACTATGGGAACTGAAAACAAGGTAAACGTACCTAAGATAACATCGGTAGCCGCACAGTCCTCTTGTGCCCTCATAGCATACTGCCTAGCCGGTGCTCTCGCCATGGACTGAAAGGTACCACCCGAACCATAACTAGCCCCTCCACGGGTAAAACATCTACCTCTCTGACTGGGATAACTGGTCCTCTGAACCTGATCCGATGTCTCCTTGACCTTCTCCGGGCAGTCCTTCACTAGATGTCCTGATGACCCACAACGGTAACAAGCTCTGACTACATTCCAACACTCTCCTCGGTGGCTCCGCCCACACTGCTGACAAGTCGGAACGCCTGAGCTCCTCTCAGAACTCTCCGGGCTCATCATCGGGGATGACGTAGACTGCCTCCTCCTACCAGCAAACTCAGACCTTCAGTCAGATCTTGCACCCTGACTAGAAGCTCCTCTACTCTGATTCCTTTGGTTCTTGTTCCTTCCCGAAAAGGACTGAGAGCTGCTGAAGTAGCTCCGATTACCTCCACTAGCACCACCCTGACCGGAAGATGAACCGTAGGTCAAACCTTGTACCTGCTCTAAGGACTTTGCACTAGCAGTCAACTCTGAGAACACCCTGGGTGGAGTAGCGGTGAGATACGTCTGGATCTCTTTCCTTAGACCCTTCAGAAACCTCTTGCATCTCATTTTCTCTGTGGCCACCAACTCGGGTGCATACCTACTCAACTGTAGGAACTCCTGCTCATAAGCGAACACCGAACGGTTACCTTGCACAAGATGGGTAAATCGCTCCCTCAAGGTGTCGATGTGAGCTTCTCCCACATACTTCTTCTCAAACTCATCGAGAAAGTCATTCCAAGTTGGTCTCTCGGGTTCCCAACCAAGCTCCACTGTTTCCCACCATTCACGTTCATTGCCTTTCAACAACGACAGAACACATGACAGCTTGTCCTCAGATCTCAACCTCATCTGCCTCATGATCCAACGAGTGTCATGTAACCACTGATCAGCTTGCACAGGATTATCTTGTCCTGTCCCATGAAAGTCAACAACTCCCTACCTACGCACCCTCTCCACTAGTGCCTCTCGAGGCGTAGCAGACGGCCTCGATATAGCTCTCATGATCCGGTCCAACGCCCGATTCAGCTGCAAAAAGTAGTTGCCCCCCTGACCAACTGCATCATCAGACGGTACCTCCACAGCGGTCACATACTCCTCATCGGAGTCCTCTCGAGAACCCCAACTCTCTTCCGCAACCCTGTTCCTCCTTGACATACTTACTGCACACAACAAACAAACGAGGTTACATCATCGAATATTCAACATCTAACGCAAGTACAACTTCGACTAATGGGCATGTACTTATCTGACACCTATATGAAACACTAGACTCCCCCGGGGACTTCCTATAACCGACTCAACCTAGGCTCTGATACCACTAAATGTAACACCCTCGACCCGGTGCCACATCGGGCCTCCGGCCCAAAACCTGTACTTTAAAATTTCGCTCCAAAAGCCCATAAAGTTGGGTCCAAATCCATATCCATCATGATATAATAAAATCCAAATCCATTTAAAACATAAATCCGAATAAATTTAAGTAACGGAGCTCCAAAATATTACAACCGTTTAAAACATTCGACAATAAATAAAACAGAGTTACAAATTACACATATAGGGTCCTACAAGTACGAATGCCCACTATGCCTAATAACAGTACTCTGACAACAGATGTCGATGCTGAACCCACCACGATGATGCTCCTCCGAACAGCTTCCTTAACCTACGCACGAAAACATATTTCGAAACGCTGAGCTACTAAAGCTTAGTGGGTACTCGACCAACCGGTCCACATCATGCATAGCATAAAATAAGCATAACAACATGAATGATGGCATGGCATGAATACGATGGCGCTACCATACCCGCCTAAACACATGATGTCAAGATGGCATATATCAGCACATGGCATATGCAAGACAAGAGAAGACCACACAGCATCTCAGGTTCTTAACTCGTAATTATATTTCGTATACATATATATACTCATATATATATATCGGTGTCCATATCACCTCATAGTATTATAGAAGTATGGGACCCATCAGCACTAAGCAAGGCCCGTGGCATCCCACCCACAATATCCGCTAAGGAACCCATCAGCACTAAGCAAGGTCCTAGCTGGTCTTCCGCATAATATTACCGATAACCCATCAGCATTAAGCAAGGTTCCTAGTAAGCCACGTGACTCGAATAGGTCACACGAACCCTTAACGGTTCTAAATACCGGTTTACACCACTAGACTCCAATTATTATTCAATTATCTCTTTAACGGGTCTAGGTGTCCAATTCTCGGTCTAATATTCATTTTAAGGTTTATACAAGTCTTTGGGACATCTAAAATAGCATTGTGAGACTTTACCATCTTTCCATAAGGACTTTGGCTAAAATTGCTCTAGGGTATCGATACCCCTACTTGGAGTATCGAAACACCTGTATCGATACCAGTACCGAACCCCTTTGACCATTCCAAAAGTCAACAGAGGAAGACCTCTTGTTCCGATACTGGCATCGATGCCATTTTGCTACTGGACTGCTCGGTATCGAACCATGGTTCGATACCCTTACTCCTGTGGCCTAAATTCTATCAGGGGTATCGATACACGGGCCACCGGTATCGATACCCCTTGCACGATAAGTGCAGTTTTTGCAGTTTGAACACTTAGAAACCTATCCACACTCGATCCATTTAGTACTAAACTGATCCTAGGCCTTAAGGGAGTGATTCTAATTAGGTTTACATCATTTTCGCAAAGGTTCAACAACAATACCATAATCCACCATTAATGACCATTCTTAAGCTACCAACATTTCAAACCAATCAACAACATGCATTAAAACTTAAAACATGATATGCATGATGATTATGAGTTGGAAGAGAACCAACCTTAAGCAAACAGCAACAAAAGCACCAAACCCGAGCTCCAAGCTCAACCTCAAACTTTCTCCTTTCCAAGGCTTGAAGATGACTCTCCCACTTGTTTCTCTACAAAGGGAAAGATACACAACGATTTAGAACGTTTTGGGATGAATTCTACAACTTAAAAACATCAAAAGGATGGGATTTAAGCTTCCTAAAAATCCAATCCCGAACACCACCTTAAGCCTCCCTTAAACCTTCACCCTTCTCCAAACAAACACTTTCTTACCTCTTTTAATAGATCCTTTGCAGCCCTACAACATCCTCTCCAACATAAAAACGAGATTCTAAACAAAACTCCTAAAGATCAAGCCTTTTACCTTTCACTTTTCTTACTTCTATGGTGGGGAAATATGGAGAGTGAAGAGAGAAAGGAATGAGGTCATTCCTCTGCAGAAAATTAAACCTCCAAACCTCTCTTTTCATCTCAATTTGGTGATTACCAAATTACCCTCAACCCAACAACCTACAAGCCCATCAACTCAAACAAGCCTAAAAGCCTAAGGTCCAACAGGGCCCAACACTCAAACCCGGGCCCAAACCGAAGCCCAACACCCCGGGTTAACCCAACACTCGAATCCAAAACAGGGTTGTGACATATCTGAATATGTTGATGTTTTTCCGAAGGAACTCCCTGGTTTACCTCCGACCAGAGAAGTGGAGTTCGGGATTGAAGTCCAACCTGGGACTAATCCGGTGTCAATTGCTCCTTATAGAATGGCACCAATTGAATTGAAAGAGCTTAAAAAGCAACTCCAAGAGCTACAAGATAAGGGATTCATTCGTCCTAGCTCTTCACCATGGGATGCTCCTATTTTGTTTGTGAAGAAGAAAGATGGAACAATGAGGCTTTGTATTGACTACCGGCAACTGAATCGGGTAACCATTAAGAATAAGTACCCTTTGCCTAGAATTGAAGATTTGTTTGATCAGCTCAAGAATGCCACGGTATTCTCTCTAATTAATCTTCGATCGGGGTACTATCAGATGAGAGTAAAAGAAGAAGATGTCCCTAAAACTGCTTTCAGAACCCGATATGGCCATTTTGAATTTTTTGTGATGCCATTTGGGCTAACCAATGCTCCGGCTGCATTCATGGATCTTATGAATCGAATCTTCCAGCCCCATCTTGATAAGTTTGTGGTCGTCTTTATTGATGACATATTGGTGTATTCTCGGAATAAGAAGGAACATAAAGAACACCTTTGAATTGTTTTACAGACTCTTCGGGAACGTCAATTATTTGCCAAGTTCTCGAAGTGTGAATTCTGGTTAGCGAAAGTGTCATTCCTTGGCCATGTCATCTCGGTAGAAGAAATTAAGGTCGATGCTAAGAAAGTGCAAACCATCTTGGACTAGAGACCTCCGAGAAGTGTTAGCGAGGTTAGAAGTTTCCTCGGTTTAGCCAGGTATTATAGGAGATTTGTTAAGGGGTTCTCCACTATTGCTTTTCCCTTAACTAAGCTCCTCCGAAAATACCAATTGTTTGAATGGTCAGAGGACCAACAAAGAAGCTTTGACCAGCTTAAGCAAGCTTTGACTCATGCTCCTGTCCTTATTCAACCGGAATCTGGCAAAGAATTCACGGTGTACAGTGATGCCTCACATTCGGGACTAGGATGTGTTTTGATGCAAGGAAATAATGTGGTTGCTTATGCATCTAGGCAATTGAAGCCTCATGAATTGAATTACCCTACTCATGACCTCGAATTAGCGGCTATTGTTTTTGCCCTCAAGATATGGAGGCATTACTTGTATGGTGAGAAGTGTTACCTATACACCGATCACAAAAGCCTTAAATATCTCCTAACCCAGAAAGATTTGAATTTGAGGCAAAGAAGATGGATGGAATTACTAAAAGATTATGACTTGGTCATTGATTACCATCCCGGAAAGGCCAACATGGTGGCCGATGCTCTTAGTCGTAAACCGACATTGGGTAAGCTATTTGATAACTCCGAAATGTTATAAGCTTCCTTTAAATATCCGTATCTGATTTGAAAATTTCCTTGTAGCCTCGAATTCGATTAATGCTCATCTTTGAGTATATCGAAAGCAAGGATTTTTGTCTAAACTTTAGGTTCAATCCGATCTGATTTCGAGAATCAAGGATCTTCAGCAATCTGACTCTGAGCTTCAATCTATTGCATCAAAGCTTGATTCAAAAGCTAATGTCGAATTCTCCCTCAATTCGAATGGATTGCTCTACTTTAGAGATAAAGTTTGTGTTTTGAATAACGAAGAGTTGAAAAGAGATATCTTACAAGAAGCACACTAGAGTCCATTTTCGATCCACCCTGGTTCTGTTAAAATGTATAAGGATCTGAAATCCTTGTATTGGTGGCCTGGCATGAAAGCAGCGATCACAGACTTCGTATCCCGATGTTTGACTTGTCAGAAAGTCAAGGCTGAGCACCAAGCTCCTACGGGATTGCTTCAACCTATTGAATTGCCCGATTGGAAATAGGATCGAGTGACAATGGATTTTGTTACCGGTTTGCCTGTTACACCGAGGAAGAATGATGCTATTTGGGTGATTGTTGATAGACTCACCAAGTCTACACATTTTATTCCGGTTCGAAAGAACATGAATTCGGAGACCTTAGCCGAGTTATATGTCCGTGAGGTGATTCGATTACATGGCGTGCCAACATCCATCATTTCTGATAGGGACCCGAACTTCACCTCCCGATTTTGGAAGTCTTTGCAAAAGGCTCTCGGAACTAAAGTGCATCTTAGCACTATTTTCCATCCGCAGTCTGATGGCCAGTCTGAAAGAGTGATACAAGTGTTGGAAGATATGCTACGTGCTTGTGTCATAGACTTTGGAAAGAACTGGGAAAAGTCCCTACCCTTGGTGGAATTTGCATACAACAATAGCTATCAAGCCTCGATTCAGATGGCTCCCTTTGAAGCTCTATATGGGAGGAAATGTAGAACTCCTTTGTGTTGGTCTGAATTGGGAGAGAATAAGGTTTTGGGACCTGAGATGATTCGGGAAACTGAGGAACAAATCCGAGTTATTCACGATCGATTGAGACAAGCCTTTGATAGACAAAAGGCTTATACAGATTTGAGACGGAGAGACATTCAGTACAGTGTGGGAGACAAGGTTTTCTTAAAGGTTTCTCCTTGGAAGAAAGTCTTCAGATTCGAAAAGAAGGGAAAGCTTAGCCCTCGGTTCATTGGACCCTTCGAAGTTATTGAAAGAATTGGCCCGGTGGCCTATCGACTTGCTCTCCCTAGTGAGTTCGATAAGATACACAATGTGTTCCATATCTCGATACTGAGAAAGTATAGATCCGACCCTTCTCATGTTTTGGAACCTGAAGAATTGGAATTGAATCCTGATTTGTCTTATGAAGAGGAACCGGTTCAGATTCTCGATCGAGAAGTTAAGAGGCTTCGGAATAAGAATGTTCCCCTAGTGAAAGTCCGTTGGAGAAATCACAAGAAGGAAGAAGCTACTTGGGAGCCCAAAGAAACAATTAGGGCTCAATATCCACATTTGTTCCCTTCAGGTAAATTCGAGGGCGAATTTCTTTTTAAGGAGGGGAGAATTGTAACACCCTAAAACCGGGTTAAAAGAAATCAAATAATTATTAAATTATAAAGAATTATATGCTAATTGAGTTAGAGAAGAGGGACTAAACTGAATTAGATGAGAAATTAAGAGTTTGCATGACAATTTTAAAAATTCCCTAAACTACCCCATGTAATAAGATAATTTTAGGTATGTCATTAAGGGTAAAATAGTCCTTTCACCCCTATAAAATGAACAAACAAAAGAGCCAAAGTTTCCCCTCCTTCCTCATTTCACGGCAAAAAGGAATTAGAAGAGGGAGAGATTTTATTTCCATGGAGATTTGAGGAGCTAATTTGGAATCCATGCATGATTAGGAAATTGAGTTAAGGAAACAAGCCTAAATACCTTGGTAAGCTTCTTTTTCCTTAAATCGAAAATTTTAGGGTTTTGAAAGTTTGGGGTTTTGAATATTTCATGATATTTTCAAGTTAATTAGATTGATAGAAACCTAATTTAAAGATTATGTTTGTTTGGGTTTGGCTTTGAAAGCATGAACATTGAGTTAAGAAGCTTGAATTTGGGGTTCTTGTAAATGTTGAATTTATGTTGTTAATTTGATAAGGTGATGAAATTTAGAAATTATTGATGTTAATTTCATATTGAGATGCTGTAAATTCATGAGAATAGGTTGGGAATTAAAAATTGAATGTGTAGAGTAAAACCTAGCCGAAATCGCCTAGAAAACGCTATTATGAGTAGCCATCTTTGAGGAATTCTCTAGGGCGGGATTTAAGGAGTTAGAAGCTGAAATTTTAAAGCATGATACTCCTATATACCTAGTTTAGATGAAAATTTACGGAACCTCAATCCGAGTTCGGTAGAAAAAGTTATAAGCTTCTTCGTAGGGCTGTTCGAGCAGTCCCGAAAAATCCGAACTGGTCTGATTCGGATGAATTCTGGTACTGATCTGGAAAGTATTAAAAAGTGAGGTTAATTTATCCTTGTATAGGATCCTCTTAGCTTTCCAAAGAGGTATAATAAGCTCGAATCGGGCATGAGAGCTAGGAGATACAATCAAATTACGAAAGGGTAGCAAAACTGTCTTTAACGGATAAATGAACATGCTTACATTAGTTAAAGCTTAAGATCACTTGAGTTAAGTGATTATGATATGTTCTAATAAATGTATGTTCGTATGTGGATTACTAGATAATCAAAGAGAAGAAAATATCAAAGAGGAAGAAAGACTCGATCAAGCTAGGAAAAGAGGCAAAGGAATCACGATCTACAATCCTTGAGTTGCTTGAAATCAACTGTGAGTGTGGCAAACCTTGGGGTTAGGACCTAGAGTCCTAACCATCTTTGTATTATTCGATTAATTTGTATTGTAACCGGACTAATGAAATATTTGGTAATACGGGAAGGAGGATTAAATGTTAATAACTTGTTCGATTCCATGTTTTAGTGCTAGATGTTAGACTAGTTTAGAACATTTGCATAGCTCGAAAATGCCGAGGTAAGTAATGGCACGCGACTACGGATGATAGGTACGTGAGTCATGCATGAGGCATGATTAAGTTGGTTTGATTATTCGATTTTTAACATGATATGTATGATTGGATATGCTAGCACGACATATGCTTTTGATATGTTAGTATGATATTTGCTTTGGGATATGCTAGCATGATGTATATGCTTTTGTAATGGTAGTTGATGTAAATGCATTGGATATTAGCATGATATGGACATCCAATGTGATAAGGAACTTGCTTAATACAAATGGAAAGATTAAATGAATTGAAAACTCTGATTGAGCCTTGGTCGATAGTTGGTCATAGGTAGTACGGCATGCCTAGGGTCTGAGCTCATTTGTTAGTTTGCCCAGTACTTCGGTACTTCTGTTTAGTGCTTCGGTACTTCTGTTGGTACTATGGGTACCTTTGTTTGGTGGTTAGTCACCATTTGTAGATACCGTGGGTATCTTTTGTTAGTGCCTTCGTGGCACTTCTGTCAGTACCTTTGTGGTACTTCTGTTGACCCGCTTACCTAGTCAAACTATACCAAGGCCTCATTTGAAATCAATCTGAAAGAATAAAATTAAGAGATTGCTATTGAGCATTTGACATGATATCGCCATTGAGTATTTGACATGAGATTGCTATTGAGCATTTGACACGATATTGCCATTTGAGTATTTGACATGAGATTGCTATTGAGCATTTGATTATACGTTGCCATTGAGCATTCGATTATAAGTTGCTATCGAGCATTCGAATATGAAATTGCAATGAGCATCTAGTTTGTGAATTTAGCTTGTATGCTATTGGCATGAAAAATACGAATTATGATAAGCCTGATATATAATGTTTAAATTGCTATATGAAATTAATCGGTTGCTTATTGTAGCATGTTATTTTGTTTTGATTAATGTCTAAATGGTTAGACTTAGGGCTGCCTCACTAAGTACTTCGTAAGTACTTACCGCCTTTGTTTCCTCCTTCCCAAAACAACAGGTTGTCGAACCAAGGAGATTGATCGGGATTGATCGCGAGCAAGGACATCAGGCAAGCCAAAGTATGGTATTTTGTACTTTTGAAACTCCGATCTTATGGTGGCATAGGGAGCATGCTTAGAATAGTTTATGCATATTGAGATCTAACATATGGTTTATATATATATTGTTATTGAAATCTTGGTTTGTAAGCCATAAGGCTTATTTCATGATAGACTAGTCCTACCCCTTTTGAGATCGGCTTATAACTTGTTTATGTTGGCAATGGTAATATGCATGAGGCAAGTAAATGGTTATAATAGCATGTAGAACATGATATAAAGAGGATAGTTAGTTGGTAGATAGCATATGATGGTATGAATGGCCCTTGTTTAGAAATTATAGCATTGGCATGTTGAAGGCTCACGAATAATAAAATTTGATAATGGTTTGGCTAAATGTTAGAATTGGTAAGTGATTGTTGCTACTTAAACATATTGAATATTGTCCCATATGGTTTAGGAATGGTTGAGACCATATAGGTGGTCTTTTGGTAGAGTCCAAGTGTTTAAAAAGTTAGAAATCTAGAAATTGGGGCATGGGTATCGATACCACTTACATGGGTATCGATACCACCATTGACAGTAACGAAATGGCATCGAAGCTTGGTTCGATGCCAAGTTTCATTAAGATCCCCCTGGTTCGATGCCAGTATCGAGCCAAGCCACTATAGCTTTAAGCCATTGAGTCCTTGCATTAGACCAACATCGATACCTGGTTTGATATTGGGACTTCCAGTAATGAAATGGCATCGATACCAGTATCGAACCAGGTCACTCAACCTTAGTCAACGAGTCAATGAGGAAGGCCAGCATCGATACATGGTTCAATACTGGGGCTTCTAGAAACGAAATTGCATCGATACCTGTTTTGAACAAGGCTCCCCAACCATGATCAACGGGTCAACATAGTTGACTTGTATCGAACTAGGGTTCGATACCCCTGTTCCGATACCTCCCTATAAGGGGTATCGATACCCCTAGCCATTTTAGGGACCACATGAAATTGTAATTGATTGATTGTGGATAACATATTGAAAATTGTTAAACAAGTGAAAGTTTGGCTTAAGGCCTTAGATCGAACTCGATTGAAATCATAAAATAAGGTCGAATAATAAGTGATTTTTGACCAAGAATTCAAATAAGTCCCGGATTAATCGATAAGTGAATTAAGGTTTGATAAACAAATTGGAAAGTAGAAAAAGTTTTAAATTGGCCTTGAAATCAGTAGGCACAACTCTTAAATTGTATTGAAATATCATTGAAACGAACTCAATTCCCGATTTAATTACAAGTTTGAATGTCCGGTCGACACCTCCGTCTCCTAACCCAGGGCGAGGGTGTCACATTATGCATCCAGATGTCTGACTTGTCAGCAGGTGAAAGCAGAACATCAGCATCCCTCTGGTCTTTTACTGCCTATAAAGATCCCCGAATGGAAATGGGAACGTATCACGATGGACTTTGTTACTGGATTGCCTTTGACCCCGTCCAGGAAGGATTCTATCTGGGTTTTGGTGGATAGACTCACAAAGTCAGCTCATTTTATTCATGTTCGGATCACCTATTCTCTACAGTCTGCTTTGGGTACTCGTCTAAATTTCAGTACGTCTTTTCATCCCCAAACAGATGGACATTCTGAGAGAGTGATACAGATTCTGGAGGATATGTTACGGGGTTGTGTTCTAGACTTTCGGGGCAGTTGAGAAGACTTCTTGCCGTTGGTAGAGTTTGCCTATAATAACAGCTATCAGACTAGCATCCGTATGGCACCTTATGAGGCTTTGTATGGTCGTAAGTGTCGTACTCCTATCTGTTGGACTGAGTTGTATGATCGAAAAACTCTGGGTCCCGAGTTAATTCAGGAAACTGAGGAGACTGTCAGATTAATCCGGGATCGTCTGAAGGAAGCTTTTACCAGACAGAAATCTTATGCTGATCGGAGGAGAAAATATATCGAGTTTGAGGTTGGCAATCAGGTTTTCTTAAAGTCTCTCCCTGGAAGAAAGTTCTGAGATTTGGGCGTAAGGGCAAGTTGAGTCGAGATATATTGGACCATACCGTATTCTGAAGAGAATCGGGCCTGTTTCTTATCAGCTTGAGTTGCCTCCTTAGCTTAGCCGTATCCATGATGTGTTTCATGCATCCATGTTGAGACAGTATCATCCGAATCCGAGTCATATTATTCAGGTTCAGGATGTTAAGTTACGTCCAGACTTGTCTTATGAGGAGGAACCCGTTCAGATCCTGGGGTTTGATGAAAGAGTTATGAGAAGAAGGCGTATCCCTATGGTTAAAGTTCAGTGGAGAAACCATAATGCTTCTGAGACCACCTAAGAGATCGAGGAGTCCGTGAGAGAACAATTTCCGCATCTGTTCAACTCAGGTAAATTTCGAGGACGAAATTTCTTTTTAGGGGGGGAGAGTTGTAACATCTTTTTAAATGAAAACAAATAAAAATAATAAATAGGAAATAATAATAATATATTAGTATAAAAAATATCTTTTTGGAACCCATATTAGATCTGGATCAAAATTTTATTCGAACCAAAAAGAGAACTCTCCATCTCCCTAAACACCCCGACCACCGTCCGTTTCCCTTACCGTCGGTCCGTAGCTCTCACCGCCTGCACCACCTGAACCACCATCATCTCCCGACCAAAACCTCTCAACCGACGCGCCGAACCACCGCCGCTATCACCGGTAATCGAGGCCGAAAGCCTCGTCGGTTAGGGTTTGAACCCTTATTGTTTTTCACTCGATTCGGCTGCAATCAATGCCGATCAGGCGCGTCGCTTGCTCCGTTGTGTTCACCGTCCAAGGCCTGCCAAAACCCCTCCGATATCGCAACCATCCGACGCCGGCAGGGACCTCATCGAAAATTTATTCCGAGTTGTGAGAAGGACCTCATAGTTCTCCCGATCGTGTACCGACCCAGCCCAGTTCCTCCCGTTTTGACTGATCCCAAGATCCGATCATGACCCGGTCCAGTACTTCTACAGAGCGAGGCTCGAATGCCCAGTAGACCACCTGTCTGTTTCTGTCATTGAGGTGTGTTCTTTGTGTGCTATATAATCGTATTTTATTGTTTTACGTTTTAAATGAATCAAATATGTGCACATGACTGTTTTTCTGGATTTACTTAAGCACTCAATTTAAACTGTAAGATTGATCATTTTATGTTTACTATATGTTCGATAAATCCTGTATGATATTTCCTGATTTATGTATACATGTTGTTTGCTTAATTCCTGTTACTACCATCATGATTCCTGTTATTATTGCATGTCTTCCATTTTAGCATTGGGATGATGAGTAGTGTCTAATATTCGGTTCAGCCTTGATCCAGCTGGTAATTCCGCCTGTTTACGGTTCCTAACCTCAGTTAGGGTAATTCCGCCTGTTATCGGTTCCCGTGTTTTAGCCGGGGTAATTCCGCCTGCTCCCTAAGGTAATTCCTTAGGTCGATACCTTCGCCTTAAGGGCTTAGGTTAATGCCTGTATCAGATACTGTTCGGGGGAACTGTATCCAGGAGTTCGGTTGGAGGGTAGCATATCATGCATATACATAATCTGATTTTCTGTATTACTGTTTAATGTTTTTATCCGTATTTTATTTGCACTGTTAGAACACACTGGGCTTCATTGCTCATACCTATTTTCTTCCCCTTTCAGATATCCGTAGATAGACATCCCGGACTTGGCATTTGGAGGATCTACATATTATTTGGTTACACTTTGATGTAACATTTTTAAACTTATCCAGTTTACGTTTAAGGTGACATGTGCCTATATATTATATTATATTATGGGTGATTTAAACGTATTATTTTTATTATTGGTTTTGCAAATTATTTTGCGAATAATGTTTTCTAGACTTCTTGTTTTGGTGACACTATACATATTTTTAAGTAAAAATCAACATTTATCTTTATTCGTACAAGTTAATTGATTTTCATACAATATGATTTATAAATAAAGAAAAATGTGACCACTCTAGTCGGGCTTTCCGCATAAGCCAGTTTAGGGGGTTACATTTAGTTGGTATCAAAGCCTTGGTTTTAAGATTCTCGGACTGTGATGGGTCATAAATAAATGTTTTTTGTTAAACTGTTATAAATTTATATTTGTAAGGCCATGTCACCTATATTTTTCTGTATTGTGTATGGTTCTCCGGTGCCAATTCTAATCTCCTAAATTTTATCTTTGTAGATTTCCAGAAAATCATGAGTGCCCGTAGAGCTCGCCGATCCACTTGAGGGCGTGGTCGAGCGACCAGTTTTGCTGATCCTGTAGAGGAGCCTATTAGTGATCCTCCACCCGTCATTTCTGCGTACCCACCTGTTCCCACAAGTACTACTGTACTGCCCAACCCTCAGCCTGCTGCAGGCATTGACATGTCTACCCCGGTTAGAGGGGCGTCAGCACCTAGTACTGAGCCTGCTGCTGCAGTGGCTGATGAGACTCTTAGTAGGCAGTTCCTTCAGTTGTTACAGAGAGCTATTAGAGCTTCGGGTGCGATGCCGGATCCACCTATCTCCCATATTCTAATCGCGAATGGAGTAAGAACTTTCTCTGGATCCTTGACTGGTGCACCTTCAGATGCAGAGACCAGGTTGTACGATACTGAGAGACAGATGGATCAGCTAGGTTTGGAGCCAGCTAAGAGATACCTTGGAGCAGTGTCTATGATTGATGGTGGTGCCCACATTTGGTTGTGTCAAAAAACACTTCAAAAACGACCCAAAAGGTTGTGTCAATGAAAATTTATGTGTTCCTATATTAAATTATGATTAATTAAAAATAATTATGAAGAAAAACATCAATTCCGGAACTTTTTACACTGTTAAATTTCCAACTATTCCATTTTGAGGCCAATTTAAACTTGCACGCCAAAAAACTCTTCAAAACGACCCAAAAAATTGTTTAAATCAAAATTTACGTGTTCATATATTGGATTACAACCAATTGAAAATAATTATGAAGAAAAACATCAATTCTTGATCTTTTTACTCAGTTAAATTTTGAACGGACCCATTTTGAGGCCCATTTAGACTTGCACATCAAAAAACACTTCAAAAACCACACAAAAAGTTGTTTAAATCAAAATTTATGTGTTCATATATTAGATTACACCCAATTCAAAATAGTTATGAAGAAAAATATCAATTCCGAAACTTTTTACTTAGTTAAATTTTGAACGGGGCCACTTTGAGACCCATTTAGAACTACACATCATAAATCTCTTCAAAAACGACCCAAAAAGTTATTTCAATCAAAATTTATGTATTCATATATTAGATTACGATCAAATCAAAATAGTTATAAAGCAAAACATCAATTTCAGAACTTTTTTCTCAGTTAAATTTTCAACGGGTCTATTTTGAGACCCATTTGGAATTACACATCATAAATCTCTTCAAAAACGACCCAAAAAGTTGTTTAAATTAAAATTTATGTGTTCATATATTAGATTACGATCGATTCAAAATAATTATGAAGAAAAAAAATCAATTTCAAAACTTTTAACTTGGTTAAATTTCCAACTGTCCATTTTGAGGCCCATTTAGACTTGCATGCCAAAAAATTCTTCAAAAACGAACCAAATAGTTATTTAAATCAAAATTTATGTGTTCATATATTAGATTACAACCAATTCAAAATAATTATTAAGAAAAACATCAATTTCAGAACTTTTTACTCAGTTAAATTTTCAACGGGTCCACTTTGAGACCCATTTAGAACTACACGTCATAAATCTCTTCAAAAACGACCCAAAAAGTTGTTTGACTCAAAATTTATGTTTTCATATATTAGATTAAAACCAATTTCAAAACTTTTAACCCTGTTAAATTTCCAATTGTTCCATTTTGAGGCCTATTTATACTTGCACGTCAAAAACTCTTCAAAATCGACCCAAAAAGTTGTTTAAATCAAAATTTATGTGTTCATATTAGATTACAACCAATTCAAAATAATTATGAAGAAAAAAATAAATTCCAGAACTTTTTACTCAGTTAAATTTTGTACGGGTCCACTTTGAAACCCATTTAGAACTACGCCTTTTTAAATCTCTTTAAAAACAACCCAAAAAGTTATTTCAATCAAAATTTATATGTTGATATATTATATGACGATCAATTCAAAATAATTATAAAGAAAAACATCAATTTCGGAACTTTTTACACAGTTAAATTTTCAACGTGTCTATTTTGAGACCCATTTAGAACTACACGTCATAAATCTCTTCAAAAACTACCCAAAAAGTTTTTTAAATCAAAATTTATGCGTTCATATATTAGATTACGATCGATTCAAAATAATTAAGAAGAAAAAAATCAATTTCAAAAGTTTTAACCCGGTTAAATTTTCAACTGTTCCATTTTGAGGCCCATTTAGACTTGCACGTCAAAAAATTCATCAAAAACGACCCAAAAGTTGTTTAAATCAAAATTTATGTATTCATATAATAATTTAAAACCAATTCAAAATAATTATGAAGAAAAACATCAATTCTGGAGCTTTTTACTCATTTAAATTTTCAACGGGTCCACTTTGAGACCCATTTAGAACTACACGTCATAAATCTCTTCAAAAACAACCCAAAAAGTTGTTTGACTCAAAATTTATGTGTTCATATATTAGATTACAACCAATTCAAAATAATTATGAAGAAAAACATCAATTCTGGAGCTTTTAACCCGGTCAAATTTCCTACGGTTACATTTTGAGGCCCATTTACACTTGTACGTCAAAAAAACTCTTCAAAAACGACCCAAAAAGTTGTTTAAATCAAAATTTATGTGTTCGTATAATAGATTACAACCAATTCAAAATAATTAGGAGGAAAAAAAATCAATTTCAAAACTTTTAACCCGGTTAAATTTTCAACTGTTCCATATTGAGGCCCATTTAGACTTGCACGTCAAAAAACTCATCAAAAACGACCCAAAAAGTTGTTTAAATCAAAATTTATGTATTCATATAACATATTAAAACCAATTCAAAATAATTATGAAGAACAACATCAATTTTGGAGCTTTTTACTCATTTAAATTTTCAACGGGTCCACTTTGAGACCCATTTAGAACTACACATCAAAAAACTCATCAAAAACGACCCAAAAGTTGTTTAAATCAAAATTTATGTATTCATAAAACAGATTAAAACCAATTCAAAGTAATTATGAAGAAAAACATCAATTCCAGAGCTTTTAACCCGGTAAAATTTCCAACGGTTCCATTTTGAGGCCCATTTACACTTGAACGTCAAAAACTCTTCAAAAACGACCCAAAAAGTTGTTTAAATCAAAATTTATGTGTTCATTTATTAGATTACAACAAATTCAAAAATAATTATGAAAGAAAACATCAATTTCGGAACTTTTTGCCCAGTTAAATTTTCAACGGGTCCACTTTGAGACCCATTTAAAACTACACGTCATAAATCTTTTCAAAAACGACCCAAAAAGTTGTTTGACTCAAAATTTATATTTTCATATATTAGATTATAACTAATTAAAAATAATTACGAAGAAAAACATTAATTCCGGAGCTTTTTACCCAGTTAAATTTTCAACAGGTCTACTTTGAGACCCATTTAGAACTACACAATATAAATCTCTTCAAAAACGACCCAAAAAGTATTTTTAAATAAAAATTTATATGTTCATATATTAGATTACGATCGATTCAAAATAATTATGAAGAAAAAAATAAATTTCAAAACTTTTAACCCGGTTAAATTTCCAACTATTCCATTTAGAGGCCCATTTAGACTTGCACGTCAAAAACTCTTCAAAACGTACCAAAAAGTTGTTTAAATCAAAATTTATGTATTCATATATTTGATTACAACCAATTCAAAATAATTATGAAGAAAAACATTAATTCTGGAGCTTTTAACCTGGTAAAATTTCCAATGGTTCCATTTTGAGGCCCATTTACACTTGTACGTCAAAAAACTCTTCAAAAATGACCCAAAAAGTTGTTTAAATCAAAATTTATGTGTTCATATATTAGATTACAACCAATTCACAATAATTACGAAGAAAAATATCAATTTCAGAACTTTTTACCCAGTTATATTTTCGACGGGTGCACTTTGAGACCCATTTAGAACTATAGGTCATAAATCTCTTCAAAAACGACACAAAAAGTTGTTTGACTCAAAATTTATGTGCTCATATATTAGATTACAACAAATTCAAAATAATTATGAAGAAAAACATCAATTCCAGAGCTTTTTACTGAGTTAAAATTTTAACGGGTCCACTTTGAGACCCATTTAGAACTACACAATATAAATCTCTTCAAAAACGATCCAAAAAGTTTTTGAAATCAAATTTTATATGTTCATATATTAGATTAAAATCGATTCAAAATAATTATGAAGAAAAAAATCAATTTCAAAACTTTTAACTCAGTTAAATTTCCAACTGTTCCATTTTGAGGTCCATTTAGACTTGCACGTCAAAAACTATTCTAAATCGACCCAAAAAGTTGTTTGAATCAAAATTTATGTGTTCATATATTAGATTAAACCAATTCAAAATAATTATGAAGAAAACATCAATTCCAGAGCTTTTTACTCAGTTAAATTTTGAACGGGTCCACTTTGAGACCCATTTAGAACTACACGTCATAAATCTCTTGAAAAACTACCCAAAAAGTTTTTTAAATCAAAATTTATATGTTCATGTATTAGATTATGATAAGTGCTCAACTCACTATCACTTTTTACACCTTTCATGGACAATAATCACTAAATCTACACCCACTTGGACCAATGCATGTGCTTAATGTGAGATAATTAGATATTCTGCTTTTGAAACATATAAAGATGATATTTATAGAAAATGCGAGTTTTACTGTACTTTTGTGTTTGCGCAGAAAAAACTATTGTCGCGGCAGCGACCGAGGCCGAGGCAGCAGCTGAAGGATAAGTAACGATATTGTAGGCGACTTGAAGAGAAAAATATTTTATTTATGGACTTGACTTGTGTCCTACTCCAAGTTATACTCCTAATTAGGAAAGGTTTGCCCTAGAGCAAGCCTATATAATCCCTAGCCATCCAAGAGGAGAAGAAGAGGAGAGTTTTCGGCAAAAAGCACTTAGCATCATATAGAGAGCCGACCCCATCTTAGATCTTAGATTTCTCTTTTACTTTTTATTATGTTCTAAGTTTCTTTAGGCTTAGGTGAAGGTTGTAGAGTATTAGTGAGAAGAGATTGACTTTTGTCTCTTGTTTTAATGCAATAAAATATCAAGGTTTGCTTATTGTTTGTCATTCTTTGTTCTTGCATCCAAGCTCGAGAGAAAAGTTTGCAAGTAATCCATTTATCTAATATCGAGAGAGTTAGATTCACGAAAGGAATAAGTACGGTGTTTCAATCGGGGAACACTAACTCGGCCTAGAGATAGGTTAAGAGTTTCAGTGGCTAAGAGAAGTGTGTGATTGGTTGGTGATTACAATTGATTCACGCCGAGAGGTATCATCAAGGACTGGTCATCAACAGTACTTCGACTTAGAGATAAGCGGAGTCATTAAAGGACACTTTGCCGAACTTTGATAAAGTCTACCCAAGAGCAAGAGATTGCCGCGGCGGACAAGCATCATCGCTGTCGAGGCAGTAATCTGCAGTACTGCCGAGGTAGTTTTGTGCGATTGCATTGGACAGAAACAAGTCAATTGAATCCACTATACAACACAACTGGATCCTGGCCACTTCTTTAATCTGTTTATCTTCTCTTTATTTAGTTTTCTTTATTTAGTATTCATCAACCCCAATCTTACTTGTGTTTTTATTTTATTCCTTTTCAGAGCAAGAAGACAAAAGAAGACATATTAAGTAGACCAATCCCTGTGGAGACGATATCTGATATACTTATCACTTTATTACTTGCGACGTGTTCACTTGCACAATTTGCGCACTTTTGACACGCAACAAGTTTTTGGCGCCGTTTCCGGGGACTGGCAACTAAATTTTGTTTTCTTTATTTTCTTGCTTTTTATTTTTATTTTACTTCGGTTTTTCTTGGTGTATGACCAGGGCCAATCCAACCAACCCTTTGTACGAACTAGATCCAGAGATCGAACGTACACGGCGAAGGTTGAGGAGACAAATCCAAGGAGCTATGGCAGATCATCCGATAGGACAAAACTTACCTGCCGGCAATGGAGGTCTTCCGCCGCCACCAGGGTCTCGACAGCTTACTATTCGAGACTTCTTGAAAGAGTATTTGAATGGGTTAAATCCAGGAGTCGTTACACCAGAGATTGAAGCTGCCCACTTTGAGCTAAAACTTGTCATGTTCAATATGCTCAACACTATTGGACAATTTGGTGGGTCTATGACTGAAGATGCCAGGCAACACCTCAAGTCATTCATGGAGATATGCAGTTCATTCAAAATCCAAGGAGTCCATGAAGATGTTTTGAGACTGAAATTATTCCCCTATTCACTGAGGGATAGGGCAAAAGCTTGGTTAAATAGCATTCTAGCAGGATCTATTGGATCTTGGAGTGAACTCTGCAGTGATTTCATTACGCGTTTCAATCCTACGAATTTATATGATCGTATACGTAATGAAATTACTTCTTTTCGACAGGCAGATGATGAACCAATGTATGAAGCATGGGAGCGCTATAGGGAGCTACTGCACAAGTGTCCTTTACATGGATTTCCCTTGTGGACACAAGTAACCATGTTTTATAATGCAACCAATGCCCCAACCAGGATGATGTTAGACGCATCTTCCAATGGAACACTCCTTGATAAAGCACCTGAGGAAGCTATTGAAATCTTGAACAAACTCGCCAAGAACGATTTTCAATTCCCTACATCAAGGCGAGGAGGAGTAAAACGCCCAGCCACAGTGAATGAGTTAGAAACATCAAATTCAGTGGCAGCACAATTGGCCTCTCTTACCAAGATGGTGCAAAACATGCAGCTACAACAAAATACCCATGAGTTTAAGGCCATTAATTCTTTTTGCAATTTATGTAGAGGTAACCACAATTCTTCTGAATGTATACAGACTCAAGAATCCAGCCTGTATGTTGGAAACTATAACCGAAACAATATAATGTCCAACACATATAACCCCTGATGGAAGAGGCATCCAAATTTTTTATGGAGTAATCCTAACAATGTCTTGAACCCAATTACTCAACCCCCAAGTTTCCAACAACCAATGCAACATCTACCACAGCAGCCCGTCCAACAACCATTGCCGCAGTAGCAGATGCATCAGCAGCAGCCTGTAAATTCACTGGAACATTCTCTGAAGGCCTTTATGATGAAAACTAAATCATACATGGCAGAGAATAGCAACTTCATCAAAAGAAAAAATGCATTCATAAATAGAACTGAGATGAGGTTGCAGAACCAAGAGGCAACTAAGGCACTAGAAACTCAGGTTGGGCAGTTTGCCCAGAACATAAATACTAGACCACAAGGAGGATTACCTAGCAATACTGAAGTTGCTAAGATAATGGACCATGAACAATGCAAAGCAATCACTACTAGGAGTGGTCTACAACTAAAGGAGAAAGTAGGAAACCCAGCAGACAAAGTCCCACCAAAAGAATAAGAAAAAGAGGACTTGGATGTTGAACAAACAGATCATGTCACAGCAAAAAGCACTGCCCCAGCAGAGAACTCGGTAGTACCTCGACCAACTGCGGAGACAGATAAAAACCCAGTGGTGCCAGGTATTAAATTCCAAACTAATGAAACCCTGGAAGAGATGAGACCACCACCACCTTTCCTACAAAGGTTGAAAAAGCAAAAACAGGACCATCAATTCAAAAAATTCTTAGATATTTTAAAGCAGGTCCACATCAACTTGCCATTGGTAGAGGCAATTGAACAAATTCCCAACTATGCTAAGTTCTTGAAAGACATTGTGTCTAAAAGAAAGAGGATTGGTGAGTTCGAAACAGTGACTGCTACTGAAGGATGCATGGCAATGTTGCACAATCGCATGCCACCCAAACTGAAGGATCCTGGATGCTTTACCATACCTTGTGCGATAGGTAATAACTATGAGGGAAAGACCTTATGCGACCTTGGAGCAAGCATAAACCTAATGCCCAAATCTGTCTTCCAAAAGCTTGGAATGGGAAGGGAAAAACCCATAACAGTGATGCTCCAACTTGTGGATAGATCATATGTGCAACCTGAAGGAAAGATCGAGGATATACTTGTAAGAGTTGATAAATTTATTTTTCCCACTGACTTCCTTGTCCTTGATTGTGAAGCAGATGAAAATGCACCGATCATCTTGGGGAGACCTTTCCTTGCCACTGGACGCACACTCATTGATGTGGAAAAAGGAAAGTTCACAATGCGGGTTAATGACCAACAAGTCAAACTCAATGCCTTCCACAATTTGAAAAGATATGATGATGTAGAAGAATGCAAAGTCCTCCACACCATAGATGCAGGCACCAAGATATCATGTTTCAGCAACAACTGCCTCGGCAGCATGCTCAGCAAAATATTGGGCAAGAAGATTAAGCCAGAAGTGGAGGAAACCAACAAGACAACATATTGTCCAGACATACGGGATACAATAAAGATCAAAACGAAAAGGGATGGACATGAAGTCAAAAAGAATGACCAACTTCTGAAACATCATTCTGGCAAACAAGAGATAATAACCTTAGGAGATGCATTTGCATGCACTCCACCAGTGACATAATCTCTTCCCTTTAATTTTTATATTATTAGGATTAGTTTAGAGTTAAAATTTTTATTTTATCTTTAATTATTTTTGTTTATGTTTAATTTTTAGGACAATAAGAAAGAATAAAGGAGAAATAGTTCATAGCAGGAAAAGTGTTGTCGGGGCAAAAAATAGTGTCAAAAGTCGCAGTAGTCCCAACGGGCAGAATAGTGTAACGGCTAGTCTATCGAAATTCCTGCCGCGGCAGTAAAGGCTAATAGCTACAAAACGGCTAGTGGTTCAAACGGCTACAAGGCCGAGGCCTATATAAGCACTTCCTTCCTCTAGAACTATTCACTCTTGCATTCTTGATTTTTTCTCTTTAGATTTACTTGCTAATCTCTTTCTCACAATACTCTCTGTCTATCTCCAAGATTTCTTGGAATTTTCAAAACCTTTCCAAGAAACTCTCCAAGATCCTCAAATCTTCACCATTCATACATGGCTTCATACAACAGATTCGCCCCCGCCGCTGTTGAAGAATGCTTCAACAGATCTTTCATTGCTCGGCAGCTATAGGAAGAGCAAGGGTTCCAACACTCCGATGAGGAGAATTAAAGCATTGAGCATTATTTGTTCGACAAGATAAAGTATCAAGATTGGGAGACCTTTTGCCTACAACCTGCTCAGGCCAATGCCACCATTGTACGGGAATTCTATGTGCACGGGCCAAGCAAGGACTCTCTTTATGTCCACTGTCGAGGCAGGCCTATCAAACTTGATGACGAGACAATCAACCTATTCTACGGCCTTACACATGAACGTGATGATCATGCTGAATTCATGGAGGACATCACCAACGAAGATTATGAGCTGATAAAAGACGACCTTTGCTACGAGAATACTCATTGGGAAACTGGTGCCCATAGAGGATTGGTAGCAAGGCAACATCTTAAGCCCGAGGCCAAGCTTTGGAACACCTTTTTCAAAAGATGCCTCATCCCAACCTCCCACAATAGCACGGTGGATCGAAGGATATTGGTGCTTATTCAATCAATCATCAACAAACAGAGCATCAATGTTGGAGAAATAATTTTAAAGGAGATATACGAATGCGGAAAGAAAGATATAGGACCTTTATATTTCCCTTGTTTAATCACTGGTATTTGTACTGCTGCAGGTGTACCAATGGCAGGAACGGATGAATTCACAGCCCATAGACGAGGGTGGACTAGAGACTTCTGCCACAAAATCATGTAGATCACACATGCAGCGCCAGTACAGGCAACCCCTCAGCAGTTCACTGCTGACATAGCTGTCGGGGCCCAGTACACGGCAGACATGCTTGACACTGCCCACACCACTACCGCAACAAACCCATACCAGGAGATACTTCAAAGGATGACAGCTATGGATCTTCAGCAGCAACGATACATGGAGTATCAAAGGGACTTCAACAGCACACTTGCCCAATTGATGCTCCATAACTTTCCCGGCCAAGGGGTGCAGTTTCCCGAGTTTCCTCCAAACATGTTTATCACAGCTGCACCCTACACCGAGACGACTCCAGCTCCAGGACCACGACCATTTTTCCCCACTGGCCCTCAGCAACAATTTCATGTTGCTGGCCCATCTAAGGCAGCAGACTCTGCTGCGGCATCATCTGCCAGTAGACGAGCTTCAAAGAGGAGGGCAGTCTTCAACACTCCACCAAGATCCCCCATCATTATGGGCAGTCTATCAGCAGAGATAGATGCCTATGTACATCAAAGTTCAACCGCTGTCGGGTCAAGCATTCACCATGCCTGGGCATACGCAACAAATGAAGGCGGGACAGACATCATGGTCACCGAGGAAATTGCCGACGAGGAAGAAGGAGAAGAAGTGGATGCTCCAATGCAACAGACACCACCAAGGAGAGTCCAACCACCAAGACAAGCCAAAACTCAACCATCTCCATCATCAAAAGTCAAACAGTCAGCGGCACGACCACGAAAAATAATTGTTCCCAGCAGCTCTTCTGAATCTCTTTGAAATTTACATATTCATGATTCCTTAATATATTTTTACTTGTCTTGTTTTCTTCTTTCTATCTTGCTGTGTGCTATTTATAAGCATTGAGGACAATACTTGGTTCGAGTTGGGGTGTGTAGATCCACTGCCAAGGCAATCTACTATCGCGGCCTTTCCATGAAAGAAAGTATTTAAGTGTTTCTTCAAAATCTTTTTATGTCCACCACCTTACTTAAATTGTTATCTATACTTTTGCACTGCTTTTCATCAGCATTGCCTTATTTTTTTCTTTTAAGGCTATAGAAATCTTTCTCCTTACCATGGTTAGGTCCTGTTAAGAAGGTTTAACCTTAGGATACTTAAGGAAGAAAGCTTAGAAGCTTACTATAAGATGGATCGTAAAAACACTTTTGGGACTTGTTGGATTATAGGAATTCTTTTAATGAACTTAGGTGATAAAGACTTAGATTTTTGGGAAAGTGACTAGAGGTGTCTATCACCGGCTCTAGGAGTTACTCTTCTTCATGCTAGAGGTGCCCGAAATTGGCTCTAGTATGCTAAAAAGAATATCAAAAGAAAGAAGGAATTAGTGATGAGAAAACACAATCCTTGAGGTGCCCGAAATTGGCTCAAGAAATTGTTGTTTTAAGAAGAGAACACTACACCCAAATCTACTTCTCTTGAACTTAGAGTTTGTCTAAGAAAGCCTTTAATCAAACTTGTCCACAAAAACGCACACACTCACTAAATCTTATAGTTTGTTTCTAGGTAAACCCTTGGGTAGCCGAAAGGTTATGGCTTAAGAATAGGCATAGTTATGGTGGGGAGATTAGATGAAAGCATAAGACCAAGAGAGAGTAAGGTTTGGAAAATTGATGGTTTGCATTGCTTGAGGACAAGCAATAGTTCGAGTTTGGGGGTGTGATAAGTGCTCAACTCACTATCACTTTTTACACCTTTCATGGACAATAATCACTAAATTTACACCCACTTGGACCAATGCATGTGATTAATGTGAGATAATTAGATATTCTTATTTTGAAACATATAAAGACGATATTTATAGAAAAGGCGAGTTTTACTGTACTTTTGTTTTTGCGCAGGAAAAACTATTGCCGCAGCAGCGACCGAGGTCGAGGCAGGACCAGATGCCGAGGCAGGACCTGATGCTGAGGCAACAACTGAAGGACAAGTAACGATATTGTAGGCGACTTGAAGAGAAAAATGAGCTAGAAATTTCTGGACAAGCAGCGCATGAATCGGAGCTGGGTAGCACATGGAAAGCCCAAGTCAAAGGCCACGCGGAAAAGAATCCTAGTTGGAGTAAACTTGGAAATATTTTATTTATGGACTTGACTTGTGTCCTACTCCAAGTTATACTCCTACTTAGGAAAGGTTTGCCCTAGACCAAGCCTATATAATCCCTAGCCATCCAAGAGGAGAAGAAGAGGAGAGTTTTCGGCAAAAAGCACTTAGCATCATATAGAGAGCCGACCCCATCTTAGATCTTAGATTTCTCTTTTACTTTTTATTATGTTCTAAGTTTCTTTAGGCTTAGGTGAAGGTTGTAGAGTATTAGTGAGAAGAGATTGACTTTTGTCTCTTGTTTTAATGCAATAAAATATCAAGGTTTGCTTATTGTTTGTCATTCTTTGTTCTTGCATCCAAGCTCGAGAGAAAAGTTTGCAAGTAATCCATTTATCTAATATCGAGAGAGTTAGATTCACGAAAGGAATAAGTACGGTGTTTCAATCGGGGAACACTAACTCGGCCTAGAGATAGGTTAAGAGTTTCAGTGGCTAAGAGAAGTGTGTGATTGGTTGGTGATTACAATTGATTCACGCCGAGAGGTATCATCAAGGACTGGTCATCAACAGTACTTCGACTTAGAGATAAGCGGAGTCATTAAAGGACACTTTGCCGAACTTTGATAAAGTCTACCCAAGAGCAAGAGATTGCCGCGGCGGACAAGCATCATCGCTGTCGAGGCAGTAATCTGCAGTACTGCCGAGGTAGTTTTGTGCGATTGCATTGGACAGAAACAAGTCAATTGAATCCACTATACAACACAACTGGATCCTGGCCACTTCTTTAATCTGTTTATCTTCTCTTTATTTAGTTTTCTTTATTTAGTATTCATCAACCCCAATCTTACTTGTGTTTTTATTTTATTCCTTTTCAGAGCAAGAAGACAAAAGAAGACATATTAAGTAGACCAATCCCTGTGGAGACGATATCTGATATACTTATCACTTTATTACTTGCGACGTGTTCACTTGCACAATTCGCGCACTTTTGACACGCAACAGATTACGATCGATTCAAAATAATTATAAAGAAAAAAATCAATTTCAAAACTTTTAACCCGGTTAAATTTTCAACTGTTCCATTTTGAGGCCCATTTAGACTTGCACGTCAAAAAACTCATCCAAAACAACCCAAAAAGTAGTTTAAATCAAAATTTATGTATTCATATATTAGATTACAACCAATTCAAAATAATTATGAAGAAAAACATCAATTTTCGAGCTTTTTACTAATTTAAATTTTCAACGGGTTCATTTTGAGACCCATTTAGAACTACACGTCATAAATCTCTTAAAAAACGACCCAAAAAGTTGTTTGACTCAAAATTTATGTGTTCATATATTAGATTAAAACCAATTCAAAATGATTATAAAGAAAAACATCAAATTCGGAGCTTTTAACGCGGTAAAATTTCCAACGATTCTATTTTGAGCCCCATTTACACTTGTACGTCAAAAAACTCTTCAAAAACGACCCCAAAAGTTTTTTAAATCAAAATTTACGTGTTCATATATTAGATTACAACCAATTCAAAATAATTATGAAGAAAAACATCAATTTCGGAACTTTTTACCCAGTTAAATTTTCAACGGGTCCACTTTGAGACCCATTTAGAACTACACGTCGTAAATCTCTTAAAAAACAACCCAAAATGTTGTTTGACTAAAAATTTATGTTTTCATATATTAGATTACAACCAATACAAAATAACTATGAAGAAAAACATCAATTCCGGATCTTTTTACTCAGTTAAATTTTCAACGGGTGTACTTTGAGAACCATTTAGAACTACACAATATAAATCTCTTCAAAAACGACCCAAAAAGTTGTTTAAATCAAAATTTATAAATTCATATATTAGATTGCGATCGATTCAAAATAATAATGAATAAAAAAATCAATTTCAAAACTTTTAACCCGGTTAAATTTTCAACTGTTCCATTTTGAGGCCCATTTAGAATTGCACGTCAAAAACTCTTCAAAATAGACCCAAAAAGTTGTTTAAATCAAAATTAATGTGTTCATATATTAGATTACTACCATTTCAAAATAATTATGAAGGAAAACATCAATTCTAGAGCTTTCTACACATTTAAATTTTCAACGGGTCTATTTTGAGACCCATTTAGAACTACACGTCATAAATCTCTTAAAAAACGACCCAAAAAGTTGTTTGACTCAAAATTTATGTGTTCATATATTAGATTAAAACCAATTCAAAATGATTATAAAGAAAAACATCAAATTCGGAGCTTTTAACGCGGTAAAATTTCCAACGATTCCATTTTGAGCCCCATTTACACTTGTACGTCAAAAAACTCTTCAAAAACGACCCCAAAAGTTTTTTAAATCAAAATTTACGTGTTCATATATTAGATTACAACCAATTCAAAATAATTATGAAGAAAAACATCAATTTCGGAACTTTTTACCCAGTTAAATTTTCAACGGGTCCACTTTGAGACCCATTTAGAACTACACGTCGTAAATCTCTTAAAAAACAACCCAAAATGTTGTTTGACTAAAAATTTATGTTTTCATATATTAGATTACAACCAATACAAAATAACTATGAAGAAAAACATCAATTCCGGATCTTTTTACTCAGTTAAATTTTCAACGGGTCTACTTTGAGAACCATTTAGAACTACACAATATAAATCTCTTCAAAAACGACCCAAAAAGTTGTTTAAATCAAAATTTATAAATTCATATATTAGATTGCGATCGATTCAAAATAATAATGAAGAAAAAAATCAATTTCAAAACTTTTAACCCGGTTAAATTTTCAACTGTTCCATTTTGAGGCCCATTTAGAATTGCACGTCAAAAACTCTTCAAAATAGACCCAAAAAGTTGTTTAAATCAAAATTAATGTGTTCATATATTAGATTACTACCATTTCAAAATAATTATGAAGGAAAACATCAATTCTGGAGCTTTCTACTCAATTAAATTTTCAATTGGTCCACTTTGAGACCCATTTAGAACTACAGGTCATAAATCTCTTCAAAAACGAATGAAAAAGTTCTTTAAATCAAAATTTATGTGCACATATATTAGATTACGATTTATTCAAAATAATTATGAAGAAAAAAATCAATTTCAAAACTTTTAACCCGGTTAAATTTCCAATTGTTCCGTTTTTAGACCCATTTAGACTTGCACGTCAAAAAATACTTCAAAATCGACCCAAAAAGTTGTTTAAATCAAAATTTATGTGTTCATATATTAGATTACAACCAATTCAAAATATTTATGAAGAAAAACATAAATTCCTGAACTTTTTACTCAGTTAAATTTTGAACAGGTCCACTTTGAGACACATTTAGAACTACGCGTCATAAATCTCTTCAAAATCGACCCAAAAAGTTGTTTCAATCAAAATTTATATGTTCATATATTATATAAGATCAATTCAAAATAATTATGAAGTAAAACATCAATTTCGGAACTTTTTACACAGTTAAATTTTCAACGGGTTTATTTTGAGACCCATTTAGAACTACACGTCATAAATCTCTTCAAAACCTACCCAAAAAGTTTTTTAAATCAAAATTTATGTGTTCATATATTAGATTACGATCGAATCAAAATAATTATGAAGAAAAAAATTAATTTCAAAACTTTTAACCCGGTTAAATTTTCAATTGTTCCATTTTGAGGCCCATTTAGACTTGCACGTCAAAAAATTCATCAAAAACGACCCAAAAAGTTGTTTAAATCAATATTTATGTATTTATATATTAGATTACAACCAATTCAAAATAATTATGAAGAAACACATCAATTTTGGAGCTTTTTACTCATTTAAATTTTCAATGGGTCCACTTTGAGACCCATTTAGAACTATACGTCATAAATCTCTTCAAAAACAACCCAAAAAGTTGTTTGACTCAAAATTTATGTGTTCATATATTAGATTACAACCAATTCACAATAATTATGAACAAAAACATCAATTCCGGAGATTTTAACCCAGTAAAATTTCCAACGGTTCTATTTTGAGGCCCATTTACACTAAACTCTTCAAAAACTACCCAAAAAGTTGTTTAAATCAAAATTTATGTGTTCATATATTATATTACGATCAATTCAAAATATTTATGAACAAAAACATCAATTTCGAAACATTTTACACAGTTAAATTTCCAGTTGTTCCATTTTGAGGCCCATTTAGACTTGCACGGCAAAAACTCTTCAAAATCGACCCAAAAAGATGTTTAAATCAAAACTTATGCGTTCATATATTAGATTACAACCAATTCAAAAAAATTATAAAGAAAAACATAAATTCCAGAGCTTTTTACGCAGTTAAATTTTTAACGGGTTCACTTTGAGACCCATTTAGAACTACGCATCATAAATCTCTTCAAAAACGACCCAAAAAGTTATTTCAATCAAAATTTATGTGTTTATATATTATATTACGATCAATTCAAAATAATTATGAACAAAAACATCAATTTCGGAACTTTTTACACAGTTAAATTTCCAACTATTCCATTTTGAGGCCCATTTAGACTTGCACGTCAAAAACTCTTCAAAATCGACCCAAAAAGTTGTTTAAATCAAAATTTATGTGTTCATATATTTGATTACAACAATTTCAAAATAATTATGAAGAAAAACATCAACTCTGGAGCTTTTTACTCAGTTAAATTTTCAACGGGTCCACTTTGAGACCCATTTAGAACTACGCATCATAAATCTCTTCAAAAACGACCCAAAAAGTTGTTTAAAGCAAAATTTATGTGTTCATATATTAGATTACAACCAATTCAAAATATTTATGAAGAAAAACATAAATTCCTGAACTTTTTACTCAGTTAAATTTTGAACAGGTCCACTTTGAGACACATTTAGAACTACGCGTCATAAATCTCTTCAAAATCGACCCAAAAAGTTGTTTCAATCAACATTTATATGTTCATATATTATATTAAGATCAATTCAAAATAATTATGAAGGAAAACATCAATTTCGGAACTTTTTACACAGTTAAATTTTCAACGGGTTTATTTTGAGACCCATTTAGAACTACACGTCATAAATCACTTCAAAACCTACCCAAAAAGTTTTTTAAATCAAAATTTATGTGTTCATATATTATAGTACGATATACTCAAAATAATTATGAAGAAAAAAATTAATTTCAAAACTTTTAACTCGGTTAAATTTTCAATTGTTCCACTTTGAGGCCCATTTAGACTTGCACGTCAAAAAACTCATCAAAAACGACCCAAAAAGTTGTTTAAATCAAAATTTATGTATTTATATATTAGATTACAACCAATTCAAAATAATTATGAAGAAACACATCAATTTTAGAGCTTTTTACTCATTTATATTTTCAATGGGTCCACTTTGAGACCCATTTAGAATTATACGTCATAAATCTCTTCAAAAACAACACAAAAAGTTGTTTGACTCAAAATTTATGTGTTCATATATTAGCTTACAACCAATTCACAATAATTATGAACAAAAACATCAATTCCGGAGATTTTAACTCGGTAAAATTTCCAACGATTCTATTTTGAGGCCCATTTACACTTGAACGTCAAAAAGCTCTTCAAAAACTACCCGAAAAGTTGTTTAAATCAAAATTTATGTGTTCATATATTATATTACGATCAATTCAAAATATTTATGAACAAAAACATCAATTTCGAAACATTTTACACAGTTAAATTTCCAGTTGTTCCATTTTGAGGCCCATTTAGACTTGCACGGCAAAAACTCTTCAAAATCGACCCAAAAAGATGTTTAAATCAAAATTTACGCGTTCATATATTAGATTACAACCAATTCAAAAAAATTATAAAGAAAAACATAAATTCCAGAGCTTTTTACGCAGTTAAATTTTTAACGGGTTCACTTTGAGACCCATTTAGAACTACGCATCATAAATCTCTTCAAAAACGACCCAAAAAGTTATTTCAATCAAAATTTATGTGTTTATATATTATATTACGATCAATTCAAAATAATTATGAACAAAAACATCAATTTCGGAACTTTTTACACAGTTAAATTTCCAACTATTCCATTTTGAGACCCATTTTGACTTGCACGTCAAAAACTCTTCAAAATCGACCCAAAAAGTTGTTTAAATCAAAATTTATGTGTTCATATATTTGATTACAACCAATTCAAAATAATTATGAAGAAAAACATCAACTCTGGAGCTTTTTACTCAGTTAAATTTTCAACGGGTCCACTTTGAGACCCATTTAGAACTACGCGTCATAAATCTCTTCAAAAACATCCCAAAAAGTTGTTTAAAGCAAAATTTATGTGTTCATATATTAGATTGCAACCAATTCAAAATAATTATTAAGAAAAACATCAATTTCAGAACTTTTTACTCAGTTAAATTTTCAACTGGTCCACTTTGAGACCCATTTAGAACTACACGTCATAAATCTCTTCAAAAACGACCCAAAAAGTTGTTTGACTCAAAATTTATGTTTTCATATATTAGATTAAAACCAATTTCAAAACTTTTAACCCTGTTAAATTTCCAATTGTTCCATTTTGAGGCCTATTTATACATGCACGTCAAAAACTCTTCAAAATCGACCCAAAAAGTTGTTTAAATCAAAATTTATGTGTTCATATTAGATTACAACCAATTCAAAATAATTATGAAGAAAAACATAAATTCCAGAACTTTTTACTCAGTTAAATTTTGTACAGGTCCACTTTGAAACCCATTTAGAACTACGCCTTTTTAAATCTCTTTAAAAACGACCCAAAAAGTTATTTCAATCAAAATTTATATGTTGATATATTATATGACGATCAATTCAAAATAATTATAAAGAAAAACATCAATTTCGGAACTTTTTACACAGTTAAATTTTCAACGTGTCTATTTTGAGACCCATTTAGAACTACACGTCATAAATCTCTTCAAAAACTACCCAAAAAGTTTTTTAAATCAAAATTTATGTGTTCATATATTAGATTACGATCGATTCAAAATAATTAAGATGAAAAAAAATCAATTTCAAAACTTTTAACTCGGTTAGATTTTCAACTGTTCCATTTTGAGGCCCATTTAGACTTGCACGTCAAAAAACTCATAAAAAACGACCCAAAAGTTGTTTAAATCAAAATTTATGTATTCATATAGCAATTTAAAACCAATTCAAAATAATTATGAAGAAAAACATCAATTCTGGAGCTTTTTACTCATTTAAATTTTCAACGGGTCCACTTTGAGACCCATTTAGAACTACACGTCATAAATCTCTTCAAAAACGACCCAAAAAGTTGTTTGACTCAAAATTTATGTGTTCATATATTAGATTACAACCAATTCAAAATAATTATGAAGAAAAACATCAATTTTGTAGCTTTTTACTCATTTAAATTTTCAACGAGTCCACTTTGAGACCCATTTAGAACTACACGTCATAAATCTCTTTAAAAACGACCCAAAAAGTGGTTTGAATCAAAATTTATGTGTTCATATATTAGACTACAACCAATTCAAAATAATTATGAAGAAAAACATCAATTCCGGAGCTTTTAACCCGGTCAAATTTCCTACGGTTACATTTTGAGGCCCATTTACACTTGTACGTCAAAAAAACTCTTCAAAAACGACCCAAAAAGTTGTTTAAATCAAAATTTATGTGTTCATATCTTAGATTACAACCAATTCAAAATAATTAAGAGGAAAAAAATCAATTTCAAAACTTTTAACCCGGTTAAATTTTCAACTGTTCCATATTGAGGCCCATTTTGACTTGCACGTCAAAAAACTCATCAAAAACGACCCAAAAAGTTGTTTAAATCAAAATTTATGTATTCATATAACAGATTAAAACCAATTCAAAATAATTTTGAAGAAAAACATCAATTTTGGAGCTTTTTACTCATTTAAATTTTCAACGGGTCCACTTTGAGACCCATTTAAAACTACACGTCATAAATCTCTTCAAAAACGACCCAAAAAGTTGTTTGACTCAAAATTTATGTGTTCATATTTTAGACTACAACCAATTCAAAATAATTATGAAGAAAAACATCAATTCTGGAGCTTTTTACTCATTTAAATTTTCAATGGGTCCACTTTGAGACCCGTTTAGAACTACACGTCATAAATCTCTTCAAAAACGACCCAAAAAGTTATTTGACTCAAAATTTATGTGTTCATATATTAGACTACAACCAATTCAAAATAATTATGAAGAAAAACATCAATTCCGGAGCTTTTAACCCGGTCAAATTTCCTACGGTTACATTTTGAGGCCCATTTACACTTGTACGTCAAAAAAACTCTTTAAAAACGACCCAAAAAGTTGTTTAAATCAAAATTTATGTGTTCATATATTAGATTACAACCAATTCAAAATAATTAGGAGGAAAAGAAATTAATTTCAAAACTTTTAACTCGGTTAAATTTTCAACTGTTCCATATTGAGGCCCATTTAGACTTGCACGTCATAAAACTCATCAAAAACAACCCAAAAGTTGTTCAAATCAAAATTTATGTATTCAAATAACAGATTAAAACCAATTCAAAATAATTTTGAAGAAAAACATCAATTCTGGAGCTTTTTACTCATTTAAATTTTCAACGGGTCCACTTTGAGACCCTTTTAGAACTACACGTTATAAATCTCTTCAAAAACGACCCAAAAAGTTGTTTGACTCAAAATTTATGTGTTCATATATTAGATTACAACCAATTCAAAATAATTATGAACAAAAACATCAATTCTGGAGCTTTTTACTCATTTAAATTTTCAACGGGTCCACTTTGAGACCCGTTTAGAACTACACGTCATAAATCTCTTCAAAAACGACCCAAAAAGTTATTTGACTCAAAATTTATGTGTTCATATATTAGACTACAACCAATTCAAAATAATTATGAAGAAAAACATCAATTCCGGAGCTTTTAACCCGGTCAAATTTCCTACGGTTACATTTTGAGGCCCATTTACACTTGTACGTCAAAAAAACTCTTCAAAAACGACCCAAAAAGTTGTTTAAATCAAAATTTATGTGTTCATATATTAGATTACAACCAATTCAAAATAATTAAGATGAAAAAAAATCAATTTCAAAACTTTTAACACGGTTAAATTTTCAACTGTTCCATTTTGAGGCCCATTTAGACTTGCACGTCAAAAAACTCATCAAAAACGACCCAAAAGTTGTTTAAATCAAAATTTATGTATTCATATAGGAATTTAAAACCAATTCAAAATAATAATGAACAAAAACATCAATTCTGGAGCTTTTTACTCATTTAAATTTTCAACGGGTCCACTTTGAGACCCATTTAAAACTACACGTCATAAATCTCTTCAAAAACGACCCAAAAAGTTGTTTGACTCAAAATTTATGTGTTCATATTTTAGATTACAACCAATTCAAAATAATAATGAACAAAAACATCAATTCTGGAGCTTTTTACTCATTTAAATTTTCAACGGGTCCACTTTGAGACCCGTTTAGAACTACACGTCATAAATCTCTTCAAAAACGACCCAAAAAGTTATTTCAATCAAAATTTATGTGTTCATATATTATATTAAGATCAATTCAAAATAATTATGAAGAAAAACATCAATTTCGGAACTTTTTACACATTTAAATTTTCAACGGGTCTATTTTGAGACCCACTTAGAACTACACGTCATAAATCTCTTAAAAATCGACCCAAAAAGTTGTTTGAATCAAAATTTATGTGTTCATATATTAGATTACAACCAATTCAAAATAATTATGAAGAAAAACATAAATTCCAGAACTTTTTACTCAAGTTAAATTTTGAACGGGTCCACTTTGAGACCCATTTAGAACTACGCGTCATAAATCTCTTCAAAAACGACCCAAAAAGTTATTTCAATCAAAATTTATGTGTTCATATATTAGATTACGATCAATTCAAAATAATTATGAATAAAAACATCAATTTCAGAACTTTTTAAACAATTAAATTTTCAACGGGTCTATTTTGAGGCCCGTTTAAAACTACACGTCAAAAAAACTCTTCAAAAACGACCCAAAAATTTGTTTAAATCAAAATTTATGTATTCATATAACAGATTAAAACCAATTCAAAATAATAATGAACAAAAACATCAATTCTGGAGCTTTTTACTCATTTAAATTTTCAACGGGTCCACTTTGAGACCCGTTTAGAACTACACGTCATAAATCTCTTCAAAAACGACCCAAAAATTTATTTGACTCAAAATTTATGTGTTCATATATTAGACTACAACCAATTCAAAATAATTATGAAGAAAAACATCAATTCCGGAGCTTTTTACCCGGTCAAATTTCCTACGGTTACATTTTGAGGCCCATTTACACTTCTACGTCAAAAAAACTCTTCAAAAACGACCCAAAAAGTTGTTTAAATCAAAATTTATGTGTTCATATATTAGATTACAACCAATTCAAAATAATTAGGAGGAAAAAAATCAATTTCAAAACTTTTAACCCGGTTAAATTTTCAACTGTTCCATATTGAGGCCCATTTTGACTTGCACGTCAAAAAACTCATCAAAAACGACCCAAAAAGTTGTTTAAATCAAAATTTATGTATTCATATAACAGATTAAAACCAATTCAAAATAATTTTGAAGAAAAACATCAATTCTGGAGCTTTTTACTCATTTAAATTTTCAACGGGTCCACTTTGAGACCCATTTAAAACTACACCTCATAAATCTCTTCAAAAACGACCCAAAAAGTTGTTTGACTCAAAATTTATGTGTTCATATTTTAGATTACAACCAATTCAAAATAATTATGAAGAAAAACATCAATTTTGGAGCTTTTTACTCATTTAAATTTTCAACGGGTCCACTTTGAGACCCGTTTAGAACTACACGTCATAAATCTCTTCAAAAACGACCCAAAAAGTTATTTGACTCAAAATTTATGTGTTCATATATTAGACTACAACCAATTCAAAATAATTATGAAGAAAAACATCAATTCCGGAGCTTTTAACCCGGTCAAATTTCCTACGGTTACATTTTGAGGCCCATTTACACTTGTACGTCAAAAAAGCTCTTTAAAAACGACCCAAAAAGTTGTTTAAATCAAAATTTATGTGTTCATATATTAGATTACAACCAATTCAAAATAATTAGGAGGAAAAGAAATTAATTTCAAAACTTTTAACTCGGTTAAATTTTCAACTGTTCCATATTGAGGCCCATTTAGACTTGCACGTCATAAAACTCATCAAAAACGACCCAAAAGTTGTTCAAATCAAAATTTATGTATTCAAATAACAGATTAAAACCAATTCAAAATAATTTTGAAGAAAAACATCAATTCTGGAGCTTTTTACTCATTTAAATTTTCAACGGGTCCACTTTGAGACCCTTTTAGAACTACACGTCATAAGTCTCTTCAAAAACGACCCAAAAAGTTGTTTGACTCAAAATTTATGTGTTCATATATTAGATTACAACCAATTCAAAATAATTATGAACAAAAACATCAATTCTGGAGCTTTTTACTCATTTAAATTTTCAACGGGTCCACTTTGAGACCCGTTTAGAACTACACGTCATAAATCTCATCAAAAACGACCCAAAAAGTTATTTGACTCAAAATTTATGTGTTCATATATTAGACTACAACCAATTCAAAATAATTATGAAGAAAAACATCAATTCCGGAGCTTTTAACCCGGTCAAATTTCCTACGGTTACATTTTGAGGCCCATTTACACTTGTACGTCAAAAAAACTCTTCAAAAACGACCCAAAAAGTTGTTTAAATCAAAATTTATGTGTTCATATATTAGATTACAACCAATTCAAAATAATTAGGAGGAAAAAAATCAATTTCAAAACTTTTAACCCGGTTAAATTTTCAACTGTTCCATATTGAGGCCCATTTTGACTTGCACGTCAAAAAACTCATCAAAAACGACCCAAAAAGTTGTTTAAATCAAAATTTATGTATTCATATAACAGATTAAAACCAATTCAAAATAATTTTGAAGAAAAACATCAATTCTGGAGCTTTTTACTCATTTAAATTTTCAACGGGTCCACTTTGAGACCCATTTAAAACTACACCTCATAAATCTCTTCAAAAACGACCCAAAAAGTTGTTTGACTCAAAATTTATGTGTTCATATTTTAGATTACAACCAATTCAAAATAATTATGAAGAAAAACATCAATTTTGGAGCTTTTTACTCATTTAAATTTTCAACGGGTCCACTTTGAGACCCGTTTAGAACTACACGTCATAAATCTCTTCAAAAACGACCCAAAAAGTTATTTGACTCAAAATTTATGTGTTCATATATTAGACTACAACCAATTCAAAATAATTATGAAGAAAAACATCAATTCCGGAGCTTTTAACCCGGTCAAATTTCCTACGGTTACATTTTGAGGCCCATTTACACTTGTACGTCAAAAAAGCTCTTTAAAAACGACCCAAAAAGTTGTTTAAATCAAAATTTATGTGTTCATATATTAGATTACAACCAATTCAAAATAATTAGGAGGAAAAGAAATTAATTTCAAAACTTTTAACTCGGTTAAATTTTCAACTGTTCCATATTGAGGCCCATTTAGACTTGCACGTCATAAAACTCATCAAAAACGACCCAAAAGTTGTTCAAATCAAAATTTATGTATTCAAATAACAGATTAAAACCAATTCAAAATAATTTTGAAGAAAAACATCAATTCTGGAGCTTTTTACTCATTTAAATTTTCAACGGGTCCACTTTGAGACCCTTTTAGAACTACACGTCATAAGTCTCTTCAAAAACGACCCAAAAAGTTGTTTGACTCAAAATTTATGTGTTCATATATTAGATTACAACCAATTCAAAATAATTATGAACAAAAACATCAATTCTGGAGCTTTTTACTCATTTAAATTTTCAACGGGTCCACTTTGAGACCCGTTTAGAACTACACGTCATAAATCTCATCAAAAACGACCCAAAAAGTTATTTGACTCAAAATTTATGTGTTCATATATTAGACTACAACCAATTCAAAATAATTATGAAGAAAAACATCAATTCCGGAGCTTTTAACCCGGTCAAATTTCCTACGGTTACATTTTGAGGCCCATTTACACTTGTACGTCAAAAAAACTCTTCAAAAACGACCCAAAAAGTTGTTTAAATCAAAATTTATGTGTTCATATATTAGATTACAACCAATTCAAAATAATTAAGATGAAAAAAAATCAATTTCAAAACTTTTAACACGGTTAAATTTTCAACTGTTCCATTTTGAGGCCCATTTAGACTTGCACGTCAAAAAACTCATCAAAAACGACCCAAAAGTTGTTTAAATCAAAATTTATGTATTGATATAGGAATTTAAAACCAATTCAAAATAATTATGAAGAAAAACATCAATTCTGGAGCTTTTTACTCATTTAAATTTTCAACGGGTCCACTATGAGACCCATTTAGAACTACACGTCATAAATCTCTTCAAAAACGACCCAAAAAGTTGTTTGACTCAAAATTTATGTGTTCATATTTTAGATTACAACCAATTCAAAATAATAATGAACAAAAACATCAATTCTGGAGCTTTTTACCCATTTAAATTTTCAACGGGTCCACTTTGAGACCCGTTTAGAACTACACGTCATAAATCTCTTCAAAACGACCCAAAAAGTTATTTCAATCAAAATTTATGTGTTCATATATTATATTAAGATCAATTCAAAATAATTATGAAGAAAAACATCAATTTCGGAACTTTTTACACATTTAAATTTTCAACGGGTCTATTTTGAGACCCGCTTAGAACTACACGTCATAAATCTCTTAAAAATCGACCCAAAAAGTTGTTTGAATCAAAATTTATGTGTTCATATATTAGATTACAACCAATTCAAAATAATTATGAAGAAAAACATAAATTCCAGAACTTTTTACTCAAGTTAAATTTTGAACGGGTCCACTTTGAGACCCATTTAGAACTACGCGTCATAAATCTCTTCAAAAATGACCCAAAAAGTTATTTCAATCAAAATTTATGTGTTCATATATTAGATTACGATCAATTCAAAATAATTATGAATAAAAACATCAATTTCAGAACTTTTTAAACAATTAAATTTTCAACGGGTCTATTTTGAGGCCCGTTTAAAACTACACGTCATAAATCTCTTCAAAAACAACCCAAAAAGTTTTTAAATCAAAATTTATGTGTTCATATATTAGATTACAACCAATTCAAAATAATTATGAATAAAAACATAAATTCCAGAGCTTTTTATACAGTTAAATTTTGAACAGGTCCACCTTGAGACCCATTTAGAACTACGTGTCATAAATCTCTTCAAAAACGACCCAAAAAGTTATTTCAAACAAAATTTATGTGTTCATATATTATATTAAGATCAATTCAAAATAATTATGAAGAAAAACATCAATTTCGGAACATTTTACACAGTTAAATTTTCAACGGGTTTATTTTGAGACCCATTTAGAACTACACGTCATAAATCTCTTCAAAATCGACCCAAAAAGTTGTTTGAATCAAAATTTATGTGTTCATATATTAGATTACAACCAATTCAAAATAATTATGAAGAAAAACATAAATTCCAGAACTTTTTACTCAAGTTAAATTTTGAACGGGTCCACTTTGAGACTCATTTAGAGCTACGCGTCATAAATCTCTTCAAAAACGACCCAAAAAGTTATTTCAATCAAAATTTATGTATTCATATAATAGATTAAAACCAATTCAAAATAATTATGAAGAAAAACATAAATTCAGAGTTTTTTATACAGTTAAATTTTGAACAGGTCCACTTTGAGACCCATTAAGAACTACGTGTCATAAATCTCTTCAAAAACGACCCAAAAAGTTATTTCAATCAAAATTTATGTGTTCATATATTATATTAAGATCAATTCAAAATAATTATGAAGAAAAATATCAATTTCGGAACTTTTTACACATTTAAATTTTCAACGGGTCTATTTTGAGACCCACTTAGAACTACACGTCATAAATCTCTTAAAAATCGACCCAAAAAGTTGTTTGAATCAAAATTTATGTGTTCATATATTAGATTACAACCAATTCAAAATAATTATGAAGAAAAACATAAATTCCAGAACTTTTTACTCAAGTTAAATTTTGAACGGGTCCACTTTGAGACCCATTTAGAACTACGCGTCATAAATCTCTTCAAAAACGACACAACAAGTTATTTCAATCAAAATTTATGTGTTCATATATTAGATTACGATCAATTCAAAATAATTATGAATAAAAACATCAATTTCAGAACTTTTTAAACAATTAAATTTTCAACGGGTCTATTTTGAGGCCCGTTTAAAACTACACGTCATAAATCTCTTCAAAAATGACCCAAAAAGTTTTTAAATCAAAATTTATGTGTTCATATATTAGATTACAACCAATTCAAAATAATTATGAAGAAAAACATAAATTCCAGAGCTTTTTATACAGTTAAATTTTGAACAGGTCCACTTTGAGACCCATTTAGAACTACGTGTCATAAATCTCTTCAGAAACGACCCAAAAAGTTATTTCAATCAAAATTTATGTGTTCATATATTATATTAAGATCAATTCAAAATAATTATGAAGAAAAACATCAATTTCGGAACATTTTACACAGTTAAATTTTCAACGGGTTTATTTTGAGACCCATTTAGAACTACACGTCATAAATCTCTTCAAAATCGACCCAAAAAGTTGTTTAAATCAAAATTTATGTGTTCATATGTTAGATTACAACCAATTCAAAATAATTATGAAGAAAAACATAAATTCCAGAACTTTTTACTCAAGTTAAATTTTGAACGGGTCCACTTTGAGACTCATTTAGAACTACGCATCATAAATCTCTTCAAAAACGACCCAAAAAGTTATTTCAATCAAAATTTATGTGTTCATATATTAGATTACGATCAATTCAAAATAATTATGAATAAAAACATCAATTTCAGAACTTTTTAAACAATTAAATTTTCAACGGGTCTATTTTGAGGCCCATTTAAAACTAACGTCATAAATCTCTTCAAAAACGACCCAAAAAGTTTTTAAATCAAAATTTATGTGTTCATATATTAGATTACAACCAATTCAAAATAATTATGAAGAAAAACATAAATTCAGAGCTTTTTATACAGTTAAATTTTGAACAGGTCCACTTTGAGACCCATTTAGAACTACGTGTCATAAATCTCTTCAAAAACGACCCAAAAAGTTATTTCAATCAAAATTTATGTGTTCATATATTATATTAAGATCAATTCAAAATAATTATGAAGAAAAACATCAATTTCGGAACTTTTTACACATTTAAATTTTCAACGGGTCTATTTTGAGACCCACTTAGAACTACACGTCATAAATCTCTTCAAAATCGACCCAAAAAGTTGTTTGAATCAAAATTTATGTGTTCATATATTAGATTACAACCAATTCAAAATAATTATGAAGAAAAACATAAATTCCAGAACTTTTTACTCAAGTTAAATTTTGAACGGGTCCACTTTGAGACCCATTTAGAACTATGCGTCATAAATCTCTTCAAAAACGACCCAAAAAGTTATTTCAATCAAAATTTATGTGTTCATATATTAGATTACGATCAATTCAAAATAATTATGAATAAAAACATCAATGTCAGAACTTTTTAAACAATTAAATTTTCAACGGGTCTATTTTGAGGCCCGTTTAAAACTAACGTCATAAATCTCTTCAAAAACGACCCAAAAAGTTTTTAAATCAAAATTTATGTGTTCATATATTAGATTACAACCAATTCAAAATAATTATGAAGAAAAACATAAATTCAGAGCTTTTTATACAGTTAAATTTTGAACAGGTCCACTTTGAGACCCATTTAGAACTACGTGTCATAAATCTCTTCAAAAATGACCCAAAAAGTTATTTCAATCAAAATTTATGTGTTCATATATTATATTAAGATCAATTCAAAATAATTATGAAGAAAAACATCAATTTCGGAACTTTTTACACAGTTAAATTTTCAACGGGTTTATTTTGAGACCCATTTTGAACTACACGTCATAAATCTCTTCAAAATCGACCCAAAAAGTTGTTTGAATCAAAATTCATGTGTTCCTATATTAGATTACAACCAATTCAAAATAATTATGAAGAAAAACATAAATTCCAGAACTTTTTTATTCAAGTTAAATTTTGAACGGGTCCACTTTGAGACCCATTTAGAACTATGCATCATAAATCTCTTCAAAAACGACCCAAAAAGTTATTTCAATCAAAATTTATGTGTTCATATATTAGATTACGATCAATTCAAAATAATTATGAATAAAAACATCAATTTCAGAACTTTTTAAACAATTAAATTTTCAACGGGTCTATTTTGAGGCCCATTTAAAACTACACGTCATAAATCTCTTCAAAAACGACCCAAAAAGTTTTTAAATCAAAATTTATGTGTTCATATATTAGATTACAACCAATTCAAAATAATTATGAAGAAAAACATAAATTCAGAGTTTTTTATACAGTTAAATTTTGAATCGGTCCACTTTGAGACCCATTTAGAACTACGTGTCATAAATCTCTTCAAAAACGACCCAAAAAGTTATTTCATTCAAAATTTATGTGTTCATATATTATATTAAGATCAATTCAAAATAATTATGAAGAAAAACATCAATTTTGGAACTTTTTACACATTTAAATTTTCAACGGGTCTATTTTGAGACCCACTTAGAACTACACGTCATAAATCTCTTCAAAAACGACCCAAAAAGTTTTTTAAATCAAAATTTATGTGTTCATATATTAGATTACGATCGATTCAAAATAAATATGAAGAAAAAAATCAATTTCAAAACTTTTAACCCGGTTAAATTTTCAATTGTTCCGTTTTGAGACCCATTTAGACTTGCACGTCATCAATTCCGGAGCTTTTTACTTAGTTAAATTTTCAACAGGTCTACTTTGCCACCCTTTTAGAACTACACGTCATAAAAATCTTCAAAAACGATCCAAAAAGTTGTTTAAAGCAAAATTTAAGTGTTCATATATTAGATTACGACCAATTAAAAATAATTATGAAGAAAAAAAATCAATTTCAAAACTTTTAACACAGTTAAATTTCCAACTGATCCATTTTAAGACCCACTTAGACTTGCACGTCAAAAAACCCTTCAAAAACGACCCAAAAAGTTGTTTAAATGAAAATTTATTTGTTCCTATATTAAATTACGATTAATTCAAAATAGTTATGAAGAAAAACATCAATTCCGGAACTTTTTACACAGTTAAGTTTTTAACGGGTCTATTTTGAGGCCCATTTAGACTTGGACGTAAAAAAACTCTTCAAAAATTACCTAAAAAGTTGTTTAAATAAAAATTTATGTGTTCATATATTAGATTACAATCAATTCAAAATAATTATGAAGAAAAACATCAATTCCAGAACTTTTTATTCAATTAAATTTTCAACGGGTCTATTTTGAGACCCATTTAGAACTACACATCATAAATATCTTCAACAACGACCCAAAAAGTTTTTCAATTCAAAATTTATGTGTTCATATATTAGATTACGATCAATTCAAAAGAATTATGAAGAAAAAAAATCAATTTCAAAACTTTTAACCCGGTTAAATTTCCAATTGTTCCATTTTGAGGCCCATTTAGACATGCACGTCAAGAAACTCTTCAAAAACGACCCAAAAAGTTGTTTAAATCAAAATTTATGTGTTCATATATTAGATTGCAACCAATTCAAAATAGTTATGAAGAAAAACATCAATTCTGCAGCTTTTTACTCTGTTAAATTTTCAACGGGTCCATTTCGAGACCCATTTATATATACACGTCATAAATCTATTCAAAAACGAACCAAAAAGTTTTTTAAATCAAAATTTATGTCTTCATATATTAGATTATGGCCGATTCAAAATAATTATGAAGATAAAAATCAATTTTTGAACTTTTAACCTGGTTAAATTTCCAATTGGTCCATTTTGAGTCCCATTTAGACTTGCACATCAAAAAACGCTTCAAAAACGACCCCAAAAGTTGTTTAAATCAATATTTATGTGTCCATATATTAGATTACAACCAATTCAAAATAATTATGAAGAAAAACTTCAATTCTGGAGCTTTTTACTCAATTAAATTTTCAACGGGTCCACTTTGAGACCAATTTAGAACTACACGTCATAAATCTATTCAAAAACGACCCAAAAAGTTGTTTGACTCAAAATTTATGTGTTCATATATTAGATTGCAACCAATTCAAATTAATTATGAAGAAAAACATCAATTCCGGAGCTTTTTACTCAGTTAAATTTTCAACGGGTCTACTTTGAGACTGATTTAGAACTCCACGACATAAATATCTTCAAAAACGACCCAAAAAGTTGTTTAAAGCAAAATTTAAGTGTTCATATATTAGATTACGACCAATTAAAAATAATTATGAAGAAAAAAATCAATTTTAAAACTTTTAACACGGTTAAATTTCCAACTAGTCCATTTTGAGGCCCACTCAGACTTGCACGTCAAAAAACACTTCAAAAACGACCCAAAAAGTTGTTTAAATGAAAATTTATGTGTTCCAATATTAAATTACGATTAATTCAAAATAATTATGAAGGAAAACATCAATTCTGGAGCTTTTTACAAATTTAAATTTTCAACGGGTCCACTTTGAGAACCATCTAGAACTACACGTCATAAATCTCTTCAAAAACGAAGCAAAAAGTTGTTTGACTTAAAATTTATGTTTTCAAATATTAGATTACAACCAATTCAAAATAATTATGAAGAAAAACATCAATTCCGGAACTTTTTACACAGTTAAGTTTTCAACGGGCCTATTTTGAGGCCCATTTAGACTTGCACGTCAAAAAAGTCTTCAAAAACGACCCAAAAAGTGGTTTAAATCAAAATCTATGTTTTCATATATTAGATTACGATCAATTCAAAATAATTATGAAGAAAAACATCAATTTCAGAACTTTTTACTCAATTAAATTTTCAACGGGTCTATTTTGAGACCCATTTAGAACTACACATCATAAATATCATCAAAAACGACCCAAAAAGTTTTTCAAATCAAAATTTATGTGTTCATATATTAGATTACGATCAATTCAAAATAATTATGAAGAAAAACATCAATTTCAGAACTTTTTGCTCTGTTAAATTTTCAACAGGTCTATTTTGAGACGCATTTAGAATTACACATCATAAATCTCTTCAAAAACAACCCAAAAAGTTTTTGAAATGAAAATTTATGTGTTCATATATTAGATTATGATCGATTCAAAATAATTATGAAGATAAAAATCAAATGCGAAGCTTTTAACCTGGTTAAATTTCCAATTGGTCCATTTTGAGGCCCATTTAGACTTGCACGTCAAAAAACTCTTCAAAAACGACACAAAAAGTTGTTTAAATCAAACTTTATGTTTTCATATATTAGATTACAACCAATTCAAAATAATTATGAAGAAAAACATCAATTCTGGAGCTTTTTACTCTGTTAAATTTTTAACAGGTCCACTTCGAGACCCATTTAGAACTACACGTCTTAGATCCCTTCAAAAACGACCCAAAAAGTTGTTTAAATGAAAATTTATGTGTTTCTATATTAAATTACGATTAATTAAAAATAATTATGAAGAAAACATCAATTTCAGAATTTTTACATAGTTAAGTTTTCAACGGGTTTATTAAAAGTCCCATTTAGACTTGTACGTCAAAAAACTCTTCAAAAACGACTCAAAAAGTTGTTTAAATCAAAATTTATGATTTTATATATTAGATTACAATTAATTCAAAATAATTATGAAGAAAAACATCAATTCTAGAACTTTTTACTCAGTTAAATTTTCAACGGGTCTACTTCGAGACCCATTTAGAACTACAGTTCATAAATATCTTCAAAAACGACCCAAAAAGTTGTTTAAATAAAAATTTAAGTGTTAATATATTAGATTACGACCAATTAAAAATAATTATGAAGAAGAAAATCAATTTCAAAACTTTTAACCCAGTTAAATTTCCAACTGTTCCATTTTGAGGCCCACTTAGACTTGCACGTCAAAAAACACTTCAAAAACGACCCAAAAAGTTGTTTAAATGAAAGTTTATGTGTTCCTATATTAAATTACGATTAATTAAAAATAATTAAGAAGAAAACTTCAATTCCAGAATCTTTTACATAGTTAAGTTTTCAACGGGTTTATTAAGAGTCCCATTTAGACTTGTACGTCAAAAAACTCTTCAAAAACGACTCAAAAAGTTGTTTAAATCAAAATTTATGGGTTTATATATTAGATTACAACCAATTCAAAAATATTCTGAAGAAAAACATCAATTCCGGAGCTTTTTACTCTGTTAAATTTTGAACGGGTCCACTTTGAGTCCCATTTAGAATTACGCGTCATAAATCTCTTCAAAAATGACCCAAAAAGTTATTTTAATCAAAATTTATGTGTTCATCTATTAGATTACGATCAATTCAAAATAATTATGAAGAAAAAAATCAATTTCAGAACTTTTTACTCAGTTAAATTTTCAACGGGTTGAAGGCCATTCTTACATCAAATTATGCAACGTATGGGTTTCAACGACTTATGGATTTCTACTATTATGAAATGTGTCACTACAGTCTCTTACCAAGTCCGTGTAAATGACTCTTTATCTCAATCTTTTAAACCACAACGTGCTCTCTGACAAGGAGACCCACTCTCTCCATTCCTCTTTCTTTTCTACACACAAGGCCTAACAACTATACTAAATGCGAAACATGCCAACGGTAACCTCCCAGGACTTTGTGCTAGTCGGCACGGCCCAAAAATAAACCATCTTCTTTTCACCGATGATTGTTTGGTTTTTATAAAAAACAACACCACTGAAGCTAATCACCTCAAAAACGCACTACACAAATATGCTATATCTTCTGGTCAATCGATTAATTTTAAAAAATCGACAATTTACTTTTCTCCAAAAACTTCTCTATCTCAAAGAGGAGCTGTTAACAATATTCTCTAAGTCCAAGAGGTTAGTGACCCTGGTATTTACCTAGGTGTCCCTCTTTTGATTGGAAAAAATAAAACAGCTTCGTTAGGTTTTACCAGAGATAAAGTAACGCGAGTCTCTCCAAATGGGATAAACATCTAATATCTTTTAGTTGTAGAGAAATATTCATAAAATCTGTTATTCAATCCCTTCCGCAATAGGTAATGTCTTGCTACCTTCTCCCACATAACATTATCGATGATATGACCACTTCTATTCGTCGATATTGGTGGTCAGGGAAAGGTAACAAAAAAGGATGGCACATGCTTACTTGGGAGATTGTATGCCAACCAAAATCTATTGGGGGCATGGGCTTTCGCGATCTCCACAACTTTAATATTGCTCAACTAGGAAAACAAATTTGGAGATTACTCTGTGAACCATATAACCTCCTTAGTCAGGTATGTTAGGCTAAATACTATCCATCTAGAAACATCCTCGACGCAACTTCAACAAAACGATCTTGTTTTGCTTGGAAAGGAATCTGTACGACCATGAAAAAACTATTTCATGGTTTTGTTACAAGACTTGGAATAAATAACAAGATTAATATATTCCATGATCTTTGGGGAGGCTCATCTCCAGTTCAACTTTTTGGCGAATATAACATTTCAAGTGAACTTCCAAAACGAGCTCGGGATTTTATGATTCCCAGGCAGCCACAATGGGACAAACCTAAAATGCGTTCCTTTTTTGATAGAGAGGATGCCAACGCCATTTTAAACATCCCTATAATTAATGACCATAAAGATACGACCATATGGATGCATAATGATTATGGATTTTATTCAGTCAGATCGGGCTATTTATTCCTACAAAAACCACATGGACCTCTAAATAGACCTACACGTATTTGGAAAACCATTTCTAAGGTACCAGCCTTACAAAAGGTAAGATCTTTTGGATGGCGTTTAGGTCACGATGCCCTTCCTACGGGATCCAAGCTACTGACTACTAACCTTGGTAACGATATTTGCTCAATCTGTGCAAATATGATTGAAACCCTGATGCATGCTTTGCGTGACTGTATTGGTGCTTGTGAAACTATTCGCTTAGCAGGTTTCCCTACTCTACTCCAAGCCAGAACTTTTACATCAACACTCCATTGAATGGAGACCGCAGTGGCTAAACTTACCAAACAGGACTTTGCTCTTTTTCTAACGATCCTCTGGAATATTTGGAACAGAAGGAATGATTGGATTCACAACAATCATCTTCAGCCACCATGGTTAACTTTTGCAACTGCAAAATCCTTATTGAACGACTATAGAAATGCAAATATTACCTCCTCTAATAGCAATCCACATAGAACCATTATTCAAAACAAAACTTGGCAAAAACCTGGTTCTGATTTTATTAAAATAAACACGGATTGGGCTTTTGACCCTATTTCTGGAAGTGCTGCAGTTGGTGTTGTCGCACGCAACTCGCATGGTATTGTTTTGGGAGGAATTTCTCTTCCTCGTGTTAGATGTCCTGATGCTGCTTCGGCTAAAGCACAAGCAATCATAGCTGGACTTCAACTTGCATCTCAGAAAGGCTGGACGAATATCACCTTGGAGATAGATTCAGCCTCCATTGCAAATAATGTCAACCGGGGTGGACTAGATCACTCAACTTTACAACATTTGGTGTCCATGATTCGTACCACTCTAGAGAGTTTAGTTAATTGTCGAATCTATTATGTACCTAGAGGGGCCAATAATGTAGCCCATACCCATGCATCTAGGGCCATACGCACTTTATGTACTCTACATTTTGATTTTGACAAGCCCGATTTTTTAAGGGCTTTTGTAAACTCCGAGTGTAACACCTTTTTAAATGGAAAAAAATAAAAATAATAAAAAGGGAATAATAATAATATATTAGTATAAAAAAATACCTTTTTGGAACCCATATTAGATCTGGATCCAAAATTTTATTCGAACCAAAAAGAGAACTCTCCATCTCCCTAAACACCCCGACCACCGTCCGTTTCCCTCACCGCCGGTCCGTAGCTCTCACCGCCGGCACCACCTGAACCACCATCATCTCCCGACCAAAACCCCTCAACCGACGCGCCGAACCGCCGCCGCTATCGCCGGTAATCGAGGCCGAAAGCCTCGTCGGTTAGGGTTTGAACCCTTATTGTTTTTCACTCGATCCGGCTGCAATCAACGCCGATCAGGCGCGTCGCTTGCTCTGTTTTGTTCACCGTCCAAGGCCGCCAAAACCCCTCCGATATCGCAACCATCCGACGCCGGCAGGGACCTCATCGAAAATTTATTCCGAGTTGTGAGAAGGACCTCATAGTTCTCCCGATCGTGTACCGACCCAGCCCAGTTCCTCCCGTTTTGAACGATCTCGAGATCCGATCGTGACCCGGTCCAGTACTGCTACAGAGCGAGGCTCAAACGCCCAGTAGACCACCTGTCTGTTTCTGCCATTGAGGTGTGTTCCTTGTGTGCTATATAATCGTATTTTATTGTTTTACGTTTTAAATGAATCAAATATGTGCACATGACTGTTTTTCTGGATTTACTTAAGCACTCATTTTAAACTGTAAGATTGATCATTTTATGTTTACTATATGTCCGATAAATCCTGTATGATATTTCCTGATTTATGTATACATGTTGCCTGCTTAATTCCTGTTACTACCATCATGATTCCTGTTATTATTGCATGTCTGCCATTTTAGCATTGGGATGATGAGTAGTGTCTAATATTCGGTTCAGCCTTGATCCAGCTGGTAATTCCGCCTGTTTACGGTTCCTAACCTCAGTTAGGGTAATTCCACCTCTTATCGGTTCCCGTGTTTTAGCCGGGGTAATTCCGCCTGTTTACGGTTCTTAACCTCAGTTAGGGTAATTCCACCTCTTATCGGTTCCCGTGTTTTAGCCGGGGTAATTCCGCCTGCTCCCTAAGGTAATTCCTTAGGTCGGTACCTTCGCCTTAAGGGCTTAGGTTAATGCCTGTATCAGATACTGTTCGGGGGAACTATATCCAGGAGTTCGGTTGGAGGGTAGCATATCATGCATATACATAATCTGATTTTCTGTATTATTGTTTAATGTTTTTATCTGTATTTTATTTGCACTGTTGGAACACACTGGGCTTCATAGCTCATACATGTTTTCTTCCCCTTTCAAATATCTATAGATAGACATCCCGGACTTGGTATTTGGAGGATCTACACATTATTTGGTTACACTTTGATGTAACATTTTTAAACTTATCCAGTTTACGTTTAAGGTGACATGTGCCTATATATTATATTATATTATATTATATTATATTATATTATATTATATTACGGGTGATTTAAACGTATTATTTTTATTATTGGTTTTGCAAATTATTTTGCGAATAATGTTTTCTAGACTTCTTGTTTTGGTGACACTATACATATTTTTAAGTAAAAATCAACATTTATCTTTATTCGTACAAGTTAATTGATTTTCATACAATATGATTTATAAATAAAGAAAAATGTGACCACTCTAGTCGGGCTTTCCGCATAGGCCAGTTTAGGGGGTTACATTTAGTTGGTATCAAAGCCTTGGTTTTAAGATTCTCGGACTGTGATGGGTCCTAAATAAATGTTTTCTGTTAAACTGTTATAAATTTATATCTGTAAGGCCATGTCACCTATATTTTCTGTATTGTGTATGGTTCTCTGGTGCCAATTTTGATCTCCTAAATTTTATCTTTATAGATTTCCTGAACATCATGAGTGCTCGTAGAGCTCGCCGATCCACCCGAGGGCGTGGTCGAGCGACCAGTTTTGCTGATCTTGTAGAGGAGCCTATTAGTGATCCTCCACCTGTCATTTCTATGGACCCACTTGTTCCCAAAAGTACTACTGTACCGCCCAACCCTCAGCCTGCTGCAGGCATTGACATGTCTACCCCGGTTAGAGGGGCGTCAACACCTAGTACTGAGCCTGCTGCTGTAGTGGCTGATGAGACTCTTAGTAGGCACTTCCTTCAATTGTTACAGGGAGCTGTTAGAGCTTCGGGTGCGATGCCGGATCCACCTATCTCCCAGATTCTGATCACGAATGGAGTAAGAACTTTCTCTGGATCCTTGACTGGTGCACCTTCAGATGCAGAGACCTGGTTGTATGATATTGAGAGATGGATGGATCAGCTGGTTTTGGAGCCAGCTAAGAGATACCTTGGAGTAGTGTCTATGCTTGATGGTGGTGCCCACATCTGGTGGGAGTCTGTGGTTAGTAGAGTATCCTCCGACAGGCTGACATGGGACTTTTTCAAGGAAAGGTTCAAGAACCGTTATCTGGGTGACCGGTATATGAGAGAGAGGCGTCAGGCCTTTAGAGACTTGGTACAAGGTACTATGACAGTGGCTGAATATGAGCTTCAGCTTTTAGATCTGATGAAGTATGGTGCTAGGATAGTGGCCACAGAGAAGGATAAATGTGATAAGTTTCTAGAGGGTCTCCATATTGGTATCCGAGACTGAGTAGCCACGCATCATGATGTGCTTTTTGAAGACCTGGTGAACCAGGCAAAGACTGTTGAGGACTTAGAGAAACTTTCTGATAGTCAGGCTATGAGGGATCAGGACCGAGAGCACGACAGAGATAGAGACCGTAAGAAGGACCGTGGTCGATCTGGAGGACATTTTAGCCAGGGCGAGTCTTTTAGTCGTCCTGATAAGAGGGCTCGATTTGTACCGAGTCAGAGAGGTGGTTCTTATCATCAATCTACGATACCTCATGACACTTCTGTTAGCCGGGGTGGTTCTTCTGGGATCCCATCTATACTTGCGTGTGACTTTTGTGGCAACATACATAGGGGAGAGTGTAGGAAGAAGACTGGAGCTTGTTTTCGGTGTGGATCTTCTGAGCATTTTCTGAGGGACTGTCCTCACCCACCCTCCGTCAGTCGACCATCGACTTAGACTCCTATGGCTCTCAAACACCATCCAGATCTCAAACATCCGTACAGACACCTGCTTCGGGACGATCTCAGGGTAGAGCGTATGGGTCTACTGTTAGATCTGATACCAGGAGTCGAGGCCACCAGAGCGATGGGCCATCTGTTTCTGAGGCTCGTCAGCCAGGTTTGGTTTATGCCACCAGACTTAGGATGACCGAGACGAGCCTAATGTTATCGCAGGTACTTTTACCATCTTTTCTGTTCTGTACTTTGCTTTGCTTGACAATGGCTCCACACACTCTTATATATCCAAGTCAGTATCTGGACATCTTTCGATCTCTGTTGAGAACACTGAGAGTGTTGTTACTGTTATGAGCCCTGTGGGACAATCTATATCTGTGAATAAGGTGTTTAGGAGATGTCCCCTTGTTGTGGAAGGGGAAGTGTTTCTGGCGGATCTCATGGAACTTCCTTTAGAGGAGTTCGATCTAATTCTGGGAATGGATTGATTATCTGAGCATCGTGTTAATCTGGACTGTGAGGCAAAAAGGGTCACTTTAAAGACTCTAGATGGACGATCTGTGGTTTTGGTTGGTGAACGACGAGGTTATTTGTCCAATGTGATATCAGTTTTGTCTACTGATAGGATGATCCAGAAGGGATATGAGGCTTTTATTGCTTGTTTCCTTAACACAAAGGGGTCTCTATCTAAGATCGAAGAAATTCGCGTTGTTAGTGAGTTTCCTGATGTTTTTCCTGAGGAGTTGTCTGGTCTCCCTCCGGACATAGAGTTTGAGTTTGAGATTGAGACTTACCCTGGATCAGCACCAATTTCTATGGCCCCGTACCGTATGGCTCCGAAGGAGTTAAAGGAATTGAAGGTTCAATTACAAGAACTTCTTGACAGAGGGTTCATCCGACCTAGCTCTTCACCTTGGGGAGCTCCATTTGTTAAGAAGAAAGATGGTTCTCTTCGATTGTGCATTGATTACCAAAAGCTAAATAAGCTGACAGTGAAAAACAAGTATCCTCTACCCAGGATTGATGACTTGTTTGATCAATTTCGGGGAGCCACAGTTTTCTCAAAGATTGATCTTCGATCTGGGTATTATTAGTTAAAGGTTAAGGGCTCTGATGTTGCTAAGACTGCTTTTCGTACCCGGTATGGTCACTATGAGTTCTTAGTGATGCCTTTCGGTTTAACCAATGCCCCTGCAGCTTTTATGGATATGATGAACCGTGTCTTCTGGCCCTACATAGACCAGTTTGTTGTGGTGTTTATTGATGATATCCTAGTTTACTCTCGCTCAGAGGACGAGCATGTGGGGCATTTGAAAGTTGTGTTGCAAACTCTCAGGGAGAATCGGTTGTATGCTAAGCTAAGTAAATGCGAGTTTTGGCTTAGTGAGGTGACATTTTTGGGGCATGTCGTTTCAGCTAGAGGTATCCAGGTGGACCCGAGTAATATTGATGCTATCACTAGTTGGAAACCTCCTAAGAATGTGTCTGAGATCCGTAGTTTTCTGGGCTTAGCTGGGTATTATCGACGCTTTTTCGAGGGTTTTTCCACTATAGCCGCCCCTTTGACGAAGCTTCTGAGGAAGGATGTTCCTTTTGTGTGGTCTGAGACTCAACAAGCTAGTTTTGATCAGTTGAAATCAGTTTTGACCCGAGCTCCAGTTTTGACCCAACCTGAGTCAGGAAAGGACTTTACAATTTACAGTGATGCTTCGCATTCTGGTCTTGGTTGTGTCTTGATGCAAGATGGTAAGGTGATCGCTTATGCGTCACGCCAATTGAGACCACACGAGCTTAATTATCCTACTCATGATCTTGAGCTTGTAGATGTGGTTTTTGCTCTAAAAATATGGAGACACTATCTCTACGGAGAAAAGTGTTATATCTTTATCGATCATAAGAGCCTGAAGTATCTCCTTACGCAGAAGGAGCTTAATCTGAGACAACGTCGTTGGTTGGAGCTTCTTAAGGACTACGATTGCGAGATTGAATATCATCCAGGAAAAGCCAATGTTGTGGCGGACGCTTTGAGTCGTAAGACCATATCAGACCTGAGATCCTTGTTCGCCAGGATGAGTATTTTTGATGATGGTAGCCTATTAGCTGAGTTGAGGGTTAAACCGACTTTGTCTGAGCAGATTAGGGCCAAGTAGCGGTTGGATGATTCTTTACTTCCTGTTATGCAGCAAGTGGAAGAAGGATCCACTTCTGTTTATTCTTTTGATCAGGATGGAGTCCTTTGTTTTAATGGTCGTTACTGTGTACCCAACGATCCTGAGTTGAGACAGACCATTCTCAGTGAGCCCATAGTAGTCCTTATGCTATGCATCGTAGAGGAGATAAGATGTCTCAGAATATAAAACAGAGGTACCGATGGGTAGGTATGAAAAAGGATATCTCAGATTATGTATCCAGATGTCTGACTTGTCAGTAGGTGAAAGCAGAACATCAGCATCCCTCTGGTCTTTTACAGCGTATAAAGATCCCCGAATGAAAATGGGAACGTAGCACGATGGACTTTGTTACTGGATTGCCTTTGACCCCGTCCAGGAAGAATTCTATCTGGGTTGTGGTGGATAGACTCACAAAGTCAGCTCATTTTATTCCTGTTTGGATCACCTATTCTCTAGAGAAGCTTGCTAGACTATATATTCCTGAGATTGTCAGACTACATGGGGTACCCTTATCTATCATTTCTGACCAAGATCCGAGGTATACTTCCCGTTTTTGGACAGCTTTACAGTCTGCTTTGGGTACTCATCTGAATTTCAGTACGTCTTTTCATCCCCAAACAGATGGACAGTCTGAGAGAGTGATACAGATTCTAGAGGATATGTTACGGGGTTGTGTTCTAGACTTTCGGGGCAGTTGGGAAGACTTCTTGCCGTTGGCAGAGTTTGCCTATAATAACAGCTATCAGACTAGCATCCGCATGGAACCTTATGAGGCTTTGTATCGTCGTAAGTGTCGTACCCCTATCTGTTGGACTGAGTTGTATGATCGAAAAACTCTGGTTCCCGAGTTAATTCAGGAAACTGAGGAGACTGTCAGATTAATCCGGGATCATCTGAAGGAAGCTTTTACCAGACAGAAATCTTATGCTGATCGGAGGAGAAAAGATATCGAGTTTGAGGTTGGCAATCAGGTTTTCTTAAAAGTCTGAGAGAATCGGGCGTAAGGGCAAGTTGAGTCCGAGATATGTTGGACCATACCGTATTCTGAAGAGAATCGGGCCTGTTGCTTATCAGCTTGATTTGCCTCCTCAGCTTAGCCGTATCCATGATGTGTTTCATGTATCCATGTTGAGACAATATCATCCGAATCCGAGTCATATTATTCAGGTTCAGGATGTTGAGTTACGTCCAGACTTGTCTTATGAGGAGGAACCTGTTTAGATCCTAGAGTTTGATGAAAGAGTTCTGAGAAGAAGGCGTATCCCTATGGTTAAAGTTCAGTGGAGAAACCGTAATGCTTCTGAGACCACCTGGGAGATCGAGGAGTCCATGAGAGAATAATTTCCGCATCTGTTCAACTCAGGTAAATTTCGAGGACGAAATTTTTTTTTAGGGGGGGAGAGTTGTAACACCTTTTTAAATAGAAACAAATAAAAATAATAAATAGGAAATAACAATAATATATTGGTATAAAAAAATACCTTTTCGGAACCCATATTAGATCTGGATCCAAAATTTTATTCGAACCAAAAAGAGAACTCTCCATCTCCCAAAACACCCCGACCACCGTCCGTTTCCCTCACCGCCGGTCCGTAGCTCTCACCGCCGGCACCACCTGAACCACCATCATCTCCTGACCAAAACCCCTCAACCGATGCGCCGAACCGACGCCGCTATCGCCGGTAATCGAGGCCGAAAGCCTCGTCGGTTAGGGTTTGAACCCTTATTGTTTTTCACTCGATCTGGCTGCAATCAACGCCGATCAGGCGCGTCGCTTGCTCTGTTTTGTTCACCGTCCAAGGCCGCCAAAACCCCTCCGATATCGCAACCATCCGACGCCGGTAGGGACCTCATCGAAAATTTATTCCGAGTTGTGAGAAGGACCTCATAGTTCTCCCGGTCGTGTACCGACCCAGCCCAGTTCCTCCCATTTTGAACGATCCCGAGATCCGATCGTGACCCGGTCCAGTACTGCTACAGAGCGAGGCTCAAACGCCCAGTAGACCACCTGTCTGTTTCTGCCATTGAGGTGTGTTCCTTGTGTGCTATATAATCGTATTTTATTGTTTTACGTTTTAAATGAATCAAATATGTGCACATGACTGTTTTTCTGGATTTACTTAAGCACTCATTTTAAACTGTAAGATTGATCATTTTATGTTTACTATATGTCCGATAAATCCTATATGATATTTCCTGATTTATGTATACATGTTGCCTGCTTAATTCCTGTTACTACCATCATGATTCCTGTTATTATTGCATGTCTGCCATTTTAGCATTGGGATGATGAGTAGTGTCTAATATTTGGTTCAGCCTTGATCCAGCTGGTAATTCCGCCTGTTTACAGTTCCTAACCTCAGTTAGGGTAATTCTGCCTCTTATCGGTTCCCGTGTTTTAGCCGGGGTAATTCCGCCTGCTCCCTAAGGTAATTCCTTAGGTCGGTACCTTCGCCTTAAGGGCTTAGGTTAATGCCTGTATCAGATACTGTTCGGGGGAACTGTATCCAGGAGTTCGATTGGAGGGTAGCATATCATGCATATACATAATCTGATTTTCTGTATTACTGTTTAATGTTTTTATCCGTATTTTATTTGGATTGTTGGAACACACTGGGCTTCATAGCTCATACCTGTTTTCTTCCCCTTTCAGATATCCGTAGATAGACATCCCGGACTTGGCATTTGGAGGATCTACACATTGTTTGGTTACACTTTGATGAAACATTTTTAAACTTATCCAGTTTACGTTTAAGGTGACATGTGCCTATATATTATATTACGGGTGATTTAAACATATTATTTTTATTATTGGTATTGAAAATTATTTTGCGAATAATGTTTTCTAGACTTCTTGTTTTGGTGACACTATACATATTTTTAAGTAATAATCAACATTTATCTTTATTCGTACAAGTTAATTGATTTTCATACAATATGATTTATAAATAAAGAAAAATGTGACCACTCTAGTCGGGCTTTCCGCATAGGCCGGTTTAGGGGGTTACACCGAGAGATTTTAATCTCCATTTCAATAAAATTCTAGGGGTACTCTTTTCCCCACAGGGGCTTCTAAACATCCTTAGGGGATGGAAGTGTTAGGGGTTTTTGCCGAGGCCCTTTTTCGTCAATTTTTTTTCAACGGGTCTATTTTAAGACCCATTTAGAACTACACATCATAAATCTCTTCAAAAACGACCCAAAAAGTTTTTTAAATCAAAATTTATGTGTTCATATATTAGATTATGATCGATTCAAAATAATTATGAAAAAAAAATCAATTTCAAAACTTTTAACCCTATTAAATTTCCAATTGTTCCACTTTGAGTCCCATTCAGAACTACAAGTCATAAATCTCTTCAAAAACGAACCAAAAAGTTGTTTGACTCAAAATTTATATGTTCATATATTAGACTACAACCAATTCAAAATAATTATGAAAAAAAACATCAATTCTGAAGCATTTTACTTAGTTAAATTTTAAACGGGTCTACTTTGAGACCCATTTAGAACTACACGTTACAAATATATTCAAAAACGACCAAAAAAGTTGTTTAAAGTAAAATTTAAGTGTTCATATATTAGATTACGACCAATTAAAAATAATTATGAAGAAAAAAAATCAATTTCAAAACTTTTAACACGGTTAAATTTTCAACTGGTCCATTTTGAGCCCCACTTAGACTTGAACGTCAAAAAACACTTCAAAAACGACCTAAAAGGTTGTGTCAATGAAAATTTATGTTTTCCTATATTAAATTATGATTAATTAAAAATAATTATGAAGAAAAACATCAATTCCGGAACTTTTTACACTGTTAAATTTCCAACTGTTCCACTTTGAGGCCAATTTAGACTTGCACGGCAAAAAACTCTTCAAAACGACCCAAAAAGTTGTTTAAATCAAAATTTACGTGTTCATATATTGGATTACAACCAATTGAAAATAATTATGAAGAAAAACATCAATTCTAGATCTTTTTACTCAGTTAAATTTTGAACGGACCCATTTTGAGGCCCATTTAGACTTGCACGTCAAAAAACACTTCAAAAACCACACAAAAAGTTGTTTAAATTAAAGTTTATGTGTTCCTATATTAAATTACGATTAATTAAAAATAATTATGTAGAAAAACATCAATTCTAGAATTTTTTACACAGTTAAGTTTTCAACGGGCTATTTAGAGGCCCATTTAGACTTGCACGTCAAAAAAATCTTCAAAAACGACCCAAAAATTTGTTTAAATCAAAATTTATGTGTTCATATATTAGATTATGACCAATTCAAAAAAATTATGAAGAAAAACATCAATTTTGGAGCTTTTTACTAAGTTAAATTTTGAATAGGGCCGCTTTGAGAACCATTTAGAACTACACATCATAAATATCTTGAAAAACGACCCAAAAAGTTGTTTTAAGAAAAATTTAAGTGTTCAAATTTTAGATTACGACCAATTAAAAATAATTATGATGAAAAAAATCAATTTCAAAACTTTAAACCCGGTTAAATTTCCAACTGTTCCATTTTGAGGCCCACTTAGACTTACACGTCAAAAATACTTCAAAAACTACCCAAAAAGTTGTTTAAATGAAAATTTATGTGTTCCTATATTAAATCACGATTAATTAAAAATAATTATGAAGAAAAACATCAATTCCAGAATTTTTTACATAGTTAAGTTTTCAACAGGTCTATTTAGAGGCCCATTTAGACTTGCACGTCAAATAACTCTTCAGAAACAAACCAAAAAGTTTTTTAAATAAAAATTTATGTGTTCATATATTAGATTACAACCAATTCAAAATAATTATGAAGAAAAACTTCAATTCCGGAGCTTTTTACTCAGTTAAATTTTCAATGGATTTACTTTGAGACCCATTTGGAACTACACGTCAATAATATCCTCAAAAGCGACCCAAAAATTTGTTTAAAGCAAAATTTAAGTGTTCATATATTAGATTACGACCAATTAAAAATATTTATGAAGAAAAAAATCAATTTCAAAACTTTTGACCCGGTTAAATTTCCAACTGGTCTATTTTGAGGCCCACTTAGACTTGCACGTCAAAAAACACTTCAAAAACGACCCAAAAAGTTGTTAAATAAAATTTTATGTGTTCCTATTTTAAATTATGATTAATTCAAAAGAATTATGAAGAAAAACATCAATTCCAAAACTTTTTACACAGTTAAGTTTTCAACGAGTCTATTTTGAGGCCTATTTAGACTTGCACGTCAAAAAACTCTTCAGAAATGGCCCAAAAATTTATTTAAATCAAAATTTATGTGTTCATATATTAGATTACACCCAATTCAAAATAATTATGAAGAAAAACATCAATTCTAGAACTTTTTACTCAGTGAAATTTTGAACGGGTCCACTTTGAGACCCATTTAGAAATACGCGTCATAAATCTCTTCAAAAACGAAACAAAAAGTTTTTTAAATCAAAATTTATGTGTTCATATTTTAGATTACAACCAATTCAAAATAATTATGAAGAAAAACATCAATTCCCGAATTTTTTTCTCAGTTAAATTTTCAACGGGTTTACTTTGAGACCCATTTGGAACTACACGTCATTAATATCTTCAAAAATGACCCAAAAAGTTTTTTAAAGCAAAATTTTAGTGTTCATATATTAGATTACAACCAATTAAAAACATTTATGAAGAAAAAAAATCAATCTGAAAACTTTTGACCCGGTTAAATTTCCAACTGGTCTATTTTGAGGCCCACTTATACTTGCACGTCAAAAAATACTTCGAAAACGACCCAAAAAGTTGTTGAATAAAAATTTATGTGTTCCTATATTAAATTACAATTAATTCAAAATAATTATGAAGAAAAACATCAATTCTGAAACTTTTTACACAGTTATGTATTCAATGGGTCAATTTTGAGGCCCATTTAGACTTGCACGTCAAAAAACTCTTCAAAAACGACCCAAAAAATTGTTTAAATCAAAATTTATGTGTTCATATATTTGATTACACCCAATTCAAAATAATTATGAAGAAAAACATCAATTCCGAAACTTTTTACTTAGTTAAATTTTGAACAGGTACACTTTGAAACCCATTTAGAACTCCGCATCATAAATCTCTTCAAAAAACGACCCAAAAAGTTATTTCAATCAAAATTTATGTATTCATATATTAGATTACGATCAAATCAAAATAATTATGAAGCAAAACAACAATTTCAGAACTTTTTTCTGAGTTAAATTTTCAACGGGTCTATTTTGAGACCCATTTAGAACTACACATCATAAATCTCTTCAAAAACGACCCAAAAAGTTGTTTAAATTAAAATTTATGTGTTCATATATTAGATTACGATCGATTCAAAATAATTATGAAGAAAAAAAATCAATTTCAAATCTTTTAACCCGGTTAAATTTCCAGCTATTCCATTTTGAGGCCCATTTAGACTTGCACGCCAAAAAATTCTTCAAAAACGAACCAAATAGTTATTTAAATGAAAATTTATGTGTTTATATATTATATTACGACCAATTCAAAAATAATTATGAAAAAAAATCAATTTCAAAACTTTTAACTAGGTTAAATTTTCAACTGTTCCATTTTGAGGCCCATTTAGACTTGCATGTCAAAAAACTCTTCAAAAATGACCCAAAAAGTTGTTTAAAGCAAAATTTACGTGCTCATATATTAGATTACAACCATTTCAAAATAATTATGAAGAAAAAAAAATCAATTCCAGAGCTTTTTACTCTGTTAAAATTTCAACGGGTCCACTTTGAGACCCTTTAGATCTACACGTCATAAATCTCTTCAAAAATGACCCAAAAAGTTATTTCAATCAAAATTTATGTCTTCGTATATTAGATGACGATCAATTCAAAATAATTATGAAGAAAAAAATCAATTTCAAAACTTTTAAGCCGGTTAAATTTCCAACTGTTCCATTTTGAGGCCCATTTAGACTTGCACGTCAAAAAACTCTTCAAAAAAGACCCAAAAAGTTGTTTAAATCAAAACTCATGTGTTTATATATTAGATTACGACCAATTCAAAATAATTATGAAGAAAAACATCAATTCCGGAGCTTTTTACTCAATTAAATTTTGATCGGGTCCACTTTGAGACGCATTTAAAACTACGCGTCATAAATCTCTTCAAAAACCACCCAAAAAGTTATTTCAATCAAAATTTATGCGTTCATATATTAGATTACGATTAATTCAAAAATAATTATGAAGAAAAACATTAATTTCGGAACTTTTTACCTAGTTAAATTTTCAACGGGTCTATTTTGAGACCCATTTAGAACTACACGTCATAAATCTCTTCAAAAACGACCCAAAAAGTTTTTTACATCAAAATTTATATGTTCATATATTAGATTACGATCGATTCAAAATAATTATGAAGAAAAAAAAATCAATTTCAAAACTTTTAACAATTGTTTCTTTTTGAGGCCCATTTAGACTTTCACGTCAAAAACTCTTCAAAATCGACCCAAAAAGTTGTTTAAATCAAAATTTATGTGTTCATATATTAAATTACAACCAATTCAAAATAATTATGAAGAAAAACATAAATTCCAGAAGTTTTTACTCAAGTTAAATTTTGAACGGGTCCACTTTGAGACTCATTTAGAACTACGCGTCATAAATCTCTTGAAAAACGACCCAAAAAGTTATTTCAATCAAAATTTATGTGTTCATATATTAGATTACGATCAATTCAAAATAATTATGAAGAAAAACATCCATTTCAGAACTTTTTACACAATTAAATTTTCATCGGATCTATTTTGAGACCCATTTAGAACTACACGTCATAAATCTCTTCAAAAACGACCCAAAAAGTTTTTTAAATCAAAATTTATGTGTTCATATATTAGATTACGATTGATTCAAAATAATTATGAAGAAAAAAAAATCAACTTCAAAACTTTTAAGCCGGTTAAATTACCAACTGTTCCATTTTGAGGCTCATTTAGACTTGCACGCCAAAAAACTTTTCAAAAATGAACCAAAAAGTTGTTTAAATCAAAATTTATGTGTTCATATATTACATTACAACCAATTCAAAATAATTATGAAGAAAAAAATCAATTCTGGAGCTTTTTACTCAGTTAAATTTTCAACGGGTCCACTTTGAGACCCATTTAAAACTACACGACATAAATATCTTCAAAAACGACCCAAAAAGTTGTTTGAAACAAAATTTATGTTTTCATATATTAGATTACAACCAATTCAAAATAATTATGAAGAAAAACATCAATTCCCGAACTTTTTACTCAGTTAATATTTCGGAGCTCCGTTTATTTTATACTATTTGGGCTTGTGTTTTTAATTTAAATGGATTTTATGAAATCGTCTTTGGACTTGAATTTGATTTTATTTGTTGGGCTTGAAAGGAAATTTTGGAATACAGGTTTTGGGCCGGATTCCCAATGTGACATCCGGGTCGGGTGTTACATTTAGTGGTATCAAAGCTTAGGTTGAGTCGGTTCTAGGAAGTCCCCGGGGGAGTCTAGTGTGTTAGATAGGTGTTAGACAAGTACATGCCCACGAGTCGATATCGTACTTTCTTTAAAGCTGAAATTCTGATGGTGTACTCTTGTTTGTTGTTGTTGTTGTTGTTCGTGTAGAGGTGGCTAGTATGCCGAGACGTGTGTGGGATCAAGAGGAAAGCCAGGGTTCTCGTGGTGGAGACTTCGACTATGAGTATGAGCCCGATGAGGAGGTGCCATCGGATGATGCAGTTGGTCAAGGGGCCAACTACTTTGCTCAGCTGAACCGTACTCTGCGCAGGATAGTGAGAGCTATACCTAGGCCATCTTCTACGCCTCGTCAGGCACCGGTTGAGAGGGTGCGAAGATAGGGAGCTGTGGACTTCTTTGGCACGGGACAGGACAATCCCGTACAGGCTGATCAGTGGTTGCATGACACCAGGTGGATAATGAGACAGATGAGGCTGAGGTCAGAGGATAAGTTGTCCTGTGCGTTGTCGCTTCTGAAAGGCAACGCGAGAGAGTGGTGGGAGACAGTCGAGCAAGGTTGGTATCCTCATCGTCCTAAGTGGGAGGACTTCCTTTAGGAGTTTGAGAGCAAGTATGTGGGCGAGACTCACATCGACACCTTGAGGGAGCGGTTTACCCATCTTGTTCAGGGGAACCGTTCGGTCTTTGCTTACGAGCAGGAGTTCCTTCAGTTGAGCCGGTATGCACCAGAGCTTGTTGCTACAGAGAAGATGAGATGTAAGAGGTTCTTGAGGGGTCTGAGGAAGGAGATCCAGACTTATCTCACTGCTGCACCGCCTAAGGTGTTTTCTGAGTTGGCTGCCAGTGCCAAGTCGTTGGAGCAGGTTCAGGGTTTGACTTATGGGCCGTCTGTTGGCTAGGGAGTCACCGGTGGAGCTAGCCAGAGTCATGCAGGTAACTCTCAGTCTCAGTCCAGTAGGAGTAGAAGTCGTTGGAACCAGAGTAGAGGAGCAGCGAATTAGGGTTCGAGGTCGAACCAGAGATCCGAGTCAGTGGGGCGTAGGAGTCAGCCTCTGTCTTCTTCTGCTGGGGGCCCAGAGAGTTTACAGAGGAGTGTCAGTGTTCAGACTTGTAGACGTTGTAGTCGGACCCACCGAGGAGAGTGTTGGGGCAATGCTAGAGCTTGCTTTCAGTGTGGGTCATCAGATCATCTTGTGAGGGACTGTCCCGAGGTTGTGACGTCACCACCAGGTCAGACACAGAGGACCGTGTTTCAGGCCCAGAGGGGTCGTGGGTTTTCGCGTGGCGGGGCCAGCCATGCATCAGGAGGCACCTTTCAGTCCACTGCTAGAGCACCGGCACGACAGTATGCGGTGAGAGCACAGAAGGACTGTGCTGCGACAGATGTAATCTCAGGTACGTTCAGTTTGTTCTCTATTCCTATAGTTGCTCTTGTGGACTCGGGATCTACCCACTCGTATATCCGTAGTGGGATATCGGAGCAGTGGGGGTTACCAGCGGAGGATCTTGAGGTAGGAGTCCGTGTGACCAGTCCGTTGGGGTTAGATGTGTTAGTGGATAAGGTTTATCGGAGGTGTCCGATCGAGGTACAAGGATCTATCTTTTCGGCCGACCTCATGGTTTTGCCGTTTCAGGAGTTCGACGCAATCCTTGGTATGGATTGGTTGTTTGAGCATGATGCGAGTTTGGGGTGCAGATCTAAGAGTTTGAAGCTTCAAGTAGCGGATGGTTTTAAGCTTGTTGTGAGGGGTGAGAGAAACCCGTGTTTAGCGAATATTGTTTCAGCTTTGTCAGCTCAGAGGTTGATCCAGTAGGGTTGTGAGGCTTTCTTAGCTCACGTCATAGATGTAAGTGTTGAGAGTCCAGCTTTAGAGAGTTTGAGGACAGTTTGTGAGTACCCAGATGTGTTTTCGGAGGAGTTGCCCGGTTTACCTCTCGATCGTGAGTTAGAGTTCCGTATAGAGGTGTTTCCAGGTACAGCACCGGTGTCTATAGCACCTTATCGTATGGCACCGGCGGAGATGAGAGAGTTGACGCAACAAATCCAAGAGTTGCTTGAGAGGGGTTTTATCCGACCGAGTGTGTCACCGTGGGGAGCAACGGTTTTGTTCGTAAAGAAGAAGGACGGATCGATGAGGATGTGCATCGACTACCGTCAGCTCAACAAGGTCACGATCAAGAACCGTTACCCTTTGCCTAGGATCGATGACCTGTTTGATCAGTTGAGGGGCGCTCGTGTGTTTTCTAAGATAGATCTGAGGTCAGGGTACTACCAATTGAAGGTGGTGGAAGAGGATGTCCAAAAGACTGCTTTTAGGACGCGGTATGGGCATTATGAGTTCTTAGTGATGCCGTTTGGGCTCACGAAAGCACCTGCAGCTTTTATGGACTTGATGAACCGGATCTTTCAGCCGTATCTAGATCAGTTTGTGGTTGTGTTCATCGATGACATCTTGGTGTATTCACGCTCGGTGGAGGAGCATGACTATCACCTTAGAGTGGTTCTTCAGGTTTTGAGGGATAGGCGTCTGTATGCCAAGTTCAGTAAGTGTGAGTTCTGGTTGTCTGAGGTGGCGTTTCTTGGCCACATAGTTGCAGCGGATGGAATCCAAGTTGATCCCTAGAAAATCCAAGCTGTGGTGGAGTGGAAACCACCAAGGAATGTATCGGAAGTCCGTAGTTTTCTTAGGCTTGCCGGATACTATAGGAGGTTTGTTAAGGGTTTTTCGATCATAGCGGCACCTTTGACCAAGTTGCTTCAGAAAGGTGTTCCGTTTGTGTGGAACGAAAGGAGACAACAGAGTTTTGAGCAGCTTAAGACTTATCTAACAGAGGCTCCGGTCTTGACGCAACCGGAACCGGGGAAAGATTATGTGGTTTTTAGTGATGCTTCCTTGAATGGGTTAGGTTGTGTGCTTATGCAAGAGGGTAAGGTAGTTGTTTACGCCTCAAGGCTGTTGAAACCCCATGAGAGGAACTATCCTACGCATGATCTTGAGCTTGCAGTAGTTATCTTCGCTTTGAAGATCTGGAGGCATTATCTCTACAGGGAGAAATGCTACATCTACACCGACTACAAGAGTTTAAAGTATCTACTTACCCAAAAAGAGTTGAATCTGAGACAGCGTCGGTGGATAGAGTTGTTGAAGGACTATGACTGTGTCATAGAGTATCATCCCGGTAAGGCGAATGTGGTCGTCGATGCTTTGAGTCGGATGTCCATGTCAGACTTGAGAGCCTTGTTTGCTCGGTTGAGGATGACCGACGATGGGGGTCTTTTGGCAGAGTTGCGTGTGGAGCCCACGCTTGTTCAGGAGATAAAGAGAGCACAGGTGTTAGATGAGGAGTTGGTTGCTCAGTTAGAGGTTGTTCAGAGAGGTGAGTTGTCAGACTTTGAGGTACGAGATGGTGGGTTCTTGTACTTTCAAGGTCGGTTGTGTGTACCAGCTTTAGAGGATCTGAGGGATCGTATCTTGAGAGAAGCTCACCGTAGTCCATTTTTTGTTCATCCGGGTAGCAACAAGATGTATCAGGATCTTCGCCCTTTCTTTTGGTGGCTGTGCATGAAAAGAGATGTGTCAGAGTTTGTGACCAGGTGTCTAGCGTGTCAGCAAGTGAAGGCGGAACATCAGGTTCCTTCAGGTTTGCTTCAGCCTATCCAGATTCCACAGTGGAAGTGGGATCGTGTGACCATGGACTTTGTCACCGGGTTGCCGATGACGTTAAGGAAGCATGATGCTATTTGGGTTATAGTTGACCAGTTGACCAAGTCGGCTCACTTCTTACCGGTAAGGATGGACTACAGTTTGGAAAAGTTGGCTCAGTTGTACATAAAGGAGATCGTGAGGTTGCATGGTGTACCTTCATCGATCATATCGGATAGAGATCCGAGGTTCACGGCGAGGTTGTGGAAGTCTATCCATGAGGCTTTAGATACCAACTTGCACTTCAGTACAGCTTTTCATCCTCAGACCGATGGACAGTTTGAGAGAGTTATCCAGATCTTGGAGGACATGCTTCGGTGTTGTGCCGTGGACTTTGCTCGCAGTTGGGAGGAGCAGTTACCGTTGGTAGAGTTTGCTTACAACAACAGTTATCAGTCAAGCATCAAGATGGCTCCTTTTGAGGCCTTGTACGGGCGTAGGTGTAGGACACCTTTGCGTTGGACAGAGCTTAATGAGAGGAAGATAGTGGGTTCAGAGCTTGTTAAGGAAACCAAAGAAAAAGTTCAGATCATCAAAGAGAGGTTGCAAGCAGCTTTTGATAGGCAGAAGGCTTATGCGGATAAGAAGCATAAGCACATCGAGTATGAGCTTGGTGAGAAAGTGTTTCTCAAGGTATCTCCGTGGAAAGGGATCATCCGGTTTGGTCGTAAAGGGAAGTTAAGTCCAAGGTACATAGGGCCTTATGAGGTTCTTCAGAGGGTTGGACCGATAGCTTATCGGCTAGCTTTGCCTCCGGAGTTGGCACGTATACACGATGTGTTCCACGTGTCCATGTTGAGACGTTACCGTTCCGATCCATCGCATGTGGTTCAGCTTGAAGAAATAGAAGTCAATGCAGATTTGACTTATGAGGAAAGACCTATAGGGATCTTGGATAGGGGAGTTAAGGAACATCGAAGCAAGTGCATACCTTTGGTAAAGGTTTTGTGGAGAAACCATGGAATCGAAGAAGCAACATGGGAAGTGGAGAAGGACATGAGAGCTCAGTATCCTCATCTCTTCCTGACAGGTAAATTTCGAGGAGGAAATTTTCTTTAAGGAGGGGAGAGTTGTAACGACCCGGATTCTCGGTTTAGTGTGTCGGGTTAACCCGAGAGTTTGGGCTTCGGTTTTGGGCCCGAGTGGAGCGGTTTAGGCCTAGTTTGTTGGGTCTTGAGTGGTTGAGTTGGGCTTAAGTTATGGGCTGAGGGTATTTTGGTAAATGCCAAAATAAGTTGAATAGAGAGGTTTGGGGTGTTGTTTCTGTAGAGTGAGGTCATAAGTGCAGGAGGTTTTCTTTTTCCTATCATCTTCTTCAACCAAAGTTTAAGGTGAAGAGAAAGGTAAGATCTTGGTGAGATTGGTTTAAAATCTCGTTTTTAGGATAAAGAGAAAGTTGTAGAGCTGTTATGGATCTATAAAACAAAGTTTGGTTTGCCAAGTTTGGTGGAAGAAGAGGTTTTAGTGGGGGTTTAAGTTGAGTTTGGGAATGGGTTTTGAGAGCTTAAAATCTGGGTTTTATGGTGTTTTAGGCCCTAGAATTCATCCCCTAAACGTTCCTAATAGTTGTTTATCTTTCTCTTGTAGAGAAAGAAGCTTGTGAGCCATCATCAAGCTTGGGTAGAGGAAAAGCTTGAAGAGGAAGAAGAAGGTCGTTTTTGTTGGTTGCCTGCAAGAGGTTGGTACTCCCAACTCGTTCTTTACATCTTGCATACCATGGTAGATTGCATAGCATATGGAATCATGTATGTATGCTTGATTTTGCTTGTTTTGAGCTTGACATGCTTTAATGGTGGATTTCGGTTTTGGATGTTAAATAAGTTGGAACTGATGTTAAAATGCCTTAATCACCTCTAGAAATGTTTAGAAACGCTTTAGAACTGATTGGATCGAGTTTAGGAATGAATCCTAGAATTTTTCTAAGTGCATACATGTTTTTCGTGCAGGGGTATCGATACTCGGGCTACTGGTATCGATACCCATAAGTGGATTTTGTCTAAGTGGCCAGGTGTATCGAACCATGGTTCGATACCGGGATTTCCAGTGGCATAATGGCATCGATGCCGGTATCGATGCTGTTGGGTCCCCTTTTGTTGACTTTGAATTTGGTCAAAGGGTATCGATACTGGTATCGATACCCATGGTTCGATGCCTTCTTTGGGTGGGTATCGAGGCATGGTGGTTCGATACCCTACATAAGGGTATCGATACCCCTGCAAGAACTTGACAAGTTAAGCTTTGTTTGAGGTCCGATAAGCGAATTAACGGGTATATTGAATCTTATTAATAATGAAATGAATTGTTAACATGAATTTGATGATTATAACCCCGAAAGACTAAGTTATATTAAGTCTTGATATGTTTGGTTGTGAGGATCCTAGGTGGATCGTTTGTGTTGACTGAGTCATTGTTTGATGGAAATCTGGATATCCATAAGTGTTGCAACACGTTGAAGGCCATCCGATGTAACATGCCGGATGATGTTTGAAGACTTTTATTCCGAGTGTTGGGCGATCTCACTCGAAGATGTTCGATGTAACATTCCGAGCATGGGGTTGGTTGGGCGGCCTCCACCCCTTTCCGAATGTTGGGCGGCCTCGTTCGAAGATGTCCGATGTAACATTCCAAGCATAGGATTTGAGGGCGGCCTCAATCCTGAGTGTAGGATCCCGATGCTGTGTGGACGCGGGCCTCACTCTTATGTGTTATTTGTGATGTGACGTGTATATGCTGTGTGCGATAGTATACATTGTTTATGCCATGTGGTAGGCAAGCATGCTAGATCATCATACCATGCACGATATTTTATATGTTATGTTTTACTGCTTATGATATGCATGATGTTGGCCGAGTTCGGCGTATCCATTGAGCTTTCGTAGCTCAACGTTCGAAATATGTTTTCGTGCGTAGGTTAGGAGAAGCCGGTTCGTGGAGCACCATCAAGGTTCGGATTTCAGCATCGACCGTGTTGTCAGAGTACATGTATTAGATTTAGTGGGCTTGTACTATGTCGAACCCTATGTAATGTAACTCTGTTTATTTTAATTTGGGACGAATGTTTTTAATGGTTTGTAATATTTTGGAGCTCCGTTTATTTTATACTATTTGGGCTTGTGTTTTTAATTTAAATGGATTTTATGAAATCGTCTTTAGACTTGAATTTGATTTTATTTGTTGGGCATGAAAGGAAATTTTGGAATACATGTTTTGGGCCGGAGGCCCAATGTGACATCTGGGTCGGGTGTTACAACGCGTCATAAATCTCTTCAAAAACGACCCAAAAAGTTGTTTCAATCAAAAATTATGTGTTCATGTATTTAGATTATGATCAATTCAAAATAATTATGAATAAAAACATCAATTTTGGAACTTTTTACTCAGTTAAATTTCGAACGGGTCCACTTTGAGACCCATTTACAACTACGCGTCATAAATCTCTTAAAACACGACCCAAAAAGTTATTTCTATCAAAATTTATGTGTTCATATACTAGATTACGATCAATTCAAAATAATTATGAAGAAAACATCAATTTTGGAACTTTTTATTACTCAGTTAAATTTTCAACGGGTTTATTTTGATACCCATTTAGAACTACACATCATAAATCTCTTCAAAAACGACCCAAAAATTTTTTAAATTAAAATTTATGTGTTCATATATTAGATTGCGATCGATTCAAAATAATTATGAAGAAAAAAATCAATTTCAAAACTTTTAACCAGGTAAAATTTCAAACTGTTCCATTTTGAGGCCCATTTAGACTTGCACGTAAAAAAACTCTTCAAAAACGACCCAAAAAGTTGTTTAAATCAAAATTTATGTGTTCATATATTAGATTACAACCAATTCAAAATAATTATTATGAAAAAATCAATTCCGGAGCTTTTTACTTAGTTAAATTTTCAACGAGTCTACTTTGAGACCCATTTAGAACTACACGTCATAAATATCTTCAAAAATGACCCAAAACGTTGTTTAAAGCAAAATTTAAGTGTTCATATATTAGATTATGACCAATTAAAAATAATTATGAAGAAAAAAATCAATTTCAAAACTTTTAACCCGGTTAAATTTCCAAATGGTCCATTTTGAGGACCACTTAGACTTGCACGTCAAAAAACATTTCAAAAACGACCCAAAAAGTTGTTTAAATGAAAATTTCTGTGTTCCTATATTAAATTACGATTAATTAAAAATAATTATGAAGAAAAACATCAATTTCGTAACTTTTTATACAGTTAAGTTTTCAATGGGTATATTATGAGGCCCATTTAGACTTGCACGTCAAAAAACTCTTCAAAAACGACACAAAAAGTTGTTTAAATCAAAATTAATGTGTTCGTATATTATATTACAACCAATTCAAAATAATTATGATGAAAAACATCAATTCCCGAACTTTTTACTCAGTTAAATTTTGAACGGGTCCACTTTGAGACGACTTTAGAACTACACATCATAAATCTCTTCAAAAACGACCCAAAAAGTTTTTTAAATCAAAATTTATGTGTTCATATATTAGATTACGACCAATTCAAAATAATTATGAAGAAAAACATCAATTTCGGAACTTTTTACCCAGTTAAATTTTTAAGGGGTCTATTTTGAGACCCATTTAGAACTACACGTCATAAATCTCTTCAAAAACGATCCAAAAAGTTTTTTAAATTAAAATTTATTTTTTCACATATTAGATTACGATCGACTCAAAATAATTATGAAGAAAAAAATCAATTTCAAAACTTTTAACCTCGTTAAATTTCCAACTATTCCATTTTGAGGCCCATTTAGACTTGCACGTAAAAAAACTCTTCAAAAATGACCCAAAAAGTTATTTAAATCAAAATTTATGTGTTCATATATTAGATTACAACCAATTCAAAAAAATTATGAAGAAAAACATCAATTCCGGAGCTTTTTATTCAGCCAAATTTTGAACGGGTCCACTTTGAGACCAATTTAGAACTACGCGTCATAAATCTCCTCAAAAACGACCCAAAAAGTTATTTCAATCAAAATTTATGTGTTCATATATTAGATTAAGATCAATTCAAAATAATTATGAAGAAAAACATCAATTTCGGAGCTTTTTACTCAGTTAAATTTTCAACGGGTCTACTTTGAGACCCATTTAGAACTACATGTCATAAATATCTTCAAAAACGACCCAAAAAGTTTTTTAAATCAAAATTTATGTGTTCATGTATTAGATTACGACCGATTCAAAATAATTATGAAGATAAAAATCAATTTCGGAACATTTAACCTGGTTAAATTTCCAATTGGTCAATTTTGAGGCCCGTTTAGACTTGCACGTCAAAAAACTCTTCAAAAACGACCCAAAAAGTTGTTTAAATCAAAATTTATGTGTTCATATATTAGATTGCAACCAATTCAAAATAATTATGAAGAAAAACATCAATTCTGGAGCTTTTTACTCAGTTAAGTTTTCAACGGGTCTACTTTGAGACCCATTTAGAACTACACGTCATAAATATCTTCAAAAATGACCAAAAAAGTTGTTTAAAGCAAAATTTAAGTGTTCATATATTAGATTACGATCAATTAAAAATAATTATGAAGAAAGAAATCAATTTCAAAACTTTTAACCCGATTAAAATTCCAACAGGTCCATTTTGAGGCCCACTTAGACTTGCACGTAAAAGACCTCTTAAAAAACGACCCAAAAAGTTTTTGAAATGAAAATTTATGTGTTCCTATATTATATTACGATCAAATCAAAATAATTATGAAGAAAAATATCAATTCTAGAACATTTTACTCAGTTAAGTTTTCAACGGGTCTATTTTGAGGCCCGTTCAGACTTGCACGTCAAAAAACTCTTCATAATCGACCCCAAAAGTTGTTTGAATCAAAATTTATGTGTTTATATAATAGATTACGACCAATTCAAAATAATTATAAAGAAAAACATCAATTCCAAAACTTTTTACTCAGTTAAATTTTGAACGGGTCCACTTTGAGACCCATTTAGAACTACGCATCACAAATCTCTTAAAAAACAACCCAAAAAGTTATTTCAATCAAAATTTATGTGTTGATATATTAGATTACGATCAATTCAAAATAATTATAAAGATAAACATCTATTTCAGAACTTTTTACTCTGTTAAATTTTCAACAGATCTATTTTCAGACTCATTTAGAACTACACGTCATAAATCTCTTCAAAAATGACCCGAAAAGTTGTTTAAATAAAAATTTATATGTTTATATAAAGAAAAAATCAATTTCAAAACTTTTAACCCGGTTAAATTTCTAATTGGTCCATTTTGAGGCCCATTTGGATTTGCACGCCAAAAAACTCTTTAAAAACGATCCAAAAAGTTGTTTAAATCCAAATTTATGTGTTCATATATAAAATTACGAACAATTAAAAATAATTATGATGTAAAAAATCAAATCCGGAACTTTTTACTTAGTTAAGTTTTCAACGGGTCTACTTTGAGATCCATTTAGAACTACACGTCATAAATATCTTCAAAAACCACCAAAAAATTGTTTAAAGCAAAATTTAAGTGTTCATATATTAGATTACTATCAATTCAAAATAATTATGAAGAAAAACATCAATTCCGGAACTTTTTACTCTGTTAAATTTTCAATGGGTCTATTTTGAGACCCATTTAGAACTACACGTCATAAATCTCATCAAAAATGACCAAAATAGTTGTTTAAAATTAAAATTTATTTCTTCATATATTAGATTACGACCAATTAAAAATAATTATGAAGAAAAAAATCAATTTCAAAACTTTTAACCTGGTTAAATTTCCAATTGGTCCATTTTGAGGCCCATTTAGACTTGCACGTCAAAAAACTCTTCAAAAATGAACCAAAAATTTGTTTAAATGAAAATTTATGTGTTCCTATATTAATTTACGATCAGTTCAATATAATTATGAAGAAAAACATCAATTTCGGAACTTTTTACTCAGTTAAGTTTTCAACGGGTCTATTTTAAGACCCATTTAGAACTACACGTCTTAAATCAATTAAAAAACGACCCAAAAATTTGTTTAAATCAAAATTTATGTGTTATTATGTTAGATTACGACCGATTCAAAATAATTATGAAGAAAAAAATCAATTTCAAAAATTTTAACCCGGTTAAATTTCCAACTAGTCCTTTTTGAGGCCCATTTAGACTTGCACGTCAAAAAACTCTTCAAAAACGACCAAAAAAGTTGTTTAAATCAAAATTTATTTGTTCATATATTAGATTACAACCAATTCAAAATAATTATGAATAAAAGAATCAATTCCGGAACTTTTTACTCAATTAAGTTTTCAGCGGGTCTATTTTGAGACCCATTTAGAACTAAACATCTTAAATCTAATAAAAAAAGACCCAAAAAGTTGATTAAATGAAAATTTATGTGTTCATATATTATATTACGATCGATTCAAAATAATTATGATGAAAAAAATCAATTTCAAAACTTTTAATCCTGTTAAATTTCTAACTGACCCATTTTGAGGCCCATTTAGACTAGCATGTCAATAAATTCTACAAAAATGACCCAAAATGTCGTTTAAACCAAAATTTATGTGTTCATATATTAGATTACAACCAATTCAAAATAATTACAAAGAAAAACATCAATTCTAGAACTTTTAACCTGGTTAAATTTCCAATTGGTCCATTTAGAGTCCCATTTAGACTTGCACGTCAAAAAACTCTTCAAAAATGATTCAAAAAGTTGTTTAAATCAAAATTTATGTGTTCATATATTAGATTACAACCAATTCAAAATAATTATGAAGAAAAATATCAAAATTTATGGGTCTACTTTGAGACCCATTTAGAACTACGCGTCATAAATCTCTTCAAAAACGACCCAAAAAGGTTTTTAAAGAAAAATTTAAGTGTTCATATATTAGATTACGAACAATTAAAAATAATTATGAAGAAAGAAATCAATTTCAAAACTTTTAACCCGGTTAAATTTCCAACTGGTCTCTTTTGAGGACCACTTAGACTTGCACGTCAAAAAACACTTCAAAAACGACCCAAAAAGTTGTTTAGATGAAAATTTATGTGTTCCTATATTAAATTACGATTAATTCAAAATAATTATGAAGAAAAACATCAATTCCGGAACTTTTTACACAGTTAAGTTTTCAATGGGTCTATTTTGAGACCCATTTAGACTTGCACGTCAAAAAACTCTCCAAAAACGACCCAAAATTTGTTTAAATCAAAATTTATGTTTTTCATATATTAGATTACAACCAATTCAAAATAATTAAGAAGGAAAACATCAATTCTGGAACTTTTAACCTGGTTAAATTTCCAACTGTTCCATTTTGAGGCCCATTTAGACTTGCACGTCAAAAAACTCTTCAAAAACGACTCAAAAAGTTGTTTAAATCAAATTTTATGTGTTCATATATTAGATTACAACCAATTCAAAATAATTACGAAGAAAAACATCAATTCTGGAGCTTTTTACTCATTTAAATTTTCAACGGGTCCACTTTGAGACCCATTTAGAACTACATATCATAAATCTCTTCAAAAATGACAAAAAAGTTGTTTAAAACATAATTTATGTGTTCATATATTAGATTACGATCAATTCAAAATAATTACGAAGAAAAACATCAATTCTGGAGCTTCTTACTCATTTAAATTTTCAACGGGTCCACTTTGAGACCCAATTAGAACTACACATCATAAATCTCTTCAAAAATGACAAAAAAAGTTGTTTAAAACATAATTTATGTGTTTGTATATTAGATTACGATCAATTTAAAATAATTATGAAGAAAAACATCAATTCCAGAACTTTTTATTCAATTAAATTTTCAACAGGTCTACTTTGAAACCCATTTAGAACTACCGTCATAAAACTATTCAAAAACGGCCCAAAAAGTTATTTAAATCAAATTTATGTGTTCATATATTTGATTACAACCAATTCAAAATAATTATGAAGAAAAACATCAATTTCGGAACTTTTTACTCAGTTAAGTTTTCAACGGGTCTACTTTGAGACCCATTTAGAACTAAACGTCATAAATATCTTCAAAAAGACCAAAAAATTGTTTAAAGCAAAATTTAAGTGTTCATATATTAGATTACTATCAATTCAAAATAATTATGAAGAAAAACATCAATTCTGGAACTTTTAACCTAGCTAAATTTCCAAATGGTCCATTTTGAGGCCCATTTAGACTTGCACGTCAAAAAACTCTTCAAAAACGACCCAAAATGTTGTTAAAATGAAAATTTATGTATTAATATATTATATTACGATCAATTCAAACTAATTATGAAGAAACACATCAATTACGAAAATTTTTACTCAGTTAAATTTTCAACGGGTCCACTTTGAGACTCATTTGGAACTACGCATCATAAATCTCTTCAAAAACAACTCCAAAAGTTATTTCAATCAAAATTTATGTGTTCATATATTAGATTACGATCAATTCGAAAAAATTATGAAGAAAAATTTCAATTCCGTAACTTTTTACTCTGTTAAATTTTCAACGGGTCCACTTTGAGACCCATTTAGAACTACACGTTATAAATCTCTTCAAAAACAATCCAAAAAGTTGTTTAAAGCAAAATTTAAATGTTCATATATTAGATTACGATCAATTCAAAATAATTATGAAGAAAAACATCAATCCCAGAACTTTTTACTTAGTTAAATTTTCAATGGGTCCACTTTGAGACCCATTTAGAACGACACGTCATAAATCTCTTCAAAAAACGACCCCAAAAGTTGTTCAAATCAAAATTTATTTGTTCATATGTTAGATTACGACCGATTCAAAATAATTATGAAGAAAAACATCAATTCCAGAGATTTTTACCCAGTTAAATTTTCAACGGGTCCACTTTGCGACCCATTTAGAACTACACGTTATAAATCTCTTCTAAAACGACCCAAAAAGTTGTTTGAATCAAAATTTGTGTTCATATATTAGATTACAACCAATTCAAAATAATTATGAAGAAAAACATCAATTCCGGAGATTTTTACCAAGTTAAATTTATTTAGGGCCATGCGCACATTATGTAATCTTCACTTTGATTCTGATATGCCCGATTTTATAAGTTTTATAGGGGCTTATAACCCTCTTTTGGGTTGAAAGTGTTAGGGGTTTTTTAACGAGACCCTTTTTACATCAAAAAAAAATTCAACGGGTCCACTTTGAGACCCATTTAAAACTACACGTCATAAATCTCTTAAAAAAATCCTAAATGTTGTTTAAATCAAAATTTAAGTATTCATATATTAAATTACGATCAATTCAAAATAATTATGCAGAAAAACATCAATTCCGAAACTTTTTAATCAGTTAAATTTTCAACGGGTCTATTTTGAGACCCATTTAGAACTACACGTCATAAATCTCCTCAAAAATGACACGAATAGTTGTTTAAGTCAAAATTTATGTGTTCATATATTAGATTATGACAAATTCAAAATAATTATGAAGAAAAAAATCAATTTCAAAACTCTTAACCCGGTTAAATTTCCAACTTGTTAGTTTTGAGGCCCATTTAGACTTGCACGTCAAAAAACTCTTCAAAAACAAATCAAAAAGTTGTTTAAATCAAAATTTATGTGTTGATATATTAGATTACGATCAATTCATATTAATTATGAAGAAAAACACCAATTCAAGAACTTTTTACTCATTTAAATTTTCAACAAGTCTATTTTAAGACCCATTTAGAAATACACGTCATAAATCTCTTTAAAAATGACCCAAATAGTTGTTTCAATGAAAATTTATATGTTCATAAATTAGATTACGATTAATTCAAAATAATTATGAAGAAAAAAAAAATCAATTTCAAAACTTTTAACCCGGTTAAATTTCTAACTAGTCCATTTTAAGGCCCATTTAGACTTGCACGTCAAAAACTCTTCAAAAACGACCCAAAAAGTTGATTAAATCAAAATTTATGTGTTCATATATTAGATTATGATCAATTCAAAAAAATTATGAAGAAAAACATCAATTTCAGAATTTTTTACTCAGTTAAATTTTCAACGGGTCCACTTTGAGACCCATTTAGAACTATACATCATAAATCTCTTAAAAAATGACCCAAGTAGTTTTTTAAATCAAAATTTATGTGTTCATATATTAGATTACGACCAATTCAAAATAATTATGAAGAAAAACATCAATTCTGGAGCTTTTTAGCCAGTTAAATTTTCAACGGTTCCACTTTGAGACCCATTTAGAACCACACGTCATAAATCTCTTCAAAATTGACCCAAAAAGTTGTTTAAATCAAAATTTATGTGTTAATTTATTAAATTAAGATCAATTCAAAATAATTATGAAGAAAAAACTAAATTCTGGAACTTTTTACTCTGTTAAATTTACAACGGGTCCATTATAAAACTCATTTAGAACTACACATCATAAATCTCTTCAAAAACGACCCAAAAAGTTGTTTCAATCAAAATTTATGTGTTCATATATTAGATTAAGACTAATTCAAAATAATTATGAAGAAAAAAATCAATTTCAAAACTTTTAAATCGGTTAAATTTCCAACTAGTCCATTTTCAGACCCATTTAGACTTGCACGTCAAAAAACTCTTTAAAAACGACCCAAAAAGTTACTTAAATCGAAATTCATGTGTTCATATATTAGATTACGACCAATTCAAAATAATTATGAAGAAAAACATCAATTTCGAAACTTTTTACTAAGTTAAATTTTCAACGAGTGCAATTTGAGACCCAGTTAGAACTACGCATCATAAATCTCTTAAAAAACGACCCAAAAAGTTGTTTCAATCAAAATTTATGTGTTCATATAATAGATTACGACCAATTCAAAATAATTATGAAGAAAAAAATCAATTTCGGAACTTTTTAGTCAGTTAAATTTACAACGGGTCTATTTTGAGACCCATTTAGAACTACACGTCATAAATCTCTTCAAAAATGACCCAAATAGTTGTTGAAATCAAAATCTATGTGTTCATATGTTAGATTATAACCAATTTAAAATAATTATGAAGAAAAAAAATCAATTTCAAAACTTTTAACTCGGTTAATGTAACACCCTCAAAAGGGCCTAGGAGGATTTATGACCAATTGATAATTAAGTTGACCAATTGAGAGTCAAAATTATGTATTAGAGGGACTTAATTGAAATAAAAGAAAAATAAGAAGGGATAAATAAAGGTGGCGAAATTGAATTAAATAAGAAACATTAAGATTGCATGGAAAATGTTAGAAATCCATAGACTACCCTTTCTAATAAAACTTAACTTAGTTATAACAAAAAGGGCAAGATGGACATTTCCCATGTTTAATGAAGTTGATTGTCATCTTCCTCCTCCCCCCATTTCACGTGACAAAAGAAAAAGCAAAAGAGGAAGAGAGAAATTTGAGATAAGCCATTGAAAGGGGAGATTAAAGCTTTGCATGAATGGTGAATTTAGCTAGGAAATCAAATTTGGATAGCTTGTATGTCTCTCTTTTCATAACCGAAAATTATAGGGTTTGAGCATTTTGATTTTGACTATTCTATGGTGTTTTCATGATTGAATTAGGTTGTTAGAAAGCTTAATCTAAGGTTAGTATTTATTTGGTTATGGGTTTTGAAACATGAACAATAAGTTAGGGGATTTGGAATTTGGGATTTTGTAAATGCCATATATGAGTTAATTGACTTGATAAATTGATAAAAAGGGGATTAGTTGATGTTAATTTTGTGTTTGAAATGCTGGAAATTCATGAGAATAAGTTGGGGATTAGAAATTAAATTTATGGAATGAAAACTAGCTAAAATTGCCTAAAAATGCAATTCTGAGTAGCCATCTTGGAAAAATTCCTTAGGTCGAATTTGAGGGAACTGAAATTTTGCAGTAAAATAACCTCATATATCTAGTTTATGTGAAAATTTACGGAACCTCGATTGGAGTTTTGTAGAGAAAGTTATAAGCCTTTCCGTAAGGGTTGTTCGAGCAGTTTCGAATCTGGACAGACCCGACTTTAAACCGAATCTGGTACTGATTGGGAAAGAATTAAAAAGTGAGGTTGATATATCCTTTTAGGGGATCTTATTAGCTTTCCAAAGAGGTAAAATGAGCTAATTTTGGGTAAGGGAGCTAGGAGATATGATCGATTTTCTTAAGGGTAGCAAAGCTGTCCCTAATGAACAAATGTGAATGTTTACATTTGTTAAGCATGTGATCACTTGAATTAAGTGACTTTGATATGTACTAATGAATGACTATTTGTATTTGGATTTCTAGATAACCCAAGAGAAGAAAATATCGAGGAAGAGGAAAGGCTCGAGCTAGCTAGAAAGATGGGCAAAGGGATCACCCTATTCAACCCTTGAGTGCTTGGAACCATTTGTGAGTGTGGCAAACTTTAGGGTTAGGACCTAAGTCCTAACCACCCTTTTTGTTATTTGATTTGTCATGTAATTGGACTAATCATATATTTGGTAAAATGGGAAGGAGCCTTAATTATAAATGCCTTGTGTGATACCATAATTATATGCTAATTTGTTAAGTCTTAGTACATATGCATAGCTCGGAAATGCCGAGGTAAGTCATGGTACGCGGCATGGGATGCCAGGTATGTGAATCAAGCATGAAGCATGTTTTTGATGATATGAATATTTGTTTGGTATCATAGTATGCGAGTTTGTTTGTTCACATGATATACATGTTTTGTTAATAGCATGATAAGAATGTTTTTGTTTTGATAGCATGAGTTAAATGCTTTTGTGATAGCATGATAAATGCTTTTGTGATAGCATTTCATGGACATTGCTTCTGTATTCAGAAACTTAGATAATGTGATTTGAAAGACAATTGAATGAATAATGAAAATGTAATTGAGCCTTGGTCGATAGTTGGTCATAGGTAGTACGGCATGCCTAGAGTCTAAGCTCATTGGTTAGTACTTCGGTACTTTTTTCCAGTACTTCGGTGCTTTTGTTCGGTACTTTGGGTACCTTTTATTGGTGGTTAGTCACCATTTGTTAGATACCATGAGTTATCTTTTGTTAGTGCCTTTGTGGTACTTCTATCAGTGCCTTCGTGGTACTTTTGTTAGTGCCTTTGTGGTACTTCTGTCAGTGCCTTCGTGGTACTTTTGTTAGTGCCTTTGTGGTACTTCTGCCAGTGCCTTCGTGGTATTTCTGTTGACTCGCTTACCTAGTCTAACTATACCAAGGCATCATCTGAAACTAATTCGAAAGTTAAGGCTTAAAGTGTGAAAGCTATTTGTAAATGTATTATTTGTGAAGCATTTGAACTTGGACACGAATTTGCTATTGAGCATTCGATTATGAATTGTTGTTGATCATTTGTTTATGAATTGCTATTGAGCATTTGATTATGAATTTCTGTTGAGCATTTGATTATGAATTGATATTGAGCATGCAATTATGAACTACTATTGAACATTTGAATATGATTTACTATTGAACATTTGGAACAAATAAGTAGCCTTTGATATGATTCTGATTATGAAAGCTTTGAAATGTGGAAATAGGTTAATGAGACATATGAACCTAAATATGCTATCTTGTACTTGAGCATTTAGTTAGACTTAGGTTTGTCTCACTAAGTACCTAATAAGTACTTACCACCATTTGTTTCCTCCTTCCCAAAAACAACAGGTTATCGAGACAAGGAGCTAAACTGAGATCGGTTGCAAGCAAGGACACCAAGCAAGACAAGTATGGTATTTTGAAATCTTTGATAACTCCTAGTTTATGGTGGCATAGTGGTCATGTTTGATTAAGTTTATGCACTTGAGAATTGGCTAATGTTTTGTATATATTTCCATGAAGCAATTGTTATGTAATCCTTATGGCATGGCAATCATGTTAGATTAGCTTATGCATTTAGAGGCTTGATTTATGGTTTATGCATATTTTGGTCTTTGTAATGTGAATATGGTATGTAAGCTATAAGGCTAATTTGGATTTAGGCTAGTTGTCATGGTAAACACATCTATGCTAACTTCTTGCATTTTGGGGTCTAGGTTCCTAATTTGTATATAATGTCTTTGGAATATTTGCTAAGCAAGCTAATGAACTAAATAGGTTAATATGTGAACCTTAAGGCTATGCTATGTTTAGATTAATTGCCATAGAAAAAGTACATGGCATAAAGGTTATCTTGAGTGTGGAATAGCATGAATATTGGCTTGGTAATGAGTTGGTCAAATGAATAGAATTAGTAAGTTGTTACTTGATGTCTAAACAAGCTAAAATTGTCCCTTAAGGTCTAAGGATGAAATGAGGACAAATTGAAGTCCTTTGGTTAGAACCTAAGTGAACTTAGAAGCTTGAAACCTGCTAAATTGAGTAGGGGTATCGATACCAATTTCATGTGTATCGATACCCCCATGAAAAGTCTAAGCAAGTATACCAGACGTATCGGAACGCCTGGCATGTGTTTCGATACTAGAACCTACAGTGGCAAAATTGGTTCGATACCCGATTCGATACCCAAACCTCCAGTAAGCTCCTCGATTTGTTACCCGTATCGAATTAGGCTGTCCTAGACTTAAGTCAACGAGTCAACGTATCAAACTGAGTTTCGATACCACCTATTTTGATACACCATATAGGTGTTTTAATACCCTCAACCATTGGTTCAACCATTCGAAATTATGTTAAGAATGGATAATAAGATCAAGCATTAGGCGAATTATGATCGAAAAATAAAGTAAACCCAAGATTGATTGATAAGTGAATTGAATTTGAAATTTGAAAATTGATACATGAATATGGTTGGAAAAAGATTTAATTTGTCCTCGATTTTGATACGCACAATATGGATTTGGAATTGTAATACATAAGTTTGACTTGAATTGACATACAATCAACTGAAATGTTCTAGAAATGAATACAGGGTTTGATCTAATTAAAAGCTTGTAAGTCTGGTCGACACTCCCGTCTCCTAACCCGGGGTGAGGATTTCACATTTTTATTTTTATCAGAGCTCTCGGTTACATGATTCTCGGACCGAAACGAATACGCATTCATCATATAGGATTGAACTATGCCACCTATGAGTTTTGTATACCGTACTTGCTTGTGTTCTTGCTTATTTGAATAATTTCTGTTCACTTTTTGTAGTATGGTTGACACAAGATTGGCCCTAGGAGATGAAAGTCCTGAGGGCTCATCTAATGAGAATGAAAACATGAGGGTGGAACCGAATCCTCCTCAAGAACAAGAACAACCTCTAGTGGAAGCTGCCCCTGAGTTGGTAGCCCCAGTTATACAGGATGTTGAGAGGGAATGTCTCCTAAGTATGAAGGGGATGTTCGATCAGCTAGTCTCCGACCTGAGACAAAATCGCCCTACTGCTCCTGTTGTAGCTGGATCGAGTAAGGCTCCTATCGAGAAACTTGTCCGATATCGAGCCAATACTTTTGCGGGTGTTAATGAGGACAAGCCCGAGGAACCGGAGCAGTGGTTACAAAGGACCACTCAAATTCTGACTAAGCAATTACAGTGCTCTGATGAGAACAAGCTTGAATGTGCAATCTCGCTTCTAGCTGATGAAGCCTTAAGTTGGTGGAAAACTACGATTTTGATTGCTTCTGCTGACTCTATCACTTGGGACTTCTTTGTATAGGAGTTCAAGAAGAAGTATATCAGTGAACAATATTTGGCTGAAAGAAGAAGACGATTCTTGTACTTGAAGCAAGCTAATAGGCCTATTGAGCAATATGTGGCTGACTTTTGTAAGTATTACAAGTATGGAGTAGAGTACATCAAGACCGAGAAACAAAAATGTTAGATGTTCATTGATGGGCTAAATGATGAGATGAACCCTATGTTTACAGCTTTGGAAATCATTGATTTCCAGATTTTAGTCAATCGGGATATTGCTACCAAAGCCAAAATGAAAGCTTCGGAAAAGAGAAAGGGTGGAAATAAGAATGACAAGAAGCGAAAATGGGAGGATAAACCGGATTGGAATGTAAAGAGAGCCAAGCATTAGAAAGAAGGCTCCTCGACCTACCACCATGAGTCCAAGAGTCATTATGTGCCGAGACCTCAGTCGGCAAATAGACCTTCTGCCCCGGTTGCCTTTGTTCATAGCACAGAAAATTCTTGAAGAGCTCCTACTTGTCAGTTTTTTCAGAATTTTCATGCTGGCCCTTGTCGACTTAAGATGAAATTGTGTTATGCATGTGGTAGATCAGACCACTTTATCAGGGATAGTCCTCAGAATGTGACACCCTCGCCCCGGGTTAGGAGACGGAGGTGTCGACCGGACATTCAAACTTGTAATTTAGACCAATCTTATATCTAATTCTAGAACATTTCGATCATTTTGTGAGCTAATTCAAGTCAATTATGTGTAAAGCCTATCAATTTTTTGGGGGGGCCAAATTAAAACTTTTTCATACTTATACAATTAACCATTTCGATTCTCGATTTTCATTCATTTATCAATTATAATCGCAATTAAACATGATCTAAATCTCTAACCAAATTTTATTCGTTCAATCACATTAATATTATCTTATTGATCAAGCAAATTATCATTTTCAGGTTGAACCAAAATTGACTAGGGGTATCGATACTCCCTATAGAGGGGTATCGGAACAGGGGTATCGAACCCTAGTTCGATACAGGTCAACTATGTTGACTCGTTGACCAAGGCTAGGGAGCCTAGTTCGAAACAGGTATCGATGCAATTTCGTTTCTGGAAGCCCCAGTATCGAACCATGTATCGATGTTGGCCTTCCTCAATGACTCGTTGACTAAGGTTGAGTGGCCTGGTTCGATACTGGTATGATGTTATTTCATTACTGGAAGTCTCAGTATCGAACGAGGTATCGATGTTGGTCTAATTCAAGGACTCAATGGCTTAAAGCTATAGTGGCCTGGCTTGATATTGGCATCGAACAAGGGGAATCTTAATGAAGCTTGGCATCGAACCAAGCTTCGATGCCATTTCGTTACTGTCAATGGTGGTATCGATACCCATGTAAGTGGTATCGATACCCATGCCCCAATTTCCAGATTTCTAACTTTTTAAACACTTAGACTCTACCAAAAGACCGCCTATATGGTCTCAACCATTCCTAAACCATAAGGGACAATATTCAACATGTTTAAGTAGCAACAATCACTTACCAATTCTAACGTTTAGCCAAACCATTATCAAATTTTATTATTCATGAGCCTTCAACATACCAGAGCTATAATTTCTAAACAAGGGCCATTCATATCATCATATGCTATCTACCAACTAACTATCCTCTTTATGTCATGTTCTACATGCTATTATAACCATTTACTTGCCACATGCATATTACCATTGCCAACATAAACAAGTCATAAGCTGATCTCAAAAGAGGTAGGACTAGTCTATCATGAAATACTAAGCCTTATGGCTTACAAACCAAGATTTCAATAACAATATATATATATATAAACCATATGTTAGATCTCAATATGCATAAACTATTCTAAGCATGCTCCCTATGCCACCATAAGCTAGGAGTTTTAAAAGTACAAAATACCATACTTTGGCTTGCCTGGTGTCCTTGCTCGCGATCAAATCCCGATCAATCTCCTTAGTTCGACAACCTGTTGTTTTGGGAAGGAGGAAACAAAGGCGATAAGTACTTACGAAGTACTTAGTGAGGCAGCCCTAAGTTAACCAATTAGACATTAATCAAACAAAATAACATGCTACAATAAGCAACCGATCCATTTCATACAACAATTTAAACATTATATATCATGCTTATCATAATTCATATTTTTCATGCCAATAACATACAAGCTGAATTCACAAACTAGATGCTCATTACAATTTCATATTCGAATGCTCAATAGCAACTTATAATTGAATGCTCAATGGCAACATATAATCAAATGCTCAATGGCAACGTATAATCAAATGCTCAATAGCAATCTCAAGTCAAATGCTCAATGGCAACGTATAATCAAATGCTCAATAGCAATCTCAAGTCAAATGCTCAATGGCAACGTATAATCAAATGCTCAATAGCAAGCTCTTAATTTTATTCTTTCGGACTGATTTCAAATGAGGCCTTGGTATAGTTTGACTAGGTTAGCGGGTCAACAGAAGTACCAAAAAGGTACTGACAGAAGTGCCACGAAGGTACTAACAAAAGATACCCACGGTATCTACAAATGGTGACTAACCACCAAACAAAGGTACCCATAGTACCAACAGAAGTACCGAAGTACTGGGCAAACTAACAAATGAGCTCAGACCCTAGGCATGCCATACTACCTATGACCAACTATTGACCAAGGCTCAATCAGAGTTTTCAATTCATTTAATCTTTCCATTTGTATCAGACAAGTTCCTTATCACATAGGATATCTATAACATGCTAATATCCAATGCATTTACATCAAGCTACCATTACAAAAGCATATACATCATGCTAGCATATCCAAAACAAATATCATACTAACATATCAAAAGCATATGTCATGCTAACGAATCAAAAGCATATGTCATGCTACTGTGTCAAAAGCGTATATCGTGCTAGCATATCCAATCATACATATCATGTTACAAATCGAATAATCAAACCAACTTAAACATGCCTCATGCATGACTCACGTATCTGGCATCCATAGCCGCGTGCCATTACTTACCTCGGCATTTCCGAGCTATGCAAATGTTCTAAACTAGTCTAACATCTAGCACTAAAACATGACATCAACCAAGTTATTAACATTTAATCCTCCTTCCCGTATTACCAAATATTTCATTAGTCCGGTTACAATACAAATTAATCGAGTAATACAAAGATGGTTAGGACCCTAGGTCCTAACCCCAAGGTTTGCCACACTCACAATTGATTCCAAGCAACTCAAGGATTGTAGATCGTGATTCTTTTGCCTCTTTTCCTAGCTTGATCGAGTCTTTCTTCTTCTTCGATATTTTCTTCTCTTTGATTATCTAGTAATCCATATACAAACATGCATTTGTTAGAACGTATCATAATCACTTAACTCAAGTGATCTTAAGCTTTAACTAATGTAAGCATGTACATTTATCCGTTAAAGACAGTTTTGCTACCCTTTCGTAATTTGATCGTATCTCCTAGATCCCATGTCCTCGAGCTTATTTTATATCGTTAGAAAGCTAAGAGGACACTCTACAAGGACGAGTTAACCTTACATTTTAATTCTTCCCCGATCAGTACCAGAATTCATTCGAATCAGACTTGTCCGGATTTTCGGGACTGCTCAAATAGCCCTACGGAGAAGCTTATAACTTTTTCTACCGAACTCAGATTGAGATTCCGTAAATTTTCACCTAAACTAGGTATATAGGAGTATCATGCTTTAAAATTTCAGCTTCTAACTCCTTAAATCCCTCCCTAGAGAATTCCTCAAAGATGGCTACTCGTAATAGCGTTTTCTAGGCGATTTCGGCTAGGTTTTACTCTACACATTCAATTTCTAATTCCCAACCTATTTTCATGAATTTCCAGCATCTCAATATGAAATTAACATCAATAATTTCTAAATTTCATCACCTTATCAAATTAACAACATAAATTCAACATTTACAAGAACCCAATTTCAAGAACCCTAGCTCATTGCTCATTCTTTCAAAACCCATACTCAAATGAACACTAATCTTCTATTTAGGCATTATAGAAACCTAATTCCACTCAAAGTATCATAAATTATTCAAATCCCCAAAAGCTTAAAACCCTAAAATTTTCGATTTAGGGAAAAAGAACTTACCAAGGCCCTTTAAACTTGAATTTCTAGACCAATTTCACCACCATGCAAAGCTTTTAACCTTTCCTTCAATAGCTTCTCATAAATTTTCTCTCAAGGACTCCCTCTCTTCTATTTTCTTTAGTTGCCATGAAAAATGAGGGAGAAAGGAGCAATTTTGACTGATTTTTGTTTGATTAATAATGGGTGAGAAATGACCTTATTACCCTTAATGAATTACCTAAACTTATTTTATGACCAATGGTAGTTTATGGAATTTAGGTATTCACCATTCAATCTCTTAATTTCTCTCCAATTCAATTAAGTCCCTCTCTTTCCAACTCAATTAGCATATGATTCTTTATATTTAAATAATTATTCGATCCATTCTTTATATTTAAATAATTATTCGATCCATTCTCCTAATAGAGGCACACCTCAGTCTCGTGCTTATCCGAGTCCTCCATCTCAGAATAGAAACAAGGGTCCAAGACAGGCTCATTCCGGGAATCAGAGTAGAGGAAAGGATCATCAGTTAGCCCCTCCTCGTCAGGAATCTCGAGCTCCTGTTAATTAGGTTAAAAAGCCAGTAATTAACTTTTTTTACTCAAAAATTTTGATATAATATCATTTTGATCATTTTGCAAGGTTCAAAGTGTGCATGTCTAAATGGGCTTTATAGTGTATCAGATCAAAATTTAACAGAGTAGAAAGCTCAAAATTTTACCTTAAGCTGTGTAATTAGGTTCACAAGCCCATAATTAACATCTTTTTACACAAAAAAATGATTTAATATCATTTTAGATCGTTTTTAGTGTTAAGAGAGTGCATGTCTAATTGGGCTTTATAGTGAGTTCATTCGAATTTTAAACATTTAAAAAGCTAAAAATTGAGTTATATTGTATAATTAGGTTCAAAAGGACATTATTAAAAATTTGAACTCATAAAATTAGATTTAATATCATTTTCTATCATTTTGTAGGGATCAGAGCGTGCATATCTAAATGGGCTTTATAGTGAACCCGTTCGAATTTTAACCGAGTAAAAAGCCCAAAATTTGAGTTTAAGCTATATAATTAGTTTCAAAAGCCCATAAACTTTTTTTACCAAAAAAATTTGATTTAATTTTATTTTCGATCATTTTGTAGGGTTTAGAGCGTGCATGTCTAAATGGGCTTTATAGTGAACCCGTTCGAATTTTAACCGAGTAAAAAGCTCAAAATTTGTGTTTAAGCTGTATAATTAGGTTCAAAAGCCCATAATTAACAATATTAACTCATAAAATTTGAGTTAATATCATTTTCGGTTGTTTTGTAGGTTTAGTGCATGCACATCTAAATGGGCTTTATGGTGAACCCGTTCTAATTTTAACCGTTTAAAAAGCTCAAAATTTCAGTTTAAGCTGCATAATTGGGTTCAAAATCCCATAATTAACAATTTTAACTCATAAATTTGATTTAATATCATTTTCGATTGTTTTGTACGGTTCAGAGCGTGCATGTCTAAAGAGGCTTTATAGTGAACCCGTTCGAATTCTAACCGAGTAAAAAGCTCAAAATTCGAGTTTAACTTGTATAATTAGGTTTAAAAGCCCAAAATTAACTTTTTTTACCATAAAAATTTGATTTAGTATCATTTTCGATCGTTTTGTAGCGTTCAGAGCGTGCATGTGAAAATGGGCTTTATAGTGAACTCATTCGAAATTTAATCATTTAAAAAGCTAAAAAATTGTGTTTAAACTTTATAGTTAGGTACAAAAGCACATTATTAACAATTTTAAATCATAAAATTTGATTTAATATCATTTTCTATCATTTTTAGAGATTATAGCATGTATATCTAAATGGGCTTTTTGGTGAACCCATTCGAATTTTAACCCAGTAAAAAGTACAAAATTTGAGTTTAAGCTGTATACTTAGGTTCAAAACCCATAATTAACTTTTTCTATCCAAAAAAGTTAATTCAATATCATTTTCGATCATTTTGTAAGGTTCAGAGCGTGCATGTCTCGATAGGCATTATAGTAGTAAACCCGTTCAAATTTTAACCGTTTAAAAAGCTCAAAAATTTAGTTTAAGATGTATAATTAAGTTCAAAAGCCCATAATTAAGAATTTGAACTCATAAAATTTTATTTAATATCATTTTCTAAAGTTTTGTAGGGTTCAGCGCGTGCATGTCTAAATGTGCTTTATAGTGAACCGGTTCGAATTTTAACCGAGTAAAAAGCTCAAAATTTGAGTTTAATATGTATAATTAGGTTAAAAAGCCCTTAATTAACAATTTTAACTCATAAAATTTTATTTAATATCATTTTCGGCTATTTTGTAGGGTTCAATGCGTTCATATTTAAATGAGCTTTATTAGTGAACCCGTTCGAATTTTAACTGTTTAAAAAGCTCAAAATTTTCGTTTAAGTTTTATAATTGGGTTCAAAAGCCCATAATTAATAATTTGAACTCATAAAATTTGATTTAATATCATTTTCGATCATTTTGTAGGGTTCAGAGCGTGCATATCTAAATGGGCTTTATAGTGAACTCGTTCGAATTTTAACCGGGTAAAAAGCTCAAAATTTGAGTTCAAGTTGTATAATTAGGATCAAAAGCCCATAATTAAGTTTTCTTACCGTAAAAATTTTAATTAATATCATTTTCGATCATTTTATAGTGTTTAGAGCGTGAATGTCAAAATGGGCTTTATAATAGTAAATCCTTTTGAATTTTAACCATTTAAAAAGCTCAAAATTTCAGTTTAAGATGTATAATTAAGTTCAATAGCCCATAATTAACAATTTAAACTCATAAAATTTTATTTAATATCATTTTCTAACGTTTTGTAGGGTTTAGAACGTGCATGTCTAAATATGCTTTATAGTGAACCCGTTCGAATTTTAACAGAGTAAAAAGCTCAAAAATTTGAGTTTAAGATGTATAATTAGGTTTAAAAGCTCATAATTAACAATTTGAATTCAAAAAATTTGATTTAATATCATTTTCTATCATTTTGTATGTTCATAGCGTGCATGTCTAAATGGGCTTTATAGTGAAGGCCGTTCGAATTTTAACAGAGTAAAAAACTCAAATTTTGAGTTTAAGCTGTATAATTAGGTTCAAAAGCCATAATTAACAATTTTAACTCATAAAATTTGATTTAATATCATTTTTGGTTGTTTTGTAGTGTTCAGAGAATGCATGTCTGAATGGGCTTTATAGTGAACTCATTCTAATTTTAGTCGTTTAAAAAGATAAAAAAAATTGAGCTTAAACTGTATAATTATGTTCAAAAGCACATTATTAACAATTTGAACTCATAAAATTTGATTTAATATCACTTTCTATCGTTTTGAAGCGATCAAAGCGTGCATATCTAAATTGGCTTTATAGTAAACCAGTTCGAATTTTAACCGAGTAAAAAGTTCAAAATTTGAGTTTAAGCTGTATAATTCAGTTCAAAATCCCATAATTAAATTTTTTTACCAAGAAAATTTGTTTTAATTTCATTTTCGATCATTTTGTAGGGTTCAGAGCGTGCATATCTAAATGGGCTTTATAGTGAATGTGTTCGAATTTTATCCAAGTAAAATGCTCAAAATTTGAGTTTAAGTTTTATAATTAGGTTCAAAAGCCGATAATTAACAATTTGAACTCATAAAATTTAATTTAATATCATTTTCGATCATTTTGTAGGTTTTAGAGCGTGCATGTCTAAATGGACTTTATAGTGAATACGTTCAAATTTTAACCGAGTAAAACTGTGACACCCTTCGAGTTAGGAGTCGGGAGTGTCGACCGAACTTTCAAACTTGTAATGAACCGAACTTTTGATCAATTCTAAACATTTCATTTAATTGTATGTTAATTCAAGAATATCTTGTGTGTTACAATCCACAAAACCATGTTGTACATATGAAAATCGAGGCCAATTTAAACTTTTTCAAACTTGAGCTTACTTCATATTTTAAATCATAATTTATCAAGTTGTTCGATCCCAAACCTTTATCTAATACTTGGGAACCACTAAACATAATGTGGGATCTTTAACCAAAATCATTTGTTTAACAACTTTTATACATTACTTGTTAACCAATCATAACATATTTTCGAATGATGGAGCCAAAATATCTCGGGTATCGATACCTCCTATAGAGAGGTATCGAAACAAGTGGTATCAAAACACTCCCTCAGTGTTTCGATACATTGACTCATTGACTTAACGCTGGGATAGCCTGATTCGATACGGGTATCGAATCGGGAAGCTTACTGGAGGTTTGGCTATCGAATCGGGTATCGAATCAATTTCACCACTGGAGGTTCCAGTATTAAAACGGAGGGTAGGTGTTTCGAAACACCTGCCATTCAAACTTAAGTTTTTCAAGGGTTATCGATACGCATAGAAATGGTATCAATACCCCTGCACAATTTTGCAGGTTCTAAGGTTCTAATACACTTAAGTCATATCCAAAAGGCTCTTATTTAGCCTCAAACCATTTCTAGACTCCATGGGATAATCTTAAACATGTTTAAGCATATCAATTCTATTACTTCTAACCAAATGTCTATTCATACCATCATATGCCATCTAACAAGCTAGCTACCCTTTTATGCCATGTACTTTCACTATGGAAACTAACATACCCATAATGTAGTTTTAAGGATTCATATTTTATCCTACTTAGTTCCATGCTTCTCATGTCAATATAATCACTTACATGCCACATGCATATAACAAATTCCCACATATTCAAACCATAAGCCAATCTTAAAAGATTTAAGGCTAGCCTAACGTGATTATCATGCCTTAAGGCTTACAAACCAAAAGCTCCAATAACAATATATACAAACCATATGCCAAATCTCAAAATGCAAGAGCTATTCTAAGCATCATCCCTATGCCACCATAAGCTAGGATTTACAAAGGTTATAAAATACCATACATGGCTTTCTTGGTGTCCTTGCCCTCGATCGATCTCAATCTAGCTCCTTAGCTCGATTACCTGTTGTTTTTGGGAAGGAGGAAACAAACGGTGGTATGTACTTATGAGGTACTTAGTGAGGCAGCCCTAAGTGTAACCAATTTAGACATTAAACATATAACAACATAACATGCTCCAATTAAGCAATCAATCGAGTTCATAGTAACATTTCAACCGAATGTGCAAAGGGTATCATACTTTTCATGCTTGTCTTAACATCATGTTATCATGCTTATCATACCACTAGCATGCAAACCAATTTCACAAACTATATGCTCAATAGCAACTTATATTCAAATGCTCAATAGCAACTCATATTCAAATGCTCAATAGCAATATCATATTCGAATGCTCAATAGCAATATCATATTCGAATGCTCAGTAACAACTTATATTCAAATGCTCAATAGAATTATCATATTCAAATGCTCAATAGCAATATCATATTCAAATGCTCAATAGCAATATCATATTCGAATGCTCAACAGCAACTTATATTCAAATGCTTTACAAGCAATACAATTACAAATGATCTTCAGACTTTAAGCCTTAACTTTGCTATTTAGTCTCATATGATTGCCTTGGTATAGCTAGACTAGGTAAGTGGGTCAACAGAAGTACCACGAAGGCACTGACAGAAGTACCACAAAGGCACTAACAAAAGATACCCACAATATCTAACAAATGGTGACTAACCACCAATCAAAGGTACCCATAGTACCGAACAGAAGTACCAAAGTACTAAACAGAAGTACCGAAGTACTGGACAAAAGTACCGAAGTACTAACCAATGAGCTCAGACCCTAGGCATGACGTACTACCTATGACCAACTATCGACCAAGGCTCAATCAAAATTTCATATTCATTCGATCTTTCAATTTTTATTAACCAAGTTTCTTATCACAAACAATGTTCATAACATGCTATCAACAAAAGTATTTATGTCATGCTATCATACCAAAAGCATTTATCATGCTATCAAACCAAAAGCATTTATCATGCCAAAAGCATTTATCATGCTATCAAACCAAAAGCATTTATCATGCTACTATCAAGACATGCTATCAAACCAAAGGCATTTATCATGCTACTATCAAGACATACATATCATGTTACCAAACGAATGATCAAATCATCATAAACATACCTCATGCGTGAGTCACATACCTGGCATCCGTAGCCGCGTGCCATAACTTACCTCGTCATTTCCGAGCTATGCAAATGTACTAGGCTAGTCTTAACAATCTAGCATTCAAACAGGTTATCACACAAGTCCTTTATCAATTAAACTTCCTTCCCTTTTTACCAAATATATGATTAGTCCAATTACATGAAAAATCAAATAACAAAATCAATGGTTAGGACCTAGGTACTAACCCTAAAGTTTGCCACACTCACAAATTTTCCAAGCAAATTAAGGGTTGTAGATGGTGATCGTTTTGCCCTTCTTTCTAGCTAGCTCGAGCCTTTCCTCTTCCTCGATATTTTCTTCTCTTGGGTTATCTAGCAATCCATACAAATTGTCATTCATTAGAACATATCATAGTCACTTAATTCATGTGATCTTAGACTTAACAAATGTAAACATGCACATTTCTTCATTTGGGACAGCTTTGCTATCCTTTACAAAATCGATCATATCTCCTAGATCCCATACCCGAAATTAGCTCATTTTACCTCTTTGGAAAGCCAAGAAGATCCTCTACAAGGATATATCAACTTCTCATTTTAATTCTTTCCCAAATTAGTACCAGATTTTGTTTAAAGTCTGGTCTGTCCAGATTTGGGACTGCTCGAATAGCCCTTACGAAAAGGCTTATAACTTTCTCTATAATACTCCGATTGAGGTTATGTAAATTTTTGTATAAACTAGATACTGTCGCGTGTCAAAAGTGCGCGTTCAGTGCAAGCGGACACATCGCAAGTAATAAGTGATAAGTATGTTATCGAGTTATCGTCTCCTCAAGGACTAGTATACTTAATATGCTTCCTTCATCTTCTTGCTCTGTAGAAAGATAAAAACACAAGTGAATTGATGTGATTTATTTAAACTAAAATAATTGAATAAAAATAAAGAGTCAAAATATTAGAGAGAGAGATGGGCCAGGATCCAGTTGTATTGTATTGTGGACTTGATTGACTTGTCTTTATCCAATGCAATCGTATATCTCTGCCTCGGCAGCACTGCGGTTTACTCCCTGGGCAGCGATAACGTTGTCTGCCGCGGCAATCCCTTGCTCGTGGGCAGACTTTACCAAAGTTCGGCAAAGTGTCCTTGAATGACTCCGCTTATCCCTAAGTCAGAGTGCTGTTGATGACTAGTCCTTGATGATACCTCCCGGCGTGAACCAATTATACTCACCAACCAATCTCACAATTCTTTTAGCTGCTGGAACTCTTAACCTATCCCTAGGCAGAGTTAGTATTTCGCGATTGAAACACCGTACTTACCCCTTTCGTGAATCTAACTCTCCCGAGCTTAGATAAATGGATTACTCACAAACTTCCCTCCCGGGCTTGAATGCGAGAACAAGGAATAACAAAGGATAAGCAAACCTTGATAATCTTTATTGCATTGAATAAAAGACAAATTACAATCTCCTCTCACAAATACTCCACAACCTTCACCTAAACCCTATGAAGGTTTTAAAACATGATGGAGAGGAAGGAAACAAGAGTAGAAGTCGGCTCTCCCTAGGTATTTCCGTTTTTTCATACATTGGGTGGCTAGGTCTTTATATAGGCTAGACCTAGGGCAAACCTTTCCTAAGTAGAATACAACTTGGAGTAGGGAACAAGTCAAGTACATAATAATATTATATTTCCAAGTTTGAATTCGGCTAAGGGGGCTTTCCCGCGTGGTCTTCCTTTGGGCTTTTCCTTGTGCTAGCCAGCTCCGATTCTTGGGCTTCAAGTCCAAACACGTTTCTTAGTTTTTGTCTTTCCATCGCCTATCACTTTGCTTCCTGTCTTCCTGCTGCTGCCTCGACCTAATCAGTCTGGGCTTGGCATCCTTCTTTGAGAAAAGGTACTTAATTGCTGAATGATCCGTGTGGACAGTGACCCTTGTTCCGATGAGATATGATCGAAACTTATCAAAGGCAAACACTACTGCGAGTAATTCTTTTTCAGTTGTGGTGTAGTTAATCTGGGCATCATTGAGCGTTTTGCTGGCATAGTAGATCACATGAAACAGATTATTCTTCCTCTGCCCGAGTGCTGCCCCGACAACATGATCACTAGCATCACACATTAATTCAAATGGCAACGACCAATCCGGTGGGATAACTATTGGTGCAGTGATTAGCTTCTCCTTGAGAGTCTCGAATGCGTCAGTGCATTCTTTATTGAACTCGAATTTCCTATCTTGTTCAAGCAAGTTGCAAAGAGGTTTAGAGATTTTGGAAAAATTAGAAATAAACCGTCTATAGAACCCTGCATGTCCCAAGAAGCTTCGAACTCCTTTCACAGAATTTGATGGAGGTAAATTCTTTATCACGTCTATCTTGGCCTTATCCACTTCTATTCCTTTTGATGATATTTTGTGACCTAACACAATGCCTTCATTCACCATAAAATGGTATTTTTCCCAGTTTAAGACTAGGTTGGATTCCTCACATCTTTGCAGCACTTTTTCCAGATTGTCGAGGCAGTGATCAAAGCTGTCTCCAAAGACTGAAAAATCATCCATAAATATCTCCAAAAAGTCCTCGATCATGTTAGAAAAAATTGCCATCATACATCTCTGGAATGTTGCCGGGGCATTGCAAAGGCCGAACGGCATCCTTCGAAATACATAAGTGTCATATGGACAAGTGAACGTAGTTTTTGCTTGATCTTCTGGATCAATGGCAATCTGATTATATCCTGAATACCCATCAAGAAAACAGTAATAAGGTTTACCAGCAAGTCTATCCAGCATTTCATCAATGAAAGGTAAGGGGAAGTGATCCTTCTTTGTTGCTTTATTCAACTTGCGATAATCCATACAAACTCTCCAACCGGTCACAGTCCTGGTTGGTATTAGTTCGTTGTTCTCGTTGGTTATAACAGTCATACCACCTTTCTTAGGTGTACACATTGCACCGGGCTTACCCATGCACTGTCAGAGATGGGATAAATAATTCCTGCATCAAGCCATTTGATAATTTCCTTACGTACTACCTCCTTCATAGCCTGGTTAAGTCTCCTTTGAGCTTCTACAGTGGGCTTATGGTCTTCTTCCAGGAGGATTTTGTGCATGCACACTGCTGGACTTATTCCCTTCAAATCATCAATTGACCATCCGATTGCCTTTTTGTGCTGCCGCAGTATTACTATTAAGGTCTGTTCCTGTTCTGGCAACAACTTAGAAGAAATGATTACCGACATCGTATGGTTATCTCCCAGATAAGCATATTTTAGTTTTTCTGGTAAAGGTTTTAGTTCTGGGACAAATGGTTCTTTATTACCAGATTGTTCATTTTTCTCTTTATACTCTAATGGTTCAAAGTACTTACCTGGAAGATGTGCTGTCCAGTTTGCTTCCTCCTTCTCAATTGTCTCAGCACTGTTTAAAGAACAGCTGTAACAATCATCCAAATTACTGCCGAGGCAACCCTGGGGTATGTCATGAAGATCACTGTCGAGGCAATTGTTGCTCAGACAAGGGATTGTGTAATTATCATCTGGGTCATTCAGTAGTTGACATTCTTCCTCTAATTCGTCGTGTCTTTTCATCAGTTGACACACATTTAATTTGATTTCCTGATCAGTAATTCTCATGGTTAATTCTCCCTTTTCCACGTCAATTAACGTGCGTCCAGTTGCTAGGAAGGGTCTCCCAAGGATAATCGGTGCGTTGTCATCTGCTTCACAGTCAAGGACAAGGAAGTCGGCCGGAAAAATGAACTTGTCAACTCTTACCAGTATGTCCTCGATTTTGCCTTCAGGTTGTACATAGGATCTATCCGCGAGTTGGAGCATTACTGTTGTAGGCTTTGGCCTTCCAATTCCAAGCTTTTGGAAGACTGATTTAGGCATGAGGTTTATACTTGCTCCAAGGTCGCATAGAGCCTTTCCTTCATAACTCTTTCCTATCGCACAAGGTATAGTGAAGCAACCAGGATCTTTTAACTTTGGTGGCATACGGTTATGCAGCATTGCCATGCATCCCTCGGTGGCAGCCACTGTCTCAAACTCACCTATTCGTTTTCTCTTTGATACCATATCTTTTAAGAACTTGGCATAGTTGGGCATTTGTTCAATGGCCTCAACGAATGGTATGTTGATGTGGACTTGCTTCAAGATATCGAGGAACTTCTTGAACTGTTGATCTTGTTTTTGTTTTTTCAACCTTTGCGGGAAAGATGGTGGTGGTCTCATCTCTTCCAGGGTTTCTTTAGTTTGGGATCCTATACCTGGCACCACTGGAATTTTTGCTGCCTCGGCAGACTGCTCAGGCGCTGCAGTGCTTGTTGCCGAGGCAGTGTTGTCAGTCTCGGTTTACTCAGCCTCTTCTCTTGGTTGATCCGCCAGTTGGGTTTGGTTCTCTAGGATCTTCTCTTTCAACTGTAGACCACTCCTGGTAGTGATTGCTTTACACTGTTCATGGCTTAGTACCTTAGCAACCTCAGTATTGCTAAGTAGGCCTCCTTGTGGTCTAGTGTTTATACATTGAGCAAACTACCCAACCTGAGTTTCTAGAGTTTTTATGGCCGCTTCTTGATTTTGTAGCCTCATCTCACTCCTATTCATGAAGGCGTCGGTCCTCTTGATGAAATTACTATTTTCCGTCATGTATGACTCGGTTTTCATCATGAAGGCCTTTAGCGTGTTTTCCAATGAATTGACCGGTTACTGCTGCATCTGCTGCTGCGGCATTGGCTGCTGAAATCCCGGTGGTTGGGTGATTGGGTTTAAGGCATTATTTGGGTTGCTCCATGATAAGTTTTGATGCCTCTTCCATGAGGGGTTGTACGTGTTGGACATCAAATTGTTACGGTTGTAGTTCCCAACATACATACCAGTTTCTTGATTCATGCAATCAACAGAATTGTGGTTACCTCCACATAAATAACAACATGAATCAATTTCCTTGACCTCATGGGTATTGTTTTGTAATTGTAGGTTTTGCACCATCTTGGTAAGAGAGGCCAATTGTGCTGCCACTGAACTTGATGAATCTAATTCGTTTACCGTGGCTTGGCGTCTTACTCCTCCTCGCCTAGATGTGGGAAACTGGAAGTCATTCCTTGCGAGTTTATTCAAAATTTCAATAGCTTCCTCGGGTGCCTTGTCCAGGAGTGTGCCGTTTGCCGAGGCATCAAACATCATCCTTGTCGGGGCATTCGTGGCGTTGTAAAACATTGTCACTTGTGTCCATAAGGGAAATCCATGCAGCGGACACTTGTGCAATAGCTCTTTGTAGCGTTCCCATGCCTCGTACATTGGTTCGTCTTCATCCTGTCGGAAAGAAGTAATTTCATTACGAATTCTATCATATAGATTAGTAGGATTAAAGCGAGTAATGAAATCACGGCAAAGTTCACTCCAGGATCCAATAGATCCCGCTGGAATGCTATTCAACCAAGCTTTCGCCCTATCCCTCAGTGAATAGGGGAATAGCTTTAACCGCAAGACATCTTCATGGACTCCTTGGATTTTGAAAGAGTTGCAGATTTCCATGAAAGATTTGAGATGCTGCCTTGCGTCTTCAGTTGCAGACCCACCAAATTGTCCAATTGTATTTAACATGTTGAACATAACAGGTTTAAGTTCAAAATGGGCTGCTTCAATCTCGGGTGTAACGACTCCTGGGTTTAGTCCATTTAAGTCCTCCTCCAAGAAATCTCTGACAGTCAGGTATGTTTTGTCCTGCCTGAACCTCTGCCATGACTCCTCGGATTTGTCTCCTCAACCTTAACCCTGTTCTTTCAATCTCAGGATCTAACTCGTATAAGGGGTTGGTTGGATTGGCCCTGGTCATACACCAAGAAAAACAAAAGAAAAAGAAAAAGAAAAAGAAACAAGAAAACAAGGAAAACAAAATTTAGTTGCCAGTCCCCGGCAACGGCGCCAAAAACTTGTCGCGTGTCAAAAGTGCGCGTTCAGTGCAAGCGGACACATCGCAAGTAATAAGTGATAAGTATGTTATCGAGTTATCGTCTCCTCAAGGACTAGTATACTTAATATGCTTCCTTCATCTTCTTGCTCTGTAGAAAGATAAAAACACAAGTGAATTGATGTGATTTATTTAAACTAAAATAATTGAATAAAAATAAAGAGTCGAAATATTAGAGAGAGAGATGGGCCAGGATCCAGTTGTATTGTATTGTGGACTTGATTGACTTGTCTTTATCCAATGCAATCGTATATCTCTGCCTCGGCAGCACTGCGGTTTACTACCTGGGCAGCGATAACGCTGTCTACCGCGGCAATCCCTTGCTCGTGGGCAGACTTTACCAAAGTTCGGCAAAGTGTCCTTGAATAACTCCGCTTATCCCTAAGTCAGAGTGCTGTTGATGACTAGTCCTTGATGATACCTCCCGACGTGAACCAATTATACTCACCAACCAATCTCACAATTCTTTTAGCTGCTGGAACTCTTAACCTATCCCTAGGCAGAGTTAGTATTTCGCGATTGAAACACCGTACTTACCCCTTTCGTGAATCTAACTCTCCCGAGCTTAGATAAATGGATTACTCACAAACTTCCCTCCCGGGCTTGAATGCGAGAACAAGGAATAACAAAGGATAAGCAAACCTTGATAATCTTTATTGCATTGAATAAAAGACAAATTACAATCTCCTCTCACAAATACTCCACAACCTTCACCTAAACCCTATGAAGGTTTTAGAACATGATGGAGAGGAAGGAAACAAGAGTAGAATATTATCTATTTAAGTATAACTTCTAAATATATCACATTAAGCACATGCATTGGTTCAAGTGGGTGAATATTTGGTGATAAATGCCGATAAAAGGAGTAAAAAGTGATAGTGTGTTGAGCACTTATCAGATACATGAGGATATTCTACTGCAAAATTTCAGCCCTTAATTCCCAAAAATTCGACCTAGGGAATTTTTCCAAAAGGGCTACCCGGAATTGCATTTCTAGGCAATTTTGGCTAGGTTCCATTCTATAAATTTAATTCCTAGTCCCTAACTTGTTCTCATGAATTTCCAGTATTTCAAACATAAAATTAACATCATTTAACTCATGTCATAATAACCATTTACATGCTTACACCCCCAATTTACCATTAACACATTCACACTTCTAATGTTCTTGCTAAACATGATTTCACTATACATCTTTATTCTAATATCATGGCATCCCAATCAACCAAACTTATTAGCCATGGAAACATATAATTTCTAAGGGAGATAGTCACATTACCTTTAACTATCGGTGCATGCAATTCCTCCAAATTCCTTGAACCAACAAGCTCTCCCTCCCTCACTCTATTTTCGATAATGGGGGAGAAACAAGGATGGAAGCCTTTCTTCTTCTAAGTTTCGGTTTTGATGATAAACTAAAGGAGGGAGATGAATTTTTCTTTCTTTTTGGCTATGGAGATGAAGTATGGAGGAAGAACAAGGATTTTGGGTTCCCTCTCCCTTTGTTGTTCTAATTCACGTGAGAATGGGGGGAGAAAGATGACACTCATCATCCTTATTAAACATGTGAAATGTCCACTCTACCCCTTATGTTATAAAAGTAGACTTGGTTTATTACAAAGGGTAGTCTATGGAATCCATACATTTATCATGCAACCTTCATCTTTTTTATTTAATTCAATTTGGTCATCTTTATTTAGTACTTTTTATTTTTCTTTTATTTCAATTAAGTCCCCTATATTACATAGTTTGACTTTTCAATCGGTCAACTTAATTATCAATTGGTCATGTTACCTCCTAGGCCCCTTTGAGGGTGTTACAATTCTCCCCTCCTTAAAAAGAAATTCGCCCTCGAATTTACCTGAAGGGAACAAATGCGGATATTGTTCTTTCATTGTTGCCTCGGGTTCCCAAGTAGCTTCTTCTCTCTTGCGATTTCTCCAAAGGACTTTCACCAAGGGAACATTCTTGTTTTGAAGCCTTTTAACTTCTCGTTCAAGGATCCGAACCGGTTCTTCTTTGTAAGACAAGTTGAGATTCCATTCTAATTCTTCCAGTTCCAAAATATTGAGGGATCAGATCTATACTTTTTAATCATAGAGGCATGGAAGACATTGTGTATCTTATCAAACTCACTAGGGAGTGCAAGACGATAAGCCACAGGACCAATTCTTTCCAAAATCTATGACACAAGCACGCAACATATCTTTCAATACTTGTATCACTCTTTCATATTGGCCATCAGACTGCGGATGAAAGGCAGTGCTAAAATGCATCTTAGTTTTGAGAGCATTTTGCAAGGACTTCCAAAATCGAGACGTGAAGTTTGGATCCCTATCAGAAATGATCGATATCGGCACTCCATGTAACAGAATTACCTCACGAATATACAACTCGGCCAAGGTCTCCGAGTTCATGTTCTTTCGAACCAAAATGAAATGTGTAGACTTGGTGAGTCTATCTACATTCACCCGAATAGCATCATTCTTTCTCGGTGTGATAGGCAAACCAGTAACAAAATCCATCATCACTCGATCCCATTTCCATTTAGGCAATTCAATAGGCTGAAGCAATCTCATAGGAGCTCGATGTTTAGCCTTAACCTTTTGACAAGTCAAGCATCGGGACACAAAGTCTGCGATGGATGCTTTCATGCCAGGCCACCAATACAAAGATTTCAAATCTTTATACATTTTAACAGAACCAAGATGGATCAAAAATGAACTTTGGCGTGCTTCTTGTAATATATCTCTTTTCAACTCTTCATTATTCGTAACACATACTCTATCTCTAAAGTAGAGCAATCCATTCGAATTGAGGGAGAATTCAGCATTAGATTTTGAATCAAGCTTTGAAACAGTAGCTTGAAGCTTGGAATCAGATTGCTGAAGGTCCTTGATTCTCGTAATTAGATCAAAGTGAACCTGAAGTTCAGACAAATATCCTTGCTTTTGATATACCCAAAGGTGAGCATTAATCGCATTTTGGGGCTACAAGAAAATTTTCAAAATCAAATACGAATATTCAAAGGAATCTTATAACATTTCAAAGTTATCAAATAGCTTAACCAATATTGGTTTACGACTAGGAGCATCGACCACCACATTGGCCTTTCTGTGATGGTAAAAAATGACCAAGTCATAGTGTAACATCCCGGTTTTGGGTCTAGAAGTTTGAGTGTTGGTTAGGGAAGTTCGATTCGGGTCGAATCGGATTTCTTTGGTTCATTAATTCCGGGTAATTAAAATATTAATATTTTAATCGGGTGAATAATAATTTTTAAGAAAAGTTATAAAATGTTAAAAATAATATTTTAAAGTTAAAGAAATGATAATTGAGTCTTAATTTGGTTTAATTAAGCTTAAATTTTATTTTGGTGACCAAATTATGAAATTTGAAAAGTTGGTGGCCAAATTGTAATTTTGCCAAAAATTTGGGTTTTTATGAATAAATTGAAAAGTAAGCCAAAGCTTAGAATCCTTAGAGGGCCATTATTCCAAATTGCTTTAAATAGTGATTATTCACCAAAAAATAGTTTTTTATTGGTAGTTAATTTCATTTTCCTTTTTAACAAAATTTTCTCATCTTTTCTCTCAAAATTTTCTCTCCAGTTTCTCTCCATGGTTTCTCAAATTTCTTGCTTAATTCTTCTCCATTTTCATCAAGATTTATCACATTTAATTCAGCATTTCTTTATCTTCAAAACCTATCCATTTATTTTATAAAATCATCAACTAATTTTAAGGAAAATCAAGAGAAGAATTCACGTCATTTTTGGTGGATGCATCTCAAAGGTAATTTTCTGATTTATTTTCATTTCTAAGGTTCTTTATTTGATATTCCCAAGCATTTGGCTTACAAATCATTAATCCTAAATTGATTTCATGTTTTAATTCAAGATTTTGATGTTTTTATGGAATTTTCAAGAAATTAGGTTAGATCTAATTTAAGGCTGCAATTAGGATGATCTCTCTATGATATTATGCTTATTAAGATGATTGATTGAGTCTTGTAATGAATTAATAAAGTTTTATTCCCGAAATAAATTGAATCGGTGTTGTTTAGAAGTGGTTTTCGGTTGTTTAATGGGTTGTTTTAGGTGCTCTGCTTTTGCTGGAGGTATAAGGAAGGTTTGAATGTGTTTTTAGGTTATAATTGAGGAGGTTTAGGTGTTAGATTCGATAGGTTAGGGGCTAGAGTAGTTTTGGATGTTTTTCGGCTTAGTTTTCGGTCTTTTCGGCTTAGTTTTGGGTAGATTTGTGGAGGTTCGATGTGGCTGCTGTGTTGAGCATGTTTTGATGTATATATGCTCTGTTTTTTTGATTTAGAGGAAGTGCAAGAAGTCTCCTAAGTGGCTGGTGTGTTGGCATTGCCGTTGGAGCATCGGCGGAGGCTCGTTTCGCTTGTCGGTGAGTGAATTTGGGTTAAAAGTGTTTCGCAATGGTTCGGTTCTGTTTTGGGGACTATGGAATAGTGTGAAAACTTTCCATAGTTCAAGAGTAAGTGATTTAAATTGATTTGATTCATTTTCTTAAGTTTCGGCTATTTTGGCAATAGATTCAAGAAAGATGATTTCAATGAGATTTTGGAAATGCATATCTTGGATTTTGAAATGATGCATGCATGTGTTAGTTGTTGTAAATGCATGGTTTAGAAAGTTATTCATGGCTTGTGAAAGCATGAAAAATATTGGGAACAAATTATGGTTATTGCCTTATATTTGATTAAGTCGTTGAGCATGATTTTGGTTCACTTGATGAAAATATTATGAATGCATTATGGGTAGCAAGTTAACATGCATGATTGGAATTGATATTGGCTTAGTGGCACTAACTTTAGATAGGAATACTAATGACATGTCATTAGGATAAAGTGCACTATAAAAATGATGAGATTATTGATGTTGCCTACACGTAAACAAGGGTGACTTTGTGTCCGACCGTGCATGTAGAGCTTGCCTATATGTAAACAAGTGTGACTTTGTGTCCGACCGTGCATATAGTTGACCCATACGTAAAAAAGGGTGACTTTGTGTCCGACCGTGCGTAGTGGGGGTAACATGTATACAAGGGTGACTATGTGTCCGACCGATGCATGTTGAGACCACGGGTCTCTAATTATGATAAAGAAATCCAAGTATTCGGTGAGCTTAAAGTTCACATTAAGTTGTCACTAGAATGCCAATATTCATGGTACATGAGATGATTTGATGATTATGATGTTGAGCATGATTTGGTTAGCATAAATTGATTTAGCAAAAGAGTGCAAGATATGGTTTTAAGTTGTTTTAAATGTTGCATTGATGAACTTGTTTTAGAGCTACCTCACTAAGCATGTTTTGCTTAAGCTTTCTTTTCTCATCCATGCAGAGAAATAATGGCTTTCCGGATAACATTTGGGGCAAGAGGATTCAAGGGGAAGACTTCACATAATTTTGGTATGCTTTGGCAAATAAAAAGGGGCTTGGCATTGTGTAAATCAATTCCTTTATGAGTGTGTTTTGTGTTTGTTAAAGAATTGTAATAGCTACTTCTAAATAAGCATTGCTTGTTGATTTGGTAGCATGATATGTTGATAGGTTGATGAAGCATGTTTAATCATGAATGGTTTATGGTTTGGTGTCAAAGTTAGGGAGCATGCCTATAGTTGTTATGGGGTGTTGATGGTTATAATCGGATGATTAAAATCGTACATTATGTGTAGGAGTTATGCCTATAGCTGATAATGATCATTGATTAAGTTTCGGATGAATGAAATCCACTTTAAATGTCTGAATTTTTGCTTCTGGCACAAGGGGTATCGATACCCCTGGGACTGGTATCGATACCCCAGGCAAAAATTGGGCGACATCGAACCATGGTTCGAAGCCAGGAGCTCACTGGACAATGGAGTATCGATACTGTCTAGGGCAGTATCGATACCCCTGGTCGTTGGTCGTTAATTCAGCTGCTGCCACATCATGGTATCGTTACTAGGCTCAGAGGTATCGATACCCCTGACCAAATCGTGAATTTTAAGTGATGGAAATTCACGTTGGGCCATATATTTTCCCGAGTTCAAATATGGTTGCTATGAATATTATTTTTTGAGTTGAAATTTCACCTTGATGCATGAAAATAACTTAATTTCATATTGGTTGATTAAAGTCGGATATAGTCCTTAGAATTTAAGAGTTTTACATTTAGGTCCCTAATTAATGAAGAACGAAATTGATGATGCTGTGATGCTCCGTTTGATCTAGATTTTTCTGTGAGAGTTCTATGCTTGTTTAACTGAACTTTGATGGGTTGAATTTCTTGTTTGTTATTCAAATTAAAAATATTTACGTTTTAGTCCTTAAGTGCTTATGTGCTAACCGAATGTTCAAATACGGTCCGAATGCTTCTGTTCTTGTTTTGCATGAAACGAACACATGTAGGAATTTAATCATGCATCTAGTAAGAAAGAAATATATATAACGGTTTTTAGGGTTGTTTATCAAATCGGACCTTCGCGGGTTTGGTTCGATATTCCCAGTGTAATCCATTAGAGTCGATTCCGCCTAGGCCAGGCTAAGGGGGTTACATTTGGTGGTATAAGAGCCAGGTTAGGTTTGTTGGGTAGGTTTGGATTGACTGGTTGTGTGTGTCTGGATATGTATTGCTGTTAATATGTTTGATAACTATGTTTGGTGATGGTATTTTGAATAATGGTTATAAAAAAGGGATTACCGGTTACACATTGCCAGTGCCAAAACATTTTTAATGCTTTTCAGGTTTTCCTTAGATCTTGCCCGAATGTAAGTCTATTATGTTTTAATATTATATTTTAAATTGCATGTTTAAAGTTGTTGGATTATGCCTCCGAGACGTGAGACGCGAGCTAGTGCTGGTATGGTCACCGAGGGTCAGAATGAGGGTGAGGCTACTGCTAGGGAAGAGCAGCTTCCACTTCCTCCTCCATCCGTGGGTGTATCTCTGGTTCCTCAGGGAGGTCAGTTTAGAGAGTTCACACCGTTCATACAGGCTATGACGGGTGCATTTCAGGCTGCTATTGCTGGAATGCGTATTCCGGCTCCTGTTCCTGCTGTTGTGGTTACCCCAGGGCTATCTTTAGAGCGTCTGCGTAGCTTGGGCGGTGTTGAGTTCCGAGGTTCAAACCCGAGTTCAGCTGAGGAGTGGTTGGCCAATATAGAGAGGATTTTGGATCAGATGGAGTGTCAGGATACCAGGAGGTTGGGTTGTGTGGTTTCCTTGCTCTAGGGAGATGCTTATCATTGGTGGACTACCATGAAAGCTGGTGTAGCTGCTGCTAACTTGACTTGGGAGTATTTCAGGACCGCTTTTGTGCGAAAGTTTTTGGGGCCGCAGTATGAGGATGCAAGGAAGCGTGAGTTTATGTCTTTGGTGCAGGGTGCTATTACGGTGGCAGAGTATGAGATACAGTTTGTTCGGATGAGCCATTATACTCCTGAGTTGGTTCCTACTGATCGGAAGAGATGTGATAGGTTCCGGTATGGGTTGGATCCTGAGATTAAGACATACCTATTGGCTGCTGAGTACAATGAGTTCGATGTGCTGGTTAATAGGGCTAAGGATGTCGAGGAGTCCCTGAGGGAGGCTAGGAAGTCTTTCGATGTTGGTAAGAGGCCTGTTGAGGCTAATGCTCAGGGTAAGCAGGGTAAGATGTTTCGGGATAACCGATACAGAGCTGACCGACGCCGAGGAGATTTTGGACCCGGTGGTCATGCTCAGCAGTATGGTAGAGGTGGTGGTGATGTCCCAGTTTGTAATTTGTGCTCTAGGCGCTATCCAGGAGAGTGTTGGTGGGCCACTGGTGCTTGTATGGGATGTGGATCGAAGGATCATATGAGACGTGATATCCCAAGTTTTGCTGGTGAGACTGGTGATCGTGCTGAGATTGTTTTGATGCCTGGTAGAGGACGTGGTCGTGGTCGAGGTCCTTTCTAGTGGCAGGGAGACAGGCGGAAGGTTTATGCTCAGCGTGGGACTCGTAATGCCACAGATGTGGTTGCAGGTACCTTTTCTTTGCAAAACTTAACGTTTTTTTCTTTGATAGATTCTGGATCTGCGCATTCTTATGTTTTGAGTGAGCATGCGTATTTTTTGGATATCCTGGTTGAGGTTTTAGACGTAGGTGTAGTGGTTACCAGTTCTCTGGGTGAAAAGGTTACGAAAATAAGGAGGTTGTATAAAAGGTGTCCGTTGGAGGTTCAAGGACATGTCTTTGAGGTCAACTTGATGGAGTTGCCTTTCCATGGCTTTGATCTTATTTTGGGTGTCGACTGGTTGAGGGAGCACCGTGCGATGGTGGACTTTGAAAAGAAAAGGGTTTTCTTGAGGTTGTTGGATGGTAGTGAGGCTGTGGTGAAGAATGAATATACCGGATTTTTGTCTAATGTGGTTTCGGCCTTGCAAGCGGAGAAGATGTTGCAACATGGAGGTGCGGCATATTTAGCCTATGTGATGAATCCGGGTATAGGAGGTGTTCGAGTGCAGGACATTCGAATAGTGCACGATTTTCCGGAAGTATTTCCTGAGGAGTTGCCAGGATTACCTCCCGATCGCGATGTGGAGTTTAGTATCAAGACTTATGCTGGTACTAATCCGGTGTCTATTGCTCCTTATCGCATGGCACCTAAGGAGTTAAAGGAATTAAAGATGCAGTTGCAAGAGTTGCTTGACCGAGGTTTCATCCGACCGAGCATTTCACCTTGGGGTGCGCCGGTGTTGTTTGTGAAAAATAAGGATGGCACTATGAGAATGTGCATTGATTACCAGCAACTGAATAAGTTGACCGTGAAGAATAAGTATCCTTTGCTAAGGATCGACGACCTTTTTGATCAGTTTCGAGATGCTAGCGTGTTCTCGAAGATTGATCTACGATTGGGGTATTATCAGTTAAAGGTGAAAGAAGCGGATGTGTTGAAGATGGCTTTTCGGACAAGGTATGGTCATTATGAGTTTTTGGTGATGCCGTTTGGGTTGACGAATGCCCCTACAGCTTTTATGGACATGATGAACCGAGTGTTTCATGAATACTTGGACCAGTTTGTGGTAGTGTTCAATGATGATATCCTTGTGTATTCATGTACCGAGGAAGATCATGATCGGCATTTGTAGATAGTGTTGTAAGTGTTGAAGTTGAACCAGTTGTTTGCTAAGCTAAGCAAGTGTGAGTTTTGGTTAAGGGAAGTGGTGTTTCTTGGTCATGTGGTGTCGGAAAAGGGTATTAGTGTTGATCCGAAAAAGATAGAGGCTGTTATGGGTTGGAAGCAACCAAAGTCGGTGTCTGAGGTTCGGAGTTTTCTAGGTTTGGCTGGTTATTATCGTAGGTTTGTTGAGGGGTTTTCGAGCATTGCTGCTCCTATGACCAAGCTTTTGCAAAAGAAGGTTCCTTTTGAATGGAGGGAAAGTCAACAAAAGAGCTTTAAGAAGTTAAAGGAGGTGTTGACTAGTGCTCCAATGTTGGTTCAACCCGAGTCGGGTAAGGATTTTGTGGTCTATAGTGATGCATGTTATATTGGTTTGGGGTGTGTTTTGATGCAAGAGTGGAAAGTTGTGGCGTATGCCTCTAGACAGTTAAGAGTGCATGAGAAGAATTATCTGACGCATGATTTGTAGCTTGCGGCGGTAGTGTTTGCTTTGAAGATATGGAGACATTATTTGTATGGGGAGAAGTGTACTATATACACGGATCACAAGATTTTGAAATATCTCATGTCATAGAAGGATCTAAATCTTAGGCAACGAAGATGGATGGAGTTGCTTAAGGATTATGATTTGTCTATTGAGTATCACCAGGGAAAAGCTATTGTAGTAGCGGATGCTTTGAGCCGTAAGACAACGGTGGAGTTGAGGGCTATGTTTGCTAAGTTGAGTATTTCAAAGGAAGGTGGTTTAGTGGCGGAGTTGCAAGTAAAACCTGTTTTGGTTGAGATGATAAAAGTGAAGCAATTGGAGGATGAAGCTTTGGTACCTCTTGTGGAGGACATTGCTGAAGGTAAGAACGACCGAGTATCATTTTGATGATGATGAGGTTTTGTGTTTTAGAGGTCGGATTGTGGTGCTGGATGATGTTGAGTTGAGACAGGCTATCTTGACAGAAGCTCATACTAGTCTTTTTGCTATGCATCCGGGTAGTGTGAAGATGTATAGGGATCTCAAAAGTGTGTACTTTTGGGTTGGTTTGAAGAAGGATGTGACAGAGTTTGTGTCGCGGTGCATGGTGTGTTAGCGAGTGAAAGCTGAACATCAGTTTCCTGCGGGGTTATTGCAACCGGTTCAAGTTCCGGAATGGAAGTGGGAGAGAGTGACTATGGATTTTGCGATGGGGTTGCCGTTAACTTCCCCAAAGGTGCGACTATAACAATACAAAGAAGCAAAACAACCCATATCAAAGAAACTAAGAAGGTAGAGTTGATATCGGACTCGGTAGCTGTCCAAATGTCAGGATTCCAAGAATCCCAGATACGTGGAATGTTAATCCTTGTGAGAGAAGTAGAGATAGATTTGGATTCAAGATCCCTCTTCGAGTGTTACGTAGTCCAAATACCTAAGGTCTTTGTCGTACTGTCGACAAATGAAACCATGAGCAAGGACCCATGACCCATGGTCTTTGCAACTGATCACTTTAACACACAAAAGTTGCGTAAGGAAATGAAAGAGAACTTGGATACTAATAGTAAAAAGTATGAATATCGGTAAGTGTATGATTCCAAAACGAGAAGGCACAACAAAGAACGTCATATATGGATCCATGAATAAAAACTCAGGATGGCAATATTCAGACTTGGTCGCAAGAGCGATGATGGTTGCAATGGCCATACTAGGCAAGAGAAGCTGCCATAGAAAACGTACACCAATGAAGGTGTTGGTAATATCCCTTTGCAAGGGTAGATAGGAGAAAAGATTGTACTGTAATAAATTGTGTAAAGATAAAGAAGATGACCATAAAGAAGATACAGATTTACACTGGTAAGGAAAGAAAAGACAAACACAAATCTGTACAAAAAGTTGACAAACCAAAAGAAACGTGACAATTAGAGAACAAGAGCCAAAAGAATCGCTCCAGCCGATCTCGTTGAGACCGCAAGATTGAGGGCTTGTGCAATCGTGGGTGAAAACAAAAGGAGAGTATTTGCAAAGAAGAAACAAATCTGGGATAACGAATGCCACAGACTTGTTAGAAAAATACCCCAAACATTTAACGTTAAGCTGTGACGCAAAAGCGTCTATAGTCAAGAAACGAACAAAAACATTTTTTGAAAAAACCCATTTAGATAAAAGAATAAGGAAACACAACAGATAAAAAATATTATAACAGAGAAAAAGGTTGTAGCCTGGAATATAATAGGATGGGAAAAAATGACTTATCTTGTAAGTTTGTAAATGTTGGCCGGCTGGAACTTCCTCTCCCATGGCTAGGATGGTGAGATCGGCGGTGATGGTTTCCAAACCAAGGAGAAGAAAAAGAAACATGGGCGAGGGCGAAAAAGGACCTGTTCGAATTTTAACCGAGTAAAAAGCTCAAAATTTGAGTTTAAGTTGTAGAATTAGGTTCAAAAGCCCATAATTAACTTTTTTTTACCTGAAAAATTTGATATGATATCATTTTCGATCATTTTGTAGGGTTCAAAGCGTGCTTGTCTAAATGGGCTTTATAGTGGACTCGTTTGAATTTTAACCGAGTAAAAAGCTCAAAATTTGAGTTTAAGCTGTATAATTAGGTTCAAAAACCCATAATTAACTTTTTTTATCCTAAAAAATTGATTTAATATCATTTTCGATCATTTTGTAGGGTTCAGAGCGTGCATGTCTAAATGGGCTTTATAGTGAACTCATTAAAATTTTAACTGAGTAAAAAGCTTAAAAATTTGAGTTTAAGCTGTATAATTAGGACCAAAAGCCCATAATTAAATTTTTTACCAAAATTTTTTTATTTAATATCATTTTCGATCATTTTGTAGGGTTCACGGATTGCATATCAAATGAGCTTTATAGTGAACCAGTTCGAATTTTAACCACTTAAAAAGCATAAAATTTAATTTTAAGCTCTATAATAAGGTTAAAAAGCCCATAATTAACATTTTAAAATCGTAAATTTTGATTTAATATCAATTTCGATCGTTTTGTAGGGTTTAGAAAGTGCATGTCTAAATGGGCTTTATATTGAACTCGTTCGTATTTTAACCGAGTAAAAATCTCAAAATTTGAGTTTAAGATTTATAATTAGGTTTAAAAGCCTATAATTAACAATTTGAACTCATAAAATTTGATTTAATATCATTTTGTATTATTTTGTAGGGATCGGAGCGTGCATATCTAAATGGGCTTTATAGTGAACCCGTTCGAATTTTAACCGAGTAAAAAGCTCAAAATTTGATTTTAAGCTTTATAATTAGGTTCAAAAGCCCATAATTAACTTTTTTACCCAAAAATTTAATTTAATATCATTTTCGATCGTTTTGTAGTATTCAGAGTGTGCATGTCTAAATGGGCTTTATGGTGAACTCCTTCGAATTTCAACCGAGTAAAAAGCTCAAAATTATAGTTTAAGCTGTATAATTAAGTTCAAAAGCCCATAGTTAACTTTATAACCAAAAAAATTGATTTAATATCATTTTCGATCGTTTTGTAGGGTTGAGAGCGTGCATGTCTAAATGGGCTTTATAGTGAACCCGTTCGAATTTTAACCGTTTAAAAAGCTCAAAATTTCAATTTAAGATGTATAAGTGGGTTCAAATGCCCATAATAAACAATTTGAACTCATAAAATTTGATTTAATATCATTTTCGATCGTTTTGTAGGAATCAGAGCGAGTATATCTAAATGGGTTTTATAGTGAACCCGTTCGAATTTTAACCGTTTAAAAAGCTCAAAATTTGCGTTTAAGTTGAAAAATTAGGTTCAAAAGCCCATAATTAACTTTTTCACCCAAAAAAATTGATTTAATATCATTTTCGATTGTTTTGTAGGATTAAGAGCGTGCATGTCTAAATGGGCTTTATAGTAAACCTGTTCAAATTTTAACCGAATAAAAAGCTCAAAATTTGAGTTTAAGCTGTATAATTAGGTTCAAAAGCCCATAATTAACTTTTTTATTCAAAAATTTGATTTAATATCATTTTCGATCGTTTTGTAGGGTTCAGAGCGTGCATGTCTAAATGCGCTTTCTAGTGAACTCATTCGATTTAACCGTTTAAAAAGCTTAAAATTTTAGTTTAAAATATATAATTAGGTTCAAAAGCACATTATTAACAATTTGAATTCATAAAATTTGATTTAATATCATTTTCTTTCATTTTGTAAGGATCAGAGCGTGCATATCTAACTGGGCTTTATTGTGAAACCGTTCGAATTTTAATATAGTAAAAAGCTCAAAATTTGAGTTTAAGCTGTATAATTAGGTTCAAATCCCATAATTAACTTTTTTAACCAAAAAATTGATTTAATATCATTTTCTATCGTTTTGTAGGGTTCAAAACGTGCATATCAAATGCGCTTTATAGTGAACCCATTCAAATTTTAACCGAGTAAAAAGCTCAAAAATTGAGTTTAAGCTTTATAATTAGGTTAAAAAGCCCGTAATTAATAATTTTAACTCATAAAATTTGATTTAATATCATTTTCGGTTGTTTTGTAGGGTTTAGTGCTTGCATGTCTAAATGGGTTTATAGTGAACCCGTTTGAATTTTAACCGTTTAAAAAGCTCAAAATTTCGTTTTAAGATGTATAAATGGGTTCAAAAGCCCATAATAAACAGTTTGAACTCATGAAATTTGATTTAATATCATTTTCGATCGTTTTATAGGAATCAGAGCGAGCATATCTAAATGGGCTTTATAGTGAACCTATTTGAATTTTAACCGAGCAAAAAGCTCAAAATTTGAGTTTAAGCTATAAAATTAGGTTCAAAAGCCCATAATTAACTTTTTTATCCAAAAAAAAATTGATTTAATATCATTTTTGATTATTTTGTAGGATTAAGAGCGCGCATGTCTAAATGGGCTTTATAGTGAACACGTTCAAATTTTAACCGAATAAAAAGCTCAAAAATTTGAGTTTAAGCTGTATAATTAGGTTCAAAAGCCCAGAATTAACTTTTTTATTCAAAAATTTGATTGAATATCATTTTTGATCGTTTTGTAGGGTTCAGAGCGTGCATGTCTAAATGCGCTTTCTAGTGAACTCATTCGATTTAACCGTTTAAAAAGCTTAAAATTTTAGTTTAAAATATATAATTAGGCTCAAAAGCACATTATTAACAATTTGAATTCATAAAATTTGATTTAATATCATCTTCTATCGTTTTGTAAGGATCAGAGCGTGCATATCTAACTGGGCTTTCTAGTGAACCCGTTCTAATTTTAATATAGTAAAAAGCTCAAAATTTGAGTTTAAGCTGTATAATTAGGTTCAAATCCCAAAATTAACTCTTTTAACCAAAAAAATTGATTTAATATCATTTTATATCGTTTTGTAGGGTTCAGAACGTGCATATCTAAATGCGCTTTATAGTGAACTCATTCAAATTTTAACCGAGTAAAGAGCTCAAAAATTGAGTTTAAGCTTTATAATTAGGTTAAAATCCCATAATTAATAATTTTAACTCATAAAATTTGATTTAATATCATTTTCGGTTCTTTTGTAGAGTTCAGTGCGTGCATGTCTAAATGGGCTTTATAGTGAACCCGTTCGAATTTTAACCGTTTAAAAAGCTCAAAATTTCAGTTTTAGGTGTATAAGTGGGTTCAAAAGCCCGTAATAAACAATTTGAACTCATAAAATTTGATTTAATATCATTTTCGGTCGTTTTGTAGGAATCAGAGTGAGCATATCTAAATGGGTTTTATACTGGACCCGTTCGAATTTTTTTGAAGGAAAGGGCCTCATTAAAAAAACCCTATAGCCAGTCACCCCGAGAAGTGAGTAAGCCCCTATGGGGAAAAGAGTACCCATGGTCTTATTGAAAAGAAGAGGAGAACCTCTACGAGTTTACAGAAACCCGAATATAGTCGGGAAAGATACAATCAAAAGAGCAAGAAATAAAAGAACGCAAATCCCTAGTAGCTAAGACATGGTCTACAACGTTTGCGTCTCTAGGTACATAACAAATCTTACAATCAGGTAGAGTACCAAGAGTGGAGCGGATGCAAGACACCAAATGTTGTATTGTGGAAAGATCTTGGTGATGAGTGTTGTTAACTTTGTTGGCAATGGAAGCAGAATCTGTTTCAATAATCACATTAGTCCAGCCATTGGCAATAACAAATCTTAAACCTTCCAGAATAGCAAGAGCCTCGGTAGAAGCTGGATCTGGACAGACAAGAGGCATAGAGCATCCACCGAGAACAGAACCAGAAGAGTCTCGAGCAATGACGCCTGTGTTAATTTTGACGAAACTAGGAGCCAGTTTCGTCCATCTAGCTTGAATGAAAGTGGGCTCAGCTAGCCGGGAACGTAGATGGGAAGCATCATTAACTGATGTATAGTCATTGAAGATTTTTTGCGCATTGGAAACAACTAACCAAGTCGGTTGGATATGATTGTTATGGACGAAGTCGTTACGGCGGTTACATAAATTCCATAGGATCGTAATAAGGAAAGAAAATTGATGTAAAGAAACGAAACTAGCAACTTCAGAGAGCCACTGGTTGGTGGAAATATATGTGTTGGGGAAAATTCGAGTAGGAAGCCATGCCAACTGGAGTGCCTCCTTGGCACTAGGACAGGCCCTCACCGCATGGAGGGTGGTTTCAATGGCCATGTTGAAAAGTGGACAAACTCCCGTACCAAGATTAGCCTGAAGGATTTTATGGCCAGATGGGATTGCATCATGACATAGCCTCCATCCAAAAGAACGGACCTTAGGTAAGGTGGGTAGTTTAGAAAGAATTTTCCAAAGCTTAGAGGGCCTATTAATTGGCCCTAGTTGTAGTTGCAAAAATTGGTACCCCGATAGAACCAAATATATGCCAGAGTCATGGTGACCCCAAAGAGTGGTGTCCTTTGTGTCATTAATAATGGGTACATTAAGAATGGTGTTAGCATCTTCATGGGAGAAGTATTCTCTTACCTTTAGTTCATCCCACCGGGTCATGTTAGGTAGCATGAAAGTACCTGCATGAAGAGGTACTTCGTTATTTACCTCATAATCACCATAAAGGTGTATAGGCTGAGGGCCTCCCCATTTCTCAAAGTGGATCTGAATTTGACTAGACATGTCTGGCCGTTTGAAGAAACCATTGCGAAGTTTAGAGATAGCTATGCTAAGGCCTTTCCAGGCAAAAGAAGATCTCCGAGTATGTTCAGATTCAAGGATAGAACACTTACATTTGTAAACCTGACTAAGGATATTGTTAGTTTCATAAATCAAACGCCATATTTGTTTTCCTAGTAAAGCAACATTGAAGTGGTGTAGATCGCGAAATCCTATACCTCCTACTACTTTCGACAGACAGACAGTGTCCCAAGGGAGCATATGCCAACCTCATTTGTCAGCTTTTCCAGACCACCAATATCGGAGTATCGAAGCGGTCATGTCATCAATAATGTTTTGTGGTAGAAGGTAGCAAGACATAACATATTGAGGTATTGAGTGTATGACTGATTTAATAAAAATTTCTCTACCACTAAAGGATAAAAGGTGTTTATCCCATTTACTCAAGCGAGCATTCATTTTTTCCCTGGTAAAACCCAAGGTTGCTGTTTTGTTCTTCCCTATTAAGAGGGGCACTCCCAGATAAATACCTGGATCGTCAACTTCTCTTACGTGAAGGATATCATTAATTTCCTCTGTAAGCGACATGGAAGTTTTCCAGGAAAAAAATAGTAGACTTTTTAAAGTTCACTGCTTGACCAGATGAGGTAGCATAAGTATGCAGAGCATTCTTAAGGCATTGAGCTTCTGTAGTTGTATTCTTAATGAATACAACACAGTCATCAGCAAAAAGAAGATGGTTCACGCGTGGCCCATTCCTGCTAGCACAGAGTCTAGGTAGGTTACCACTAGCTTGCTCAGCATTGAGCAATGCTGAAAGTCCTTGGGTACAGAAAAGAAAAAGGAAGGGAGATAGAGGGTCCCCTTGTCGTAACCCTCTATGGGGTTTGAAGGGCCGTGAAAGAGAATCGTTGACACGTACTTGGAACGTAACTGAGGATATACATCTTATAATGAGAGAAACCCAATGGTTGATAAAACCTAGTCGAAGCATAATTTGTTCAAGAAAAGGCCATTCAACACGGTCGAAGGCCTTTTCCATGTCAAGTTTTAAGCTAGAACCTTTTGCCAACGAGGTCTCATCGGTATTTAAAGTGTGGATAAGCTCATGAGCAATTAGAATATTGTCAGTAATATTCCGTCCTTGAACAAAAGCAACTTGATTACCACTTATGCATAGAGGTATGATAGACTTTAGATGATTAACAAGAACTTTCGCAACAGTCTTGTAGAGGACTGTGCAGAGGCTAATAGGTCTGAGATGATGCATTGTTGTGGGGTCCCTGATCTTGGGTATAAGAACAATAATTGTACGATTGACCTCTTCCTTATTAATCGACCCTCGTAAGAGTCCAAGGCAAAGGTTTATAAAATCATGGCCAAGGATGTCCCAATGCTTCCTAAAGAAACCACTTGGGAATCCATCTACTCCTGGAGCTTTCCGTGGGTCAATATCACGAAAAGTAATGGTAACTTCATCTACTGTGAAGTCCTTGAGAAGGTCATTATTCATCGATTCAGTAATAATAGTAGGAATGTTTTCCAAAATGGAAGATGCAATAGTAGGGGAGCAGGATGAAAAGAGGTTTTGAATGTAGTCAATAGCAATAGTCATGATGTCATTTGTATGCGTTTGCCATATATTCTGGTTGTTAAAAAGCACAACAATTTATTCTTCCGCCGTTGACCATTTGCTTGGGCATGAAAGAAGAAAGTATTTTTGTCACCGTGTTCTAACCATTATGTACGGGCTCGTTGAGCCTAGTATATTTCTTTCGCATTTAGTAAGCTATCAAGCTCACTTTTAGTGGAAATAAAGTTTTGGATGTCCGCATCAGAGAGATGTCATTTGAGACACATATTAATGAAGTCGTTAAGCTGCGTAATCTGTTTATTGGATTTAATACGTTTATTTCTTTGCCAAGAAGACAAAAATCGTCTAATGTCCTCAAGTTTAGCTAATGATGAACGAGAATGGCTAGACCAAATCTCAGTAATTCGAGAGGACACTTCCGAACTATTCAGCCCAGCAGTTCTCAAATCGAAAAAGGTTGTTAGAGTGGTTGGATCGGAGAGCTTGAGTTGGATTAGTATCCAGTAAGATAGGGCAGTGGTCAGAGCGAGCTTGAAAGAAAGATGTAGCTTGGAAGTTTGGAAAGGAGTTAAACCAGGCAGAATTACCAAGAAAACGATCAATTCGTTCCATAATTGTTTTCGCATTATGCCCAGATCTAGTCCAAGTGAACAATCCAGACGATGGCTTGCAATAAAAGAGATCATTCTTAGAAAGACAATCTCTAAAATTATTAATTTGCGATCGCGCACGACGAATACCGCCTTGTTTTTCATTATCACAGTGTATTTCATTAAAGTCCCCTCCTAAAAGCCATGGAAGGGAAGAGGCAGATTTTAAAGAATCTATCAGTTGCCAAGTTTTATACTTGTTCGCAGTTTCAGCGAACCCATGTAAGCTTGAAAAATGGAACTGTGATTGCCCAATGGATATAGTAACATCAATATGACGATCCGAGTAAGAAAGCAAATTAATGGTAGCTTTAGTGTTCCAAAGAAGAGCTAGCCCTGTACAAGAAGGGCTAGAGTCAATAGCTATGCAAACTTGCATTCCTAATTTATTCCTGATTCGGTCCATATTGTGTTTGTTTAACCTAGTTTCACAAAGGAACAAACAATCGGCATCATGCTTGGAGGTAGCACGTTGAAGAGCGAGAACTTACTGGGTGTTGCCAAGACCCTGACAATTCCAACATAATAGTTTCATTTTGCTCGGCGGGTTTGAACATCGTCAACCACCGCCGGAGAGTTTTTTACACTACTCATCCCAGCTATTTCAGCAAAGGCCTCGGCCAAAGAACGAAGCCTATCCTTGGTGTCTCTACTTGGAGTAGGATGAACACCTTGTATCATAGTATTGAAAACACTAGATTCAATAGCCATTACACCATGAAAGGTGTTGGTAAAATCGCAATGGAAGGGTGGTATATCGTAAAAAACATAGTAAAAGATAGTTAGTGTGCTTGTTGGTATGCATGTGAATGGAGCTAATCATTTATCCTTGTAAGTCCGAGGTCCCTTGGCCAGGATATCCTCCTTAATTTCCTCATCTTTAAACCGGATGAGAAACACAAGAGGTTTCAAAATTCGCATAAACACCAGTTTAGTTGAGGTCCAGAATCCAGTGAAAGCTTTGATGATCTCCTGGTCGTCGAAATCCTTGGAAGATATTAGATTCCCTAGTAGGGTTGATTGTGCTTCCTCTTCAGAGGAATCCCTAGAGATACTTGGTTGAAATATAGCAGCTTGTTCATCGTCGGTAAACGGAAATTTTCCAATTTGTTGAAGATTGTAAGAACAGTTTAGTATAGAAAAGGTTGTAGGGGTTTGAGAATAAGTGAAAAACTTTGTAAAAGATAAATAGTAGATAAAAAAACCAAAATTAAAAGGGTTAGCAGTCCTTATTAAAGGTGGAATAAAGTACAAGGAATAATAAAGAGATTGAGAACTACAAGGAATATAAAGTTGAGGGTGAGCAGAAGACCTTATTGAGGATGTAATAAATGACTCATTGAGTTGAAAATTAGAAAAGTTATCTATAAAATAATTAGTTTGTTGTGTAAGTAGACTAAAAGTCTCATCGAAGTGTATATTATAAAAGCTATCTGTAAGATTAAAAGGCCACCATGTAGATGAAATTAATGGTCCATGACAAATAAACTTGTTCGATAGTAATACACCAAGAGAGGTGTTGGAAAAATCCCTTTGCAAGGGTGGTGTATTCATTGTAATAAGAAAGAAAGTAAAATAGACAAGGTATAAACCCCTCCCAAAGCGATTCAAGAGTAATGAATACCTATCACGTGGGTAGAGAACGAGGCAAACTGAGGCAAAGCCCCTTCTTGATGGCACCGGATTAGTCAACGGGAGGAAGACGAATAGAAGAAAGCTAGGCCAAGTTCCAAATTGAGAGCCATAATTGAATTTGCTTGCGGGATTAAAACAGATAAACCAAGTGAAAGTTGGGCCAAGTTCCAAAGGTGTGATTATACCTTGATAGTTTGAGGAGAATACACCATAAATGGTGTTGGTTAAAACCCTTAACAAGGGTGGTATATTCATGTAATTTACAACGAGAATAGGATAAGTATAAAAATAAGCAAAACCTTGATAGCTAGATTGTAAGTGTTCGTGGATATTAAAACGAGGAGGGGCAAAAATTCTTACTGGTATATTTTGATTCGAGAGCCAAGCAATTTTCGTCAATCTTGCAACCTTCATGGTGCAGTAGCGCAATGTTGCTGCATGGTCACGTTGGCTTGAATTCCAAGGGCCTCCAGGAACTGAAAGAAGCAATATGTTGGCGTAGCAGGTAGCCTCAAAAGGATGACCAAACAAGGACAATCTGTCCAATTCAGATTTAAAGCCCTCCGATGTGAACCCATCTTCTTGTAAAAAATTGATCGTAGTCCCACACATTAACAATGGTTTGCTAAAAAGAAAGACCATCGGTGGTTGACAAAGAGATACCAAGAGAGAAAAGCTCATAGTTTGATGGTTGGATATCATGATAAACTTCTTGATAGTACGAGAAAAGAACCAGAGAGCCACGAATGAACACTGCAGTAGACTCGATGGATTGAAAGAGAGAGGAGAATCCTCGGTTAGGTGGCTTCTTACTTGACAAAAAATCTGGAAGTTTGGTCTTGGAGGAGCATTCATGGCCATTAACTGGTCTGGAGATAATACACCAATATAGGTGTTGGTCAGGTCCCTTTGCAAGGGTGGTAAAGTGGTAGCGTAAAAAGAAGATGCAATTGAGCAGATGACAATCCAATAATTGCTAAACATTGAATTCAAGTGAGTATAATAAAGATCAAGAAAGATTGAAATTATGGAATAAAAATGAGGAACGCACCACCCCTTTTTTGTGTTTAAGAGTCTTTCAATAGTTGATCGAGAATTAAATAAATGGTGAGTATTGCAAATTTTGTATAGTCCAAAAGACAGGAGATAAGAGTCGATTTTGCAAGGGCTGTTGGGATTGTTAAAAAGAAACAATTCTTTTAATAGTTCGACTAAAACTAAATTTCAAAGAATAAGAGACCAACTGAATCTGAAAAGAAAAGTCATTGTGTCGAAGTGAAAAAGGTAAACCAAGAAGGAATGAAGTGACAACATGAAACTTACCAAGAAGATTAGATGAAAACGACTCCAAAGTAGAAACATCAAAAACCTGTTTAGCCGATCAAGTAGTTCATCAAATTTGCTGTTTATTTCCATTATATTTGATGTTGTGATTGCCATGGTGATTCCACGAATATTGAAGATGAGACAATTCCAAAGTCTATATATCAAGATTTTGGCTAACCGATCCAAGAAACCATCAGATTTGTTGTTGGTTTCCACTGTATCATAATTAATGAAGGACCAATATAACGTTGTAGGTTTCAAAAAAGGATTAAAAAATTGATAAAAAACAAAGAAAAGAACCAACTTAACTTTAATGGTGGTTGAAACAAGAAAGACTTTGCAAGAAACTCATTAGAAAGACCACAAAGAAACAGAAAAAAGATGATGCGATTTAGAACAAAAATAAAAAAATAGAATAAAAACAAAGAAAAGATCCAACTTATCTAGATGGTGGATATGGCAGAGTGCTTGAACCCTTCTCTCCTGAAACGGTGGGGACTGGTATGATGGTGAATATGATGCCATAGATGTTCTCCATAACAAAGGAGAAAAAGAATAAGAGAAAGAAGAAAAGAAAGAGGAGGCGAGAGAGAAAAAAAGGAGAGAAGAGAAACAAGTAACCGAACAAAATGCTCAAAATTTGAGTTTAAGCTGTAAAATTAGGTTCAAAAGCTCATAATTAACTTTTTTACCCAAAAAATTGATTTAATATCATTTTCGATTGTTTTGTAGGATTCAGAGCGTGCATGTCTAAATGGGCTTTATAGTGAAACCGTTTAAATTTTAACCGAATAAAAAGCTCAAAATTTGAGTTTAAGATGTATAATTAGGTGCAAAAGCCCATAATTAACTTTTTTATTCAAAAATTTGATTTAATATCATTTTCGATCGTTTTTTAGGGTTCAGAGCGTGCATGTCTAAATGCGCTTTATAGTGAACTCATTCGATTTAACCATTTAAAAAAGCTTAAAATTTTAGTTTAAAATAGATAATTAGGTTCAAAAGCACATTATTAACAATTTTAACTCATAAAATTTGATTTAATATCATTTTCTATCTTTTAGTAAGGATTAGAGCGTGCATATCTAATTGGGCTTTATAGTGAAACCGTTCGAATTTTAATATAGTAAAAAGCTCAAAATTTGAGTTTAAGCTGTATAATTAGGTTTAAATCCCATAATTAACTTTTTTAACCAAAAAAATTGATTTAATATCATTTTCTATCGTTTTATAGGGTTCAGAACATGCATATCTAAATGCGCTTTACAGTGAACCCATTCGAATTTTAACCGAGTAAAAAGCTCAAAAATTGAGTTTAAGCTTTATAATTAGGTTAAAAAGCCCATAATTAATAATTTTAACTCATAAAATTTGATTTAATATCATTTTCGGTTGTTTTGTAGGGTTCAGTGCGTGCATGTCTAAATGGGCTTTATAGTGAACCCGTTCGAATTTTAACCTTTTAAAATGCTCAAAATTTCAGTTTAAGATGTATAAGTGGGTTCAAAAGCCCATAATAAACAATTTGAACTCATAAAATTTGATTTAATATTATTTTCGATCATTTTGTAGGAATCAGAGCGTGCATATCTAAATGGGCTTTATAGTGAACTCGTTCGAATTTTAACTAAGCAAATAGCTCAAAATTTGAATTTATAACAACCACCAAGGACAATGTTAGAAGAATCTCGGGCAATGACGTTAGTAGCAGCACCCCTCAAAACGGGGTAAAAGGCATCATCCGTGTTAATCTTGACGAAACCAAGATCTGGTTTCGTCCATCTAGCTTGAGCAAGAGTGGGCTCAGCTAGCCGGGAACGTATATGGGAGGTATCATTAATTGATGTATAGTCATTAAAAAAATTTGTGCATTGGAAACAGTTAGCCAAATCGGCTTAAGGTGGCTATTATGGACAAAGTCATTTCAACGATTCCATAAATTCCAAAGGATAGTGATAAGGAGTGAGAATTGATGTAAGGAAAGAAACTCAGCTACTTCAGAAAGCCACTGGTAGGGGGAGAGAAAGGTGTTGGAGAAAATCCGTGTAGGGAGTCCTGCCAATTGGAGCGCCTCCTTGGCACTAGGACAGTCCTGCATAGCATGGAGGGTGGTTTCGATGGTCGAGTTGCAGATCGAGCATACCCTTGTACCAAGATTGGCTTGAAGGAATTTATGGCCGCCGGATGGGAGTGCATCATGACATAAACGTCATCCAAAGGTACGAACCTTGGGAAGAGTAGGCAATTTAGACAGAATTTTCCAAAGCTTGGAGGGTTTGTTAACTGACCCTAGTTGTAACTGCAAAAATGGGTAACCAGACCGAACCGTATATATGCCAGAGTCATGGTGACCCTAAAGGGTGGTGTCTTTAGTGTCGTTGATAATTGACACATTAAGGGTGGTGTTAGCATCTTCATGGCAGAAGTAATATTGTACTTTTGATTCATCCCATCGGGGTAGGTTAGGCAACATGAAAATTCCTGCTCGAAGAGGGACTTCGTCATTCACTTCATAATCACCATAAAGGTTAACAGGCTAAGAGCCTCCCCATTTGTCAAAGTGGATTTGAACTTGACTGGACATACCTGGCCATTTGAAGAAACCATTGCGAAGTTTAGATATAGCTATACTAAATCCTTTCCAGGCTAAAGATGAACTCTGAGTGTGATTAGATTCAAGAATAGATCCCAATGGGTAATACTTGCATTTGTAAACCTGACTAAGGAGATTATCAGGCTCACAAATCAACCTCCAAATTTGTTTGCCTAGTAAAGCAACATTGAAGTGGTGTAGGTCACGAAAACTACACCTCCTGTTGCTTTTAGCAGACAGACAGTGTTCCAAGGAAGCATATGCCAATCTCGTTTTTTAGTTTTGCCAGACCACCAATATCAACGTATCGATGTGGTCATATCTTCAATGATGTTTTGTGGTAATAGGTAGCAAGACATAACATACTACGACATAGATTGTATGACTGATTTAATGAATACTTCTCTACCACTAAAGGATAGAAGGTGTTTATCTCATTTACTAAGGCAAGCATTCATTTTCTCCCTGGTAAACCCCTGGGCCATTGTCTTGTTCTTCCCTATTAAGAGAGGGACTCCTAGATAAATACCTGGATCATCAACTTCCCTGATGTGGAGGATATCATTAATTTTTGATCGAAGTGACGTGGTAGTTTTTCAAGAAAAGAAAATGGTAGATTTTTCAAAGTTCACCGCTTGCCCAGACGAGGTAGCATATGTATGTAAAACATCCTTAAGATGTTGAGCCTCTGTAGTTGTGTTCTTAATGAAAACAATACAATCATCAGTGAAAAGGAGGTGGTTAATGCGTGGTCCATTCCTTCTAGCATAGAGCCCAGGAAGATTCCTATTTGCTTGCTCAACATTGAGTAGAGCTGAAAGGCCTTGGGTAAAGAAAATAAAAAGGAAAGGAGACAGAGGGTTCCCTTGCCGCAGACCTCTGTGGGGTTTAAAAGGTTGTGAAAGAGAGTCATTGACATGAACTTGGAAGGAAACAGAAGATATAAATCTCATGATAAGGGAAACCCTGTGGGTATGAAAACCTAGCTTGAGCATAATTTGTTCAAGGAAAGGCCATTCAATCCTGGCCAAAGGTCTCCCAGTGCTTCCTAAAGAAGCCACTTGGGAAACCATCGACGCCTGGAGATTTCCGTGGGTCAATATCTCGAAAATAAATGGTTACTTCATCCGCATTGAAGTCCTTAATAAGATCATTATTCATCGTTTCAATTACAATATTAGGAATGTTTTCCATAATGGAAGGTGCTATAACAGGGGATGAGGACAAGAACAAGTTCCGAAAGTATTCAATAAGAGCAGACATGATATCTGTTGTATGCGTTTGCCAAACATTCTAGTTATTTAGAAGCCCGATGATACGATTTTTTCGTCGTTGTATGTTTGCTCTGGCATGAAAGAAAGAAAAAAGTGTTCTTATCACCGTGTTCTAACCATTGTGTCCGAACTCGTTGAGCCTAGTATATTTCTTTTGTATTTAGTAAACTGTCAAGCTCACCTTTAACTGAATCGAGGTTTTTGATGTCCTCATCACAGAGATGTCATTTGAGACTCATATTACTGAAATCATTAAGTTGAGTTATACGTTCATTGGATTTAATACGTTTGTTAATTTGCCCAGAGGCTAGAAATTTCCCAATGTACTTAAATTTATCAAGGGTCGAGCGAGAGTGGTTTGACCAGATCTCTCTTATTCGAGATGACACTTCCTGGTTATCAGCCTAGCAATTCTCATATCGAAAAAAATCTTTAGAGTGTTTGGGTCTGAGAACCCCAGACGGAATAGTATCCATTAAGATAGGGCAATGATCAGAGCGTGCTTGAAAAAAAAGAAATAACTTGATAGTTAGGAAAGGAAATAAACCAATCAGAATTTCCAAGGAATCAATCAATTCTTTCCATAATTGTTTCCGTATTCCTCCCAGATCTAGTTCAAGTGAACCATCCTGACTTAGGCTTACAATCAAAGAGGTCATTTTTAGTGAGACAATCTCTGAATTTAATAATTTGCGATCATGCACGGAACCGCCTAATTTTTCATTATCATATAGAATTTCATTAAAGTCTCCCCCTAAAAAGCCAAGGAAGGGAAGATGCAGATTGTAAAGTGTCTATTCGTTGCCAATTTTTGTATTTATTCGCAATTTCAGGAAATCCATGTAAGCCAGAAAAATGGAATTGTGTTTGTTCAAAAGAAATAATAACATCAATATGGCGATCCAAGTAAGAAAGCAAATCAATAAAAGTTTTATTATTCCAAATGATAGAAAGCCCTGTACAAGTAGGGCTACATTCAATAGCTATGCAACCATGCATTCCTAACTTTATCCTAATACAATACATATTATTTCTATTTAACCTAGTTCCGCTAAGGAAAAGAAGATCGGCATCATACTTGGAGGCAGCACGTTGTAGAGCGTGAACTACCTAGGTGTTGCCGAGACCCTGACAGTTCCAACATAAAATTTTCATTTTGCTCGGCGGGGTTGATCAACATCAACCACCGTCGGAGAGTTTTTTGCGCTGGTCATCCCAGCTTTTTCAGTGGAAATCTTGCTTGTTGGTCTGGGTCATTTAAGCCTATTACTTTCATCAAAAGGTGGAGTTCTTGGTAACTCTACTCGATGTAGTACGAACAACTCGTTTAGGAGTCGGGGCAGTGTTAAGACAATCAGCTGCCTCCTAGAAGTCATTGTCAATGGCGAGTTCAGCCTCCAAGTCTTAGAGTTCGGTTTCCAGCAAGTTCACCTCCCCGATGTCGTCATTGGTTTTTTGCCGTGTAGTAATATTCGAGACAAGTTCAGGGAAAACCATTTGTAATGGTTGAGGACACCTACGGGCGGGTAGTCTAGTGGTGACGGTTGGAAGAAGTCTAGGGCCTTTCGGAATGGTCTATGAAGATTCATTATTTGGAGAAAACTCAAGGTCATTAACTGAAGGAGATGGCATAGGGGCTTTACCTTTGTCATTGGTATTGGAGGTTTGAGAGGATGTCGACGTTGGTTTAGTATTGGTATTGATGATATAGCAGATATGACCTTTTTGTGTAGGTTGTGCATCCTTCTTTTTAGGAACATAGCGAAGCCAATTGCCATATTGGAGTTGTTCAGATCGAGACTTGACCGGGATAGAACAAAAATTTGTGGAATGACCAAACTTGCCACAACAGTGACATATGGTAGGAAGACGTTCATATTGAAGAAGGCAGTACCTTGTAGAAGGCCCCCCACTGATAGCAACACACCGCCGAACTGGTTTGGTAGCATCTAGTATTAACCTGACTCGGAGGTAATCAACCATATTGAAATCAATTTTTCTTGTGTCGATTTTTGTTACTGTTCCAATAATCATACCAAAAGATTCGCTAGTGTTTTGGGCAGATTCCTCCGAAGCAAGAAGGATGGGGGGAATGTTGTAGATACGTACCCAAATATTCATCTTTGTAAAGGTGTGTTCATCAAGGCTGATGGTAGGATTGTATTTTACAAGATCTAACCACTCATCCTTGTAGGTCCAAGGCCCTCTGGCTAGGATATCCTCCTTAATCTTCTCATCTTTAAAATGGATGAGAAACAAATGTGGCTTCAAGATTCGCATAGAGACTAGCTTTGTCGGAGTCCAGATTTCGGTAAAAGCTTTGACGATCACCTGGTCATCTATATCTTTGGAAGATATAAGGTTCCCTAATAGGATGTATTGTGCTTCTTCTTCGGAGGAATCCCAAGAGATACTTGGTTGAAAGATTGTAGAATGCTCATCGTCAGTAAACTGAAAATTTCCTAGTTGTTGAAGGAAAGAGTTAGGATCCATGGATGGTTGATCGGGTAAAGTAAGTGGATACTTGAGGAGAGAGAAGGGAGTTGGGCGTTGTTGTGATGGTAATGTGATTGAGGAATTATGATAGGAAAAGGTGGTTATATATAGGAAAGAGAAGAGAGTTTGAAGTATATAAAGATTATGATAACAATTTAATATAGAAAAGGTCGTGGGAATTTGATGATAGTTAAATAACTTTTTTTAAAAGAGAAAAGGCAGCTAAGAAATACATTATTAGGGGAGATAGGAAGTTGAAGGTCAGTGGAATTCCTAATAAAAAAATAATATTAGGAGTCCTCATTATAATAGTAGTATTTGGGATATATGACTTATGGCATATATAATGATAAAAAAGAGGAATAGATAATTTATCACATTTTATATGAGAAGAATTATGTATTTGAGGATAACTAGAAGACTGTAGTAGGTGGGGTATAGATGATTTTTTGTATTGGAATTCTTTGTGGTCAAAAGATATAAAAAGCTTCACTTGGAATGTAGTACAAGAAAACTTGTTCGATAATAATACACCATTAAAGTTGTTGGAAAAATCCCTTTGTAAGGTTGGATAATAAATAGATAATAAATAAACATGAACCCTATTCAAGGCCATAGTCGACCACATTATTCATGGAAAATTTGGTGTGTTTAAAACTCCTAGCGAGAGTGGTCCAAGCATGTAATTAAAAATGACGTAAGCATGGCTCAAGGCGTCGTTTCTTAGACCAAACGTCCAAGAGATCGTCAACTTGCCTTCAAAAATTGTGGTCAGTTTTCCCATTCACATCTTCTCGGTTGCATGCGAAATGTTAGTGCGAGTTAGGATCATGGCTCGAAAGAAAACTGGAAGGAAACAACTATTTTTTTTGGGCGATAGTGAACAAAGAGCGAATTTTGTTTGTATTCCGAAAAGTTCATCGTCGATAGTAATCGATAAGGATAAAAGAAAGAGTCCAGGATTTATACATGACTAGTAAACGAATGTGGGGAAACTAAATAGACAAAGGTAGATATTGCATGAGAATAAAACACCATTAAAGGTGTTGGTAAAACCTTAGAAAGGGTAGTATATGCATGGAGTAAGAAAATAAGGAAGAGTAGTAAAATATAGATGATAACCATGGTAATCTATATACAAAGTAGTAAAAAAGGGAAGAGTAAAATAAAAAACAATGAGTAGTAATGTAAGAGGGTCATACCTATTACTAGTGAAGTCGAAAGACACCAGACAGGAGAGTCTCCTCCAGCAGGATAAACGAGTAAAGGTTGAACAAACCCGTGCTATTCTCAACCGGTTTAGATGCACAAAGTTAAGCCCTTTGGGGTTCAAAAGGATATTAAGTAAAAGTAATAAGACAAAGTCTTGGTTGAGAGGAAAACTAGCCGAGGAAGATGAGCCAGCCATTGCGGATTCTACCTTGTTGCAGAGATGGACAAATTCGGACGATGGAACCAAAAATATATCCAGATAAGGTTTATGTAAGTCATAACACAGCTAGTATAAAGGCGTTGGAATCGTGGACATGAAATCCAAGGGCTGCTCTTGCATCACGGTGACATGACCACAAAAAGGCATTACCCTTGTTCAAATTAAAAGTATTTCAAAAACAAATTAGATGGTTCCTCACAGACTTACGGTCTGTAGTTGTAAACCAGAGCGACAAAGGATGTAGAAATAAAAGTAAAAGATAACAGAATGGGAGAGAAGTTAAACCAATTAATAAGATTAAACTCATCAAAGAGTAGTTGGAGTCAGAGTGAAAATCCATCCACAAGTCAATCACTAACCAAACATTTAGAAGCAATGTGATCCCTTCAAAACAAGAGTAGCGTAAAACGTGGCCCATATTGCTTCTCGTTGGGTTGTTTCTTGCTAGATCCAGAATGATCTGTAGATCCATTGTTTTCTTTATGTTTAGGAACAAAGTTCTGGTATGATATGGAATCCCCATCAGGGGTGGTGTGTCGGCATTGAGAGTCGGATAGTGGAAGACAAATCGTAAGGGATTTGTTTGTATGAGCAAAACCGTAAAAAACGGAATCGTTAGCTATTGTTCATTGGTGAAAAGTTTTAAATGGCTTGGGAGAGTCGCCAGAAAAATAGATATTCCATATATCCAGAACTGATGATTTTTGATGAAAAGTCTTGAAAACCAAGATCAATAATCAAATATGCTGCTTGGAAAATAGAGAATAAGAAATTTAAAGACAAAAGTACTATAGGAAAATCGAGTATACCTCATTAGAGTCGAGTTTTTGTTGGTTGTTACTTCCTCTCCTGAAGATGGGGATGGTGCGTTTTGGCCAATCAGGGAAATAACAGTGGAAGATCCGTGTGGAGGGAGGGTGACGGCAGAAGAGGTGAGAGGGGGCATAGAGCGGAAGGGAGAGAGCGAGAGAGAGAAAGAGAAGGAGAGGAAGCAATGAACCCGTAACCAGTTGTAATTTTAATCGAGTAACCCGTTTGAATTTTAAACGAGTAAAAAGCTCAAAATTTAAGTTTAAGCTATATAATTAGGTTCAAAACCCATAATTAACTTTTTTTTACCCAAAAAAATTATTTAATGTCATTTTCGATCGTTTTGTAGGATTCAAAGCTTGCATGTCTAAATGGGCTTTATAGTGAACCCGTTCGAATTTTAACCATTTAAAAAGCTCAAAATTTTAGTTTAAGTTGTATAATTGGACTCAAAAGCCCATAATTAACAATTTGAAATCATAAAATTTGATTTAATATCATTTTCGATCGTTTTGTAGGGTTCAGAGCGTGCATGTCTAAATAGGCTTTATAGTGAACCCGTTCGAATTTTAACCTAGTAAAAAGCTCAAAATTTGAGTTTAAGCTGTATAATTAGGTTCAAAAGCCCATAATTAACTTTTTTAACCAAAAATTTGATTTAATATCATTTTCGATCATTTTGTAGGTTTTTGAGCGTGCATGTCTAGGTGGGTTTTATAGTGAACCCTTTCAAATTTTAATCGAGTAAAAAGCTCAAAATTTGAGTTTAAGATGTATAATTAGGTTCAAACGCCCATAATTAACTTTTTTACCCAAAAAAATTATTTAATATCATTTTCGATCGTGTTGTAGGATTCAAAGTGTGCATGTCTAAATGGGCTTGTGAACCTGTTCGAATTTTAACCGCTTAAAAAGCTCAAAATTCCAGTTTAAGTTGTATAATTAGGTTCAAAAGCCCATAATTAACAACATGAACACATAAAATTTTATTTAATGTCATTTTCTATCATTTTGTAGGGTTCAGAACGTGCATGTCTAAATGCGCTTTATAGTTAACCCATTCGAATTTTAACCGAGTAAAAAGCTCAAAACTAGAGTTTAAGCTTTATAATTAGGTTAAAAGGCCCATAATTAATAATTTTAACTCATAAAATTTGATTTAATATCATTTTCGGTTGTTTTGTAGAGTTCAGTGCTTGCATTTGTAAATGGGCTTTATTGTGAACCCGTTCAATTTTAACCGTTTAAAAATCTCAAAATTTTAGTTCAAGATGTATAATTGGGTTCAAAAGCCCATAATTAACAATTTGAACTCATAAAATTTCATTTAATATCATTTTCGATCATTTTTTAGGGATCAGAGCGTGCATATCTAAATGGGCTTTATAGTGACTCGTTCGAATTTTAACCAAGTAAAAAACTCAAAAATTGAGTTTAAGCTGTATAATTAGGTTCGGAAGCCCATAATTAACTTTTTTACTCAAAAAATTTATTTATTGTCATTTTCGATCGTTTTGTAGGATTTAGAGCGTGCATGTGTAAATGGGTTTTATAGTGAACCTGTTCGAATTTTAATCGAATAAAAAGCTCAAAATTTGAGTTTAAGCTGTATAATTAGGTTCAAAAGCCCATAATTAACTTTTTTATCCAAAAATTTAATTTAATATCTTTTACGATCGTTTTGTAGGTGATGTGTGCACATTTCTGCTCATTTATCTCATGCTTTCATGCTTCATTTCACGCATGGGATCAAAGGGGAGTTATCTTATTGATCTTAGTATTTATTACTTTTATATACTTTATATTAAGCTACTTAAGAGTTATATTACATAAGCTATAAAAATGAATAGTTATATAACCACCTTGATTAAAGTTTTAACTTAGTTCTAAACTCATGTTAAGTATTTTAAGTATTCTAATTATTTCCATTATTATGTTTTCTTCATAGGACTTACCTACATCTCAAGGAGTAAATAGTAGCTCGGTGTAAGCTCAGTCAGCTCAGAAGAAGCTAAACGGAAGACAATGCTAGAAACACAAGGAGCCAACTTCAGAATAGCTTGGAAATGCATGGAACACTCCTACAGTACTTAAAGGACTAAAGGATAGCTCCATGTCAGCTCACAAGTCCCATACGAGCTCAAATGAAGCATAATTCAAAACGAGGCCTTAGGAGATTCGAATTAGCTCCAAAACACTCCTCACACTAGAAGAGAGTATAAGGAAGCTAATGGACTAGCTCACTTTGCTAAAGGCAGCCCGAATTAGCTTATTTCAGCTTCAAACTTTAGCTAAGTCTTTCAGCTAGATAGCTCAGTTCAATCCAGCTCACTCCCAGCTCGATTAGCTCACCTCAACTCTAGTTATCACTCCCAGCTGAACACCCGAAGGTCACCTACCCTTAACCAAGCATCATGTCCGTCCATTATTCATATTGGGCGCCAAGATAATGGCAGGAAAGGAAGTGAGCGCCAAAACAAAGAGGTAGCACTTTTCATTGGACAGATTCATAATGTTCCACTTGTTTGCCATTTTCGAGCAGGATAAAAGCAAAATTGGGTTTCGGTGTTCATTAAAGTTGTTCCCTATCTCTTATCTTTCCAACTCATGTTGAATCACAACAATCCGATATCGTTAGTTCGAGATATGGCCCAATTACTGAAGACAGTGCAGGCTGGACCGAGAAGTTACATCTTTTCGAAGAGATTTGGAGGGAGACACCATTCAAATGAATGGTTATCCGAATAGTTAAAGGCCATTTCAGCCAAACCTCTTAGAAAACTATAAATAGGACTTAAATTCATTTGTAAATGACATCATTGATCAATACAAAATTTACTTTGTGAGTTTACTCTCAAACTTGTTCTTTTTAGAACTATATCGATTTATCAAATCTATTATATAGGTTTGTGGTGTCTCCTATCTTTTCCCATCCATACTTAAGGTTCTAGGAACTTATTTCCTAAGGGTCTAAGTCCTATACCACCCTCAAAGCATACTATAAGTTGGGTTTATGCTTCATAGCATAAGTTCTACTTTTGTTACCTTTGAATACTATTTCTTTATCACCTTCCATACATTCTATCCTAACCCTTTCGTCCATCACCTTAATCGACTTCCCTAGCCTTCACTATCACCTTTTCCATTTATTTCCCTTTTACCATATCACCATCCTTACATATCCTCTCATTCCATCATCATTCCCGCCCCTTTGTCATCATCACAAATAGTTCGAAACATTCATTCACCCTTGTCAACACCATATATCCTTCCGCATCCAAATCAGTCCCTAAACTATTCCTTTCATCCTTCATCCATAATTCTTTATTTTGTAGCCACTTCTTGCGAGAGACTTGCTTACTTCCTAGGTCCTACAATCAAAATTTGTTGTTCAGCATCATCAACAAGATCGGCACATATCAGTAGGGTTCAGAGCGTGCATGTCTAAATGGGCTTTATAGTGAACTCGTTCAAATTTTAACCGTTTAAGAAACTCAAAATTTCTGTTTAAGCTATATAATTGGGCTCTAAAGCCCATAATTAATAATTTGAAATCATAAAATTTGATTTAATATCATTTTCGATCGTTTTGTAGGGTTCAGAGCGTGCATGTCTAAATGGGCTTTATAGTGAATCCGTTCGAATTTTAACCGAGTAAAATGCTCAAAATTTGAGTTTAAGCTGAATAATTAAGTTCAAAAGCCCATAATTTACTTTTTTAACCAAAAAATTTGATTTAATATCATTTTCGATCGTTTTGTAGGGTTCAGAGCGAGCTTGTCTAGATGGGATTTATAATGAACCCATTCGAATTTTAGCCGAGTAAAAAGCTCAAAATTTGAGTTTAAGCTGTATAATTAGGTCCAAAACCCATAATTAATTTTTTTACCCAAAAAATTTATTTAATGTCATTTTGGATCGTTTTGTAGATTCAGAGCATGCATGCCTAAATGGACATTATAGTGAACCCGTTCAAATTTTAACCAAATAAAAAGTTCAAAATTTGAGTTTAAGATGTATTATTAGGTTCAAAAGCCCATAATTAAATTTTTACCCAAAAATTTTATATAATATCATTTTCGATCGTTTTGTAGGATTCAAAGGGCGCGTGTCTAAATGGGCTTTATAGTGAACTCATTCGAATTTTAACCGTTTAAAAATCTAAAAATTTTAGTTTAAATTGTATAATTAAGTTTAAAAGCATATTATTAACAATTTAAACTCATAAAATTTGATTTAATATCATTTTCTATCATTTTGTATGTAACACCCCAACCCGGATGTCACATTGGGCCTCTAGCCCAAAACCTGTATTTCAAAATTTCTTTCGAAAGCCCAACAAATAAATCAATCCAAGTCCAACATCATTTCATAAAATCCATTTTGGGCTAAAATATAAATCTGGAAATAGTTTAAAATACTAGGAGCTCCAAAATATTACAACTCATTAAAAACATTCGAACTCAAATAATAAATAGAGTTACAGAAATACATATAGGGTTCAACAAAGTACTAGCCCACTACATCTAATCATTGTACTCTGACACAAGTCGGTGCTGAAATCCAAACCTTGATGGTGCTCCACAAGAACCTGCTTCACCTAACCAACGCACGAAAACACATTTCGAATGCTGAGCTACAAAAGCTCAGTGGGTATGCCGAACTCGGCCCATAATCATGCATATCATAAGCAGTAAAGCAAAGCATATAAATATCGTGCATGATATGATGGTCTAGCATGCTTGCCTAACACATTACATAAACAATGTAAAATATCGCACACAGCATATACATGTCACATCACAAATAACACACAAGAGTGAGGCCCACGTCCACACAGCATCGAGATCTTACACTCAGGATTGAGGCCGCCCTCAAATCCTATGCCCGGAATGTTACATCGGACATCTTCGAACGAGGCCCCCAACGTTCGGAAATAAGGAATGAAGGCCGCCCAACCAATCCCATGCTTGGAATGTTACATCGAACATCTTCGAGTGAGGCCGCCCAACACTCGGAATAAAAGTCTTCAATACATCACCCGAAATGTTACATCGGATGGCCTTCGACGTGTTGCAACACTTTTGGATATCCGGATTTCCATCACACAATGACTCAATACACACAAATGATCCCCCTAGGATCTACACATCAAAACATATCAAGACTTATCATATCTTAGTCTTTCGGGGTTATTATACTCGATCTTGTTTTAACGATTCCTTATATTAACTTTAAGACTCATAAGGACCCTTAATTATCATTCTTGAACCTTAATTGTACATAACATGGATGAGGTTTCACAGGGGTATCGATACTCCTAAGGGGGGTATCGAAACGCCCTGTATCGATACCCACCCAAAGAGGGTATCGAAACACTGGTATCGATACCCATTGACCAACTTTAAGGTCAACGAAAGGGGAATATCGGCTTCGATACTGGTATCGAATCGAAGATGTCACTGGAGGGTTTAGTATCGAAACCTGTATTGATACCCCCTCCCCATTAGCCTATTTTTCCCTCAGGGGTATCGATACACGGGCCACCGGTATCGATACCCCCTACATGAAACTGCAGGTTTCACTTAGAAAATTCTAAGGGTCTCTCCCAAACTTACTCTAATCAATTTTAAGGCATTCCTACTTGATAGTAAGATTGATTGAAGTGTTTTAACATCATTTTCAGCCATTAATCACATTAATACGAAATCCACCAAAGGTTCTCAAGCTACAAACTCAAGCATTCAAGCACAAAATCTACATGTCATGCATACTACCATGATGTGAATGATGAAAGGAAGAGTTGGGAGTACTAACCTCAAGCAAACACTGCAAAAACGTCTCATTTTTCCTCTTTTCAAGCTTTCTCTTTGCCACACCTTTGGGAAGAAGCTCCAACTTCTTTCTCTACAAGAAAGAATTAAAACCGTCCATTAGACTAAGCTTAGGGAGGTTCCTTAAGCTGGAAACTTGATCAAAAATGGAGAAAGAACTCCTCAAAACCCAAAACTCGGATATAATTCCTCATCCTCAACAAAAACCTTCCTCCACAAGAGCCACTCATTTTTACCTTAAAAGATAGATCTCCACAAGCCCTACTCACTTCCTTTAACCCTTAAAACGAGATTTCCTAACCACCAAGCAAAGATTGGACCTTTAGCAAACTTCTTGAGTCTTGGATGAAGAAGATAAGAAGAACAAAAAGCTCTCTGCAAGTGATCTCACCCCTCTGCAAAACAAGAACCCCCAAAACCCCTCTCCTTTTGTCATCTTAAGGTAAAAGACTATAAAGCCCTTAATTCTACACTTTGGTCCCAAAGTAACCCAACAACTTAAGACCCAACAATCCTAAGGCCCAAACCACACTAACCCGAGCCCAAAACCGAATCCCAACTCTTCGGGTTAACCCGACACTCATATTCGAATCTGTGTCATTACATTGTAGGGATTAGAGCGTGCATATCTAAATTTTATAGTGAACCCGTTCGAATTTTAACCGAGTAAAAAGCTCAAAATTTGAGTTTAAGCTATATAATTAGATTCAAATACCCATAATTAACTTTTTTTACCCAAAAAATTTATTTAATGTCATTTTCGATCGTTTTGTAGGATTCAGAGCTTGCATGTCTAAATGGGCTTTATAGTGAACTCGTTGGAATTTTAACCGAGTAAAAAGTTAAAAATTTGATTTTAAGGTGTATAATTAGGTTCAAAAGCTCATAATTTACTTTTTTAAACAAAAAATTGATTTGATATCATTTTTGACTGTTTTGTAAGGTTCAGAGCGTGCATGTCTGAAAGGGCCTTATGTGAACTCGTTCGAATTTTAACCGTTTAAAAAAAATCAAAATTTCAGTTTAAGCTGTATAATTGGGCTCTAAAGCCCATAATTAATAATTTGAAATCATAAAATTTGATTTAATATCATTTTCGATCGTTTTGTAGGGTTCAGAGTGTGCATGTCTAAATGGGCTTTATAGTGAACCCGTTCGAATTTTAACCATTTAAAAAGCTCAAAATTTGAGTTTAAGCTGTATAATTAGGTTCAAAAGCCCATAATTAACTTTCTTAACCAAAAAATTTGATTTAATATCATTTTCGATCATTTTGTAGGGTTCAAAGCGAGCATGTCTAAATGGGCTTTATAGTGAACCCGTTAGAATTTTAACCGAGTAAAAAGCTCAAAATTTGAGTTTAAGCTGTATAATTGGTTTCAAAACCCATAATTAACTTTTTTACCCAAAAAATTTATTTAATGTCATTTTGGATCGTTTTGTAGATTCAGAGCGTGCATGTCTAAATGGACTTTATAGTGAACCTGTTCAAATTTTAACCGAATAAAAAGCTCAAAATTTGAGTTTAAGTTGTATAATAACGTTCAAAAGCCCATAATTAACTTTTTTACCCAAAAATTTGATTTAATATCATTTTCGATCATTTTGTAGGGTTCGGAGCGTGAATGTCTAAATGGGCTTTATAGTGAACTCATTTGAATTTTAACCGTTTAAAAAGCTAAAAAATTTAGTTTAAATTGTATAATTAGGTTCAAAAGCACATTATTAACAATTTAAACTCATAAAATTTGATTTAATATCATTTTCTATCGTTTTGTAGGGATCAGAGCATGCATATCTAAATTTTGTAGTGAACCCGTTCGAATTTTTTTTTTGAAAGAAAGGGCCTCATTAAAAAAACCCTATAGCCAGTCACCTCGAGAGGTGAGTAGGCCCCTATGGGGAAAAGATTACCCATGGTTTTATCGAGAAGAAGAGGAGAACCTCTCCGAATTTACAGAAGCCCAAATAAAATCGGAAAAGTTACAATCAAAAGAAGAGGAAGTAAAAGAACGCAAAGCCTTAGTAGCTAAGACATGGGCTACAACGTTTGCGTCTCTAGGTACATAACAGATCTTGCAATCAGGCAAAGGATCAAGAGTGGAGCGGATGCGAGACACCAAATGTTGCACGATGGAAAGATCTTGATGATGGTATTGTTAACCTTGTTGGCAATGGAAACTGAATCAGTTTCAAAGACCACATGAGTCCAGCCATTAGCAACCGCAAACTTTAGACCTTCCAAAATGGCAAGAGCCTCAGTAAAAGCGGGGTCCGGGCAAATGAGCGGCATAGAACAACCATCACGTACGACGCTAGAGGAATCTCGGGCAATGACACCAGCAGCAACACCTCTTAACACGGGGTCGAAGGCACCATCCATATTAATCTTGACAAGACCAGAGTCCGGTTTCGTCCATCTTGCTTGAGCAAAAGTGGGCTCAGCTAGCCAGGAACGTATATGGGCGACATCATTAATTGATGTGTAGTAATTAAAGAGTTTTTGTGCATTGGAAACAGTTAACCAAAACGGTTGGAGATGGCTATTATGGACAAAGTCATTTCGGCGATTCCATAAATTCCAAAGGATCGTGATAAGAAGTGAAAATTGATGTAAGGAGAGAAAACCAGCTACTTAAGAAAGCCACTAGTGGGGGGAGACAAAGGTATTGGAGAAAATTCTTGTAGGAAGCCCTGCCATCTGGAGTGCCTCCTTGGCACTAGGACAGTCCTGCATAGCATGGAGGGTGGTTTCGATGGTCAAGTTACAGATCGGGAATACCCCCGTACCAAGATTGACCTGGAGGATTTTATGGCCAGATGGGAGAGCATCATGACATAAATGCCATCCAAAGGTACAAACCTTGGGAAGGGTATGTAGTTTAGATATAATTTCCCAATGCTTGGAGGGCCTTTTATTTGGCCCTAACTTTTACTACAAAAATTGGTAACCAGACCGAACCGTGTACATGCCAGAGTCATGGTGACCCCAAAGGGTGGTGTCTTTTGTTTCATTAATAATGGGAACATTAAGAATGGTGTTGGCGTCTTCGTGGGAAAAGTATTCTCTGACTTTTGATTCGTCCCATCGGGGTATATTAGGCAACATGAAAGTACCTGCTTGAAGAGGGACTTCGTCATTTATCTCATAATCATTGTAAAGATTGACAGGCTAAGAGACACTTTATTTGTCAAAGTGGATTTGAACTTGGCTGGATATACCTGGGCGTTTGCAAAAGCCATCGTGAAGCTTAGAGATAGCAATGTTAAGGCCTTTCCAAGCAAAAGAAGATCTCCGAGTGCGATCTGATTCGAGGATAGAACCCTATGGGTAATACTTGCATTTGTAGACCTAACTAAGGAGATTATCAGGTTCACAAACCAGATGCCAGATCTATTTGCCTAGTAAAGCAACATTGAAATGGTGAAGATCGCGAAACCCTATACCTCCTGCTGCTTTTGGCAGACAGACGGTGCCCCAAGGGAGCATATGCCAACCTCGTTTGTCAGCTTTCCCAGACCACCAATAACGGCGTATCGAAGTGGTCATATCATCAATAATGTTTTGGGGTAAAAGGTAGCAAGACATAACATACTGTGGTATAGACTAGATGACAGATTTAATAAAAATATCTCTACCACTAAAGGAGAGGAGATGTTTATCCAATTTACTTAGGCGAGCATTCATTTTTTCCCTGGTGAACGCCAAGGTTGTTGTCTTGTTCTTTCCTATTAGGAGAGGGACTCCCAAATAAATACCTGGATCATCTACTTCTCTTACATGAAGGATATTATTGATTTCCGACCGAAGCGACATGGAATTTTTCCGAGAAACGAAAGTAGTAGACTTTTCAAAATTCACCGCCTTCCCAAACGAAGTAGCGTAAGTATGTAGAGCATCCTTAAAGCGTTGAGCTTCTATAGTTGTATTCATAATGAATACGACACAGTCATCAGCAAAAAGGAGGTGGTTGACGCGTGGCCCATTCTTGCTAGCACAAAGTCCAGGGAGGTTACCATTTGTTTGCTCAACATTGAGCAAGGTTGAAAGGCCTTGAGTACAGAAAAGAAACAAGAAAGGGGATAGAGGGTCCCCTTTCCATAACCCTCTATGGGGTTTGAAAGTTCGTGAAAGGGAGTCGTTAATACGTACTTGAAAGGATACTGTGGATACGCACCTCATAATAAAGGAAACCCAACTAGAGTTGAATCCAAGATAGAGCATAATTTGTTCAAGAAAAGGCCATTTAATGCGGTCGAAAGCCTTTTCCATGTCGAGTTTTAAGCTAGCACCTTTTTCAAGAGATGTTGGATCAGTATTTAAAGTATGGATTAGCTCATGGGCAATAAGGATGTTGTCAGTAATGTTCCTTCCTTGAACAAAAGCAGCTTGATTACCACTGATACATAAGGGTATGATAGATTTTAGATGGTTAACAAGTACTTTCGAAACAGTTTTGTAAAGGACTGTGCAAAGGCTAATAGGTCTGAGATGGCGTATTGTAGTGGGGTTGCTGATTTTGGGAATAAGAACAATGATAGTACGATTGACCTCTTCCATATTAACCGACCCTCTCAGGAGTCCGAGGAAGAGGTTTGTAAAGTCCTGGCCAAGGATATCCCAATGCTTCCCGAAGAAACCGCTTGGGAATCCATCAACACCCGGGGCTTTCCTCGGGTCAATATCGCAAAAAGCAATTGTAACTTCATCTGTTGTGAAATCCTTATTAAGATCATTATTCATTGTTTCGGTAACAATAGTGGGAATATTATCCAAGATGGAAGAGGCAATAGTAGGAGAGGAAGACGTAAAAAGGTTTTGAAAGTAAGTAATAGCAGTAGACATGATGTCATCTGTATGTGTTTGCCATATATTCTGGTTGTCTAGAAGTCCAACAATATGATTCTTCCGCCGACGGCTATTTGCTCTAGCATGAAAAAAGGAAGTAATTTTATCACCGTGTTCTAACCAATGTGTCCGAGCTCGTTGAGCCCAGTATATTTCTTTCGCATTTAACAAGCTATCAAGATCACTTTTAGCAGAAATAAAGTTATGGATTTCCGTATCAGAAAGATGGCATTTGAGACACATTAATAAAATCATTCAATTGAATGATACACTCATTGGATTTAATGCGTTTGTTAGTTTGCCAAGTGGCTAGGAATCGTCTAATATCCTGAAGTTTATGAAGTGTCGAGCGAGATTGGTTAGACCAAATCTCTCTAATTCGAGACAAAACTTTTGGGTCATCAGCCCAACAATTCTCATAACGAAAAAAATTATTGGAGTGTTTGGATCTGAGAGCTCGTGATGGATTAGTGTCCATTAAGATAGGGAAATGGTCAGAACGTGCCTGAAAGAATGACATAGCTTGACAGTTAGGAAAGGTACTAAACCAGGCGGAGTTACCAAGGAATCTATCGATTCTTTCCATAATGGTTTCTATATTATTTTCAGATCTAGTCCAAGTGAACCATCCAGACGTTGGTTTACAGTCAAAAAGATCATTCTTATCAAGACAATCTCTAAAATTATTAATTTATGAACGTGCACGACGAGTACCACCTTGTTTTTCATTGTCATAAAGGATTTCATTGAAGTCTCCCCCTAAACTCCAGGGAAGGGAAGAGGTTGAGTGAAGAGTGTCAATTAATTGCCAGGTTTTGTATTTGTTTGTAGTTTCAGAGAAACCATGTAAACCGGAAAAATGGAATTGTATTTGTCCAAAAGAAATCATAACATCAATATGACGATCCGAGTAAGAAAGCAAATCGATAGAAGATTTATTATTCCAAATAATAGCAAGCCCTGTACAAGAAGGGCTGGATTCATTGGCTATACAACCAAGCATTCCTAACTTAATCCTAATACGGTCCACATTATGTTTGTTTAACCTAGTTTCACAAAGAAAAAGAAAATCGGCATCATGCTTTGAGATAGCACGTTGTAAAGCAAGAACTGCCTAGGTATTGCCAAGACCCTGACAGTTCCAACATAATAGTTTCAAAATGCTCGGCGGGGTTGATCACCGTCAACCATTTTCGGAGAGTTTTTTGTGTTGCTCATCCCAGCTTTTCCAGTAGAAACCTTGGTCGAGGGACGATGCCTCTTGGATTTGTTACCCTCATCGAAAGGTGGGGTTCGTTTGGTACCTCTATTGGAAGTAGTAGAACGAGTAACTCGTTTAGGAGTTGGGGCATTATCCAGCCAAGCAGCTACCTCCTGGAAATCAAGATCATTGGCAAGGTCTGATTCTAACTCTTGGAGGTCCGGTTTTGGCAAATTGAACTCATCGGTGTCTTCATGGTTTCCTGGTATTGGAGGAATTTTAGTGCTATGTTTGGGGATGACCATTTGTAATGGTTGGTTAGAGCACTTGCGGGCTTACAGCCTACTAGCAATAGTTGGGAGAGATCGAGGACCTCTTGAAGAAATCTGGGGGGATACAGTACCTGGAGCAACCTCTTGGTCATTGATCGGAGGTGATTGCATAGGAGATGTGTCATTCCTATTAACGTTGCCCTACTGTGTTGCCGAAGTTGGAGAGGAAGTTGTCGGACACTGGGTGTTAGAAGGAGCGGTGTTTAAATAATGAATCTACCCTTTTTGCAAGGGTTGTGCATCCTTTTTCTTAGGTACATAGCGGAGCCAGTCTCCATATTGTAGTTGTTCAGGGCGAGCGTCGACTGAGATAGGACAGAAGTCCGTTAAGTGATCGACTTTACCACAACAGTGACATATTGTGGGAAGACGCTCATATTGGAGAAAGCAGAACTTAGTAGATGCCCCCCGCCAATGGTAACACAACGCCTAATCGGCTTAGAAACATCTAGTGTTAATCCTACTCGGAGGTAGTCAGTCATATTGAAATCAAGCTTCCTGGTGTCGATTTTTGTAACTGTTCCAATTAAAGCCCCGAGGGATTCTCCAGTGTGATGGGCAGATTCCTCATAAGCGAGGAGGATAGGGGGAATGTTATAAATACGTACCTAAATATTCATAGTATGAAAGGGGTGATCGTCTAGGCAGGTGTCAGGGTTATATTACACAAGGGCAAGCCATTCATCCTTATAAGTCCAAGGTCCCCTGGCCAGGATATCATCTTTAATCTTCTCATCTTTAAACCAGATGAGAAACAGATGTGGTTTCACAATACTCATGGAAACAATCTTAGCCGGAGTCCAAATTCTAGTAAAAGCTTTGACGATCACTTGGTCGTCTATGTCTTTGGAAGTTCGAAGGTTGCCTAATAGGATGGAGTGTGCTTCCTCCTCAGAAGAATCCCAAGAAATACTGGGTTGAAAAATAGCAGATTGTTCATCGACAGTAAATTGAAGATTTCTAAGTTGTTGAAGAAAAGACTTAGAATCCATTGAAGAGACGTTATGAAGGATGAAAGAACGGTTGAAAAAGAAGAAGGGGAGGTTCGGCCAAGGAGAAGAATTTATCGGAGATACCCGTTCGAATTTTAACCGAGTAAAAAGCTCAAAATTTGAGTTTAAGCCATATAATTAAGTTCAAATACCCATAATTAACTTTTTTTACCCAAAAAATTTATTTAATGTCATTTTCAATCGTTTTGTAGGACTCATAGCTTGCATGTCTAAATGGGCTTTATAGCGATCCCTTTCGGATTTTAACCGAGTAAAAAGCTAAAAATTTGATTTTAAGCTATATAATTAGGATCAAAAGCCCATTTTTAACCAAAAAATTTGATTTAATATCATTTTTAATCATTTTGTAGGGTTCAGAGCGTGCATATCTAAATGGGCTCTATAATGAACCAATTCGAATTTTAACCTTTTAAAAAGCTAAAAATTTGATTTTGAAACTGTATAATTAGGTAAAAAAGCACATTATTAACAATTTGAACTCATAAAATTTGATTTAATATCATTTTCTATTGTTTTGTAGGGTTCAGAGCGTGCATATCTAAATGGGCTTTATGGTGAACCCGTTCGAATTTTAAGCGAGTAAAAAGCTCAAAAATTGAGTTGAAGTTGTATAATTAGGTTCAAAATCTCATAATTAACTTTTTTACCCAAAAATTTATTTAATATCATTTTTGATCGTTTTGTAAGGTTAAGAGCGTGCAATTCTAAATGGGCTTTATAGTGAACCCGTTCAAATTTTAACCATTTAAAAAGCCTAAAATTTTAGTTTATGTTGTATAATTAGGTTCAAGAGCCCATAATTAACAATTTTAACTCAAAAAATTTGATTTAATATCATTTTTTATCATTTCGTAGGGGTTTGAAAGTGCATGTCTAAATGTGTTTTATAGTGAACCCGTTCGAACTTTTTTTTGAAGAAACCCTTTGAACTTTAACCGAGTAAAAAACTCAAAATTTGAGTTTACGCTGTATACTTAGGTTTAAAAGCCAATAATTAATAATTTTAACTCATAAAATTTGATTTAATATCATTTTCGATTGTTTTGTAGGGTTCAGTGCATGCATGTCTAAATGGGCTTTATAGTGAACCCGTTCAAAAAAAATTTTTGAAGGAAAGGGCCTCATTAAAAGAACCCTATAGCCAGTCACCTCGAGAGGTAAGTAGGTCCCTATGGGGAAAAGAGTACCCAGGAATTATTGAGAAGAAGAGGAGAACCTCTCCGAATTTACAGAAGCCCGAATAAAGTCGGGAAAGTTATAATCAAAAGAACAAGTAATAAAAGAACACAAATCCCTAGTAGCTAAGACATGGGCTACAACGTTTGCATCTCTAGGTACATAACAAATCTTACAGTCAGGCAAAGTACCAAGAGTGGAGCGGATTCGAGACACCAAATGTTGCACAGTGGAAAGATCTTGTTGATGAGTGTTGTTAACCTTGTTGGCAATAGAAGCAGAATCAGTTTCAATGATCACATTTGTCCAGCCGTTAGTAATAGCAAAATTAAAACCTTCCAGAATAGCAAGAGCCTCCACAAAAGCTGGATCCGGGCAGACGAGAGGCATAGAGCAACCATCTAGGATCGAACCAGAAGAATCCTGAGCGATGATGCCTGTAGTCGCACCCCTTAACACGGGGTCAAAGGCATCATCCGTATTAATCTTGACAAAAATAGGGTCCGATTTCGTCCATCTAACTTGAGCAAAAGTGGGCTCAGCTAGCCGAAAACGTAGAAGGGAGGTATCATGAACTGATGTATAGTCATGGAAAAGATTTTGGGCATTGAAAACAGTTAACCAAACCGGTTGGAGATGGTTATTATGGACAAAGTCATTAGGCGGTTCCATAGATTCCAAAGGATTGTAATAAGGAAAGAAAATTGATGTAAGGAAAGAAAACCAACTACTTTAGAGAGCCATTGGTGGGGGGAGATAAGGGTATTGGAGAAAGTTCGAGTAGGGAGCCCTGGTAACTGGAGAGCCTCCTTAGCACTAGGACAATCCCTCATAGCGTGGAGCGAGGTTTCAATAGCCATGTTGCAAATTGGGTATACTCCCGTACCAAGATTAGCTTTGAGGATTTTATGGCCAGATGGGAGTGCATCATGACATAATCTCCATCCAAAGGAACGAACCTTATGTAGGGTAGGCATTTTAGAGAGAATTTTCCAAAGCTTAGAGGGCCTATTAATTGGCCCTAGCTGCATCTGCAAAAATTAGTAACCAGATAGTATCGTATAGATACTAGAGTCATGATGACTCCAAAGGGTGGTGTCTTTTATGTCATTAATAATTTGTACATTAAGGATGTTATTAGCATCTTCATGGGAGAAGTAATTCCTTACCTTTGATTCATCCCATCGGGTTAAGTTGGGTATCATGAAGGTACCTGCTCGAAGAGGGACTTCGTCATTCATCTCATAATCACCATAAAGGTGTACAGGATGAGAGCCACCCCAGTTGTCAAAGTGGATCTTAACTTGACAGGACATGCCTGACCGTTTGAAGAAACCGTTGCGAAGTTTATAGATAGTTATGCTAAGACCTTTACAAGCAAAGGAAGATCTTCGAGTGTGTTCAGATTCAAAGATAGAACCTGTTGGGTAGTACTTGTATTTGTAGACCTAACTAAAAAGGTTATCAGGTTCATAAATCAAACGCCAGATTTGTTTTCCTAGTAAAGCAACATTAAAGTGATGTAGATCATGAAATCCTATACCTCCTGCTGCTTTCGGCAGACAGATGGTGTCCCAAGGGAGCATATGCCAAACTCGTTTGTCAGCTTTCCCAGACCACCAATACCGGCGTATCGAAGTGGTCATGTCATCAATAATGTTTTGTGGTAGAAGGTAGCAAGACATAATATACTGAGGTATAGATTGTATGACTGATTTGATGAATATTTCTCTGCCACTAAAGGAGAGGAGATGTTTATCCCATCTACTCAGACAAGCATTCATTTTTTCCCTGGTGAACCCCAAGGTCGTTGTCTTGTTCTTTCCTATTAGAAGAGGGACTCCCAGATAAATACCTGGATCATTCACTTCTCTTACATGAAGGATATCATTTATTTCCGATCGAAGCAACGTGGATGTTTTCCGGGAAAAGAAGATAGTAGACTTTTCAAAATTCACCGCCTGCCCAAACGAAGTAGTGTAAGTATGTAGAGCGTCCTTAAGGCGTTGAACTTTTGTGGTTGTATTTTTAATGAATACGACACAGTCATCCGCAAAAAGGAGGTGGTTGACGCGTGGCCCATTCCTGTTGGCACAAAGTCAAGGGAGGTTACCATTTGTTTGCTCAGCATTGAGCAATGCTGAGAGGCCTTGAGTACAAAAAAGAAACAAAAAAGAGGAGAGAGGGTCCCCTTGCCGTAACCCTCGATAGGGTTTGAAAGGTCGTTAAAGGGAGTCGTTGATACGTACTTGAAAGGATACTGAGGATACACACCTCATAATAAGGGAAACCCAACTAGAGTTGGATCCTAGACGAATCATAATATGTTTTAGAAAAGGCCATTCAACATGGTCGAAATCCTTTTCCATGTCTAGCTTTAAGCTAGCACCTTTTGCAAGAGATGTTTCATCAGTATTTAAAGTGTGGATGAGTTCATGGGCAATAAGGATGTTGTTTGTAATGTTCCTTGAACAAAAGCAGCTTGATTGCCACTGATACATAAGGGTATAATAGATTTTAGACGGTTAACAAGTACTTTCGACACAGTTTTGTAGATGACTTTGCAAAGGCTAATAGGTCTGAGATGGCACATTGTAGTGGGATTGCTGATTTTGGGGATAAGAACAATGATAGTACGATTGACCTCTTCCATATTAACCGACCCTCTTAGGAGTCTGAGGCAGAGGTTTGTAAAATCCTGACCAAGGATATCCCAATGCTTCCTGAAGAAACCACTTGGGAATCCATCAACTCCCGGGGCTTTCCTCGGGTCAATATAACGAAAGGCAATGGTTACTTCATCTGTTGTGAATTCCTTATTAAGATCATTGTTCATTGATTCGATAACAATAGTGGGAATGTTATCTAAGATGGAAGAGGCAATAGTAGGAGAGGAGGACATAAAAAGATTTTGAAAGTAGATAATCGCAGTAGACATGATGTCGTTTGTATGTGTTTGCCAGATATTCTGGTTGTTTAGGAGGCCAACAATATGATTCTTTTGCCGTGTTCTAAAAGGAAGTATTTTTGTCACCGTGTTCTAACCAGAGTGTCCGAGCTCGTTGAGCCCAATAGATTTCTTTCGCATTTAGAAAGATATCAAGCTCACTTTTGGCAAAAATAAAGTCGTGGATTTCCGTGTCAGAGAGATATCGTTTGAGACACATATTAATAAAATCGTTAAGTTGAGTAATATGCTCCTTGGATCTAATGCGTTTGTTAGTTTTTCACGTGGCTAGGAAACGTCCAATATCCTGAAGTTTCTAAAGTGTCGAGCGATATTCTTTAGACCAAATCTCTCGAATTCGAGATAGAACTTCCAGGTTATCAGCCCAGCAATTCTCATAGAGAAAAAGAGTATTGGAGTGTTGGATCTAATAGCTTGTGATGGATTAGTGTCCATTAAGATAGGGCAATGGTCAGAACGTGCCTAAAAGAAAGATGTAGCTTGGAAGTTTGGAAAGTAGTTGAACCAGGCAGAATTACCAAGGAAACGATCGATTCGTTCCATAATTGTTTCCGTATTATGTACGGATCTAGTCCAAGTGAACCATCCGGATGATGGTTTGCAATCAAAGAGATTATTCTTAGTGTGACAATCTCTAAAATTATTAATTTGTGATCGCACAGGCCGGATACCACCTCGTTTTTCATTATCATGGAGTATTTCATTAAAGTCCCCTCCTAAAAGCCATGGAAGGGGAGAGGCTGATTGTAAAGAATCAATCAGTTGCCAAGTTTTGTACTTGTTCACAGTTTCAGCGAACCCATGTAATCGTGAAAAATGGAACTGGGATTGCTCAAAAGATATAGTAACATCGATATGGCGATCCGAGTAAGAAAGCAAGTTAAGAATAGTTTTAGTGTTCCAAAGAAGAGCTAGCCCAATACAAGAAGGGCTAGAATCAACAACTATACATCCTTTCATACCTAACTTGATCCGAATACGGTCCATGTTGTGTCTGTTTAATCTAGTTTCACAAAGGAACAAACAATCGGTATCATGCTTGGAGGCAGCATGTTGTAGAGCGAGAACTGCCTGGGTGTTGCCAAGACCCTAATAGTTCCAACCTAATAGTTTCATTTTTCTCGACGGGGTTGATCATCGTCAACCACCGCCGAAGAGTTTTTTGTGCTGCTCATCCCAGCTATTCCATCAGAGGCCTCAGCCAAAGGACGAAGCCTTTTAGTTGCGATAGTCTTGGTGTCTCTACTTGGAGTATGATGGACATCTCGTATCAAGGTATTGATTACGTTAAGAGGCATTACACCATGATAGATGTTGGTAAGAATCCCTTGGAAGGGTGGTATATAGTAATGATCATAGTAAAAAAGAGTTAGTATGCTCGTAAGTATGCATGGGAAAGGAAGGTTGTTCAAAAGGAAAAAACCAAGTAACATAAGCCTTGTTCTTTGAGATCCAGAAAGAACAATGCGTGAAGAACTCGCCCGTATACACATCAACTCAAAGAAGGTGTTGGAAAAAATTGTAGGATAACATAAAATGAAGGGAACAAACAAAAATAGAAAGATAAGTAAAAGAGGAATAAAAACATCAATATAGCAAAGCGAGTAAGAAAACAAAGTAATAGAAGTTTTATTAATCCAACGTAAAGAAAGCCTTGAGAAGAAAAGACTGAAAACAAAGGCTATGCAGCCAAGCATTCCTAACTTGATCCTAAATTTGACCAATAAACTGATTAACCTAAAAACAAGAATGAAAAGAAAAACGACATCATGCTTAGAGAAAGCACGTTGCAAAGCATAAACTGTTTGGGTAATGCCAAGACCCGGACAGTTCCAACAGAAGAATATCATTTTGCTCGGCGGGGTTGATCAAAATCAACCTCTGCCAGAGAGTTTTTTGCGCTGCTCATCCCAGCTTTTTCAATAGGTGCCTTGCTCGTCGCTCTGGGCCGTTTAAGCGTGTTACCCTGATCTGAAGGCGGAGTCCTCTTGGTACCTCTACTTGAAGTAGGACGAACCACTCGTTTAGGAGTTGCCGCAGACTCAAGTCATTCGGATGCCTCTTGGAAATACTGGTCATTAGGGAGTTCAGCCTCCAAGTCTTGGAGTTTAGGTTCCAGTAAGCTCACCTCCCAATGTCGTCATTAGTCTTTTGTCGGGTATTAATATTAGATCCATGATCAGGAAAAAAACATTTGTAAAGGTTGTGGAGGACATCGACGAGCGGAAAGTTTACTCGCAACGCGGTTGGGAGGAGTCTAGGTCCCGCCGGGATAGCCTGTGAAGGTTCGCTACTTGGAGCAGACTCATATTCATTAATTAGAGGAGATGGCATAGTGGCATTACCTTTGGCATTTATATTGGAAGGAGAGGACGACATAGGGGCTTTACCTTTGTTATTGGTATTGGAGGTTTAGGAGGATGTTGGCTTTGGTTTAGCTATGGGGTTATTGGAGATGTAACGGATTCGACCTTTTTGTGTTTGTTGCGCATCTTTCTTTTTAGGATCATAGCGAAGCCAGACTCCATATTGTAGTTGTTCAGGTTTAGCCTCGATTGGGATGGTACAAAGATTCGTTGAATGGCCAACTTTTCCACAACAATGACATATAGTAGGGAGACGTTCGTATTGAAATGGGCAAAATCTGGTAGAAGCACCCCACCAATTGCCACGCAACGTCTAATCGGTTTCGAGGCGTCTAGGGTTAACCCAACTCTAAGGTATTTGATCATGTTAAAATCAATTTTCCTTGTATCAATTTTTGTGACAGTTCCAATAATGGCCCCGAGTTATTCCCCGGTATTATGGGCAGATTCCTCCGAAGCAAGAAGGATAGGGGGAATGTTATATATACGTACCCAAATATTCATTGCTGTGAAAGAATGTTCATCAAGGCTAGTATTGGGATTGTATTGCACAAGGGCTAGCCACTCATCTTTGTAGTTCCAAGGCCCCCTGGACAGGATATCCTCTTTAATCTTCTCATCTTTGAAGCAGATGAGAAACAGTCGTGGTTTCAAGGTTCGCATTGAAAGTAGTTTAGCTGGAGTCCAGATTCCGGTAAAGGCTTTAATAATCACCTGATCATCTATATCCTTTGAAGTTATAAGATTCCCTAGTAAGGTTGTTTGTGTATCCTCTTCAGAAGAGTCCCAAGTTAAACTGGGTTGAAAGACAGTGGATTGTTCTTCTTCAGTGAATTGAATATTTCTGAGTTGTTGGAGAAAAGTTTTAGAATCCATAGGTAGATGATTGGGTAAAGTAAAGACGTAGTTGAGAACAAAAAGGGGTGGTAAGCGTTGGTGTAAAAGTATTATGAATGATGAATTGTGAAAGGGGATGATGGTCTTATATAGGAGAGAGAGGAGTGGTTGAAGTATATCAGTACAATTTACTTTAAAATAGGTGATAGGAATTTGAATATAAATGAAATACATAGTGAAAAAGAAGATAAGATTTCCAAAAATAAAGGAGTTAGGAAATTGCGAGTATGTGGTAATCCTAATAATAATAAAAGAAGTATTATTAGGGGAAGAAAAGTGAAAATATATAAAGTAGTAGAGAGATTGAGATAAAGAAGGCCAAAATATTATGGAATAAATTATACGAATTTGATAATAAATAAAAAACTTAATTAAAAATGAAAGGAAAATTAGAACTCCAAAATTGAAGGAGTTAGGAATTTAAAAGAACGTGAAAATCCTAATAAAAAAAGTATTATTAGGAGACCTCAACATAATTGTTATAAAAGACTGACAACTAGTATATAAAGGCTGATAAGTGATCTGCACCCATAAAGTCGAAGTGACAATATAAAACCGTGGAGGGTTTAGATAATATAATACACCATGAATGGTGTTAGAAGAATCCCTATACAAGGGTGGTATATGCCGAATAAAAGTTAAGATGTCACGAGATAAAAAATAGTATGAAAGATAGGTAAAATGCAAGAAAGAAATAGAGATATAATATAGAAAACAAGATCGACCATGAGGTTGACCAAAACTTACCTGCCGACAGAGTTGTAGCCGGTAACACCATATCAAAGAAGAGACATGGAAAATATAAGAAAGTATAGTAAACAAGATGAACATAATAAATGTAAGAAAGAATAGCACCACATCGGTATTGCTTCTCATGGATCCAACAGTATTGCAACAAACCGAAGTAATAAACGTAATAAGATATATAACGATTAAAAGCATGATCCAAGAATACCAGAAATAACCTGTACTGGAACAAAAAAAATAAACCGGACTCGATGAAAACCTCTTCGGTGAGCCAAAACGAGGAGGAGTTGCCGGAGACCAGACCAACCCCAAACCAAAGAGTATAGGAAACATGCTCGAACAGGTGGTAAACCAATACGAGGATAAGATACAAGAGAACTAACCTGTTGGAGTGATTATAGCCGGTAAAACACATGATCCCTCCTACAATGAATATCGAACATGGAATCATCAAAAACAAGATTCTGACGACTGAGGAAACCCACAACATGCAGGGTAAAAAGAACCTCACGTAGTAGAATGATAACCAGAAAGATAGCAGGAGGATTGTCCATCGTCGGCCCTTTACAGGCTTTGAAGGAAATCGTAAAGATGTAACAACTTAATATAGAGAAAAACATAAGAGAATAAATTAGGTTGGAGATTAATTCCTTCCAGGAATAAAACTCTAACCAAAACACAAGAGTCAACGTCAACTTTCCAAGGATAAAAAACAAGAGCCAAGCATGGTTGTGAATAAGCCATGGGCTGGTGTGGTTAGCAGATCCCGTAACAACATTGGTGGCCGAAAAGATCGAAACATCAGGGAAGTCTTTATAACATACCACCAAATATGGACTGTACCGACCAAAAAAAGATGTAATAAATGAGAGTAAAAAAATTAGAAACGATGAGTCCCCATAGGAGATGGTAAAGCGGCAACGGCGGCCGGAGAAAAGAAGACAAATCCTGAAAGATTTGTTGGTATTAATTGGGGAAGAAAGATCTAGTTTATCAGATAAAGACACCAGATCCACTGTATGTGGATGAGTCACGGAACTTACAGAGAACACAAACAACTTTTTTAGCATCCATCGTAAGTATCTGGGAAGAGCTTCAAAGTATAAAACAAAAAACAGACCCCTAGATCAAGGAGAAAGTCCGTCGTAAACAGAAGCATATACCAAAGATATATATATACAAGAATCGGAAACAAGAAAGATATATATATAGAAGAACAAGATAGAAGATTACCAAAATGATTGGAGAACCTTACACAGATCGTATCGTCCCAAAAATAGAAAGAAGAAGCAAGCAGAATGGGAGCGCTTGTATTGTTGACATGGAACTCTACAAAAAAACAAAATAATGGAAACATAAATAATGCAAAGGTATCGAAAGTACCTTTGTATAAAGTTGGATGTGATTGCATCTTCCTCTCCTCGGGGTGGAAGAAAGTCGATGATGGAAAGGCCTCGTCCAGAATCAGGTTGATGGAAACGGCGAGGGGAGGGACGGGTGACGACTGTAGAAGAGGGGGAAAGAGAAGGAAACATGGGAGAGGAGAGAGAGGAGAGGAGAGAAATCACACCCCGTTCGAAACAGCCCGTTCAAATTTTAACCGTTTAAAAACCTCAAAATTTCAATTTAAGCTGTGTAATTAGGTTCAAAAGCACATAATTAACAATTTAAACACATAAAATTTTATTTAATATCATTTTTTATCGTTTTGTAGGGTTTTGAACGTGCATGTCTAAATTTGTTTTATAGTGAACCTGTTCGAACTTTAACCGAGTAAAAAGCTCAAAATTTGAGTTTACTCTGTATAATTAGGTTAAAAAGCCAATAATTAACAATTTTAACTCAAAAAATTTTATTTTAACATCATTTTAGGTTGTTTTGTAGGGTTCAGTGCGTGCATGTCTAAACGGGCTTTATAGTGAACCCGTTCAAATTTTAACCGAGTAAAAAGCTCAAAATTTGAGTTTAAGATGTATAATTTGGTTAAAAAGCACATAATTAACTTTTTTTTACCCAAAAATTTTGATATGATATTATTTTCGATTGTTTTGCAGGGTTCAGAGCGTGCATGTCTAAATGGTCTTTATAGTGTACCCGTTTGTATTTTAACCGAGTAAAAAGCTCAAATTTTGAGTTTAAGCTATATAATTAGGTTCAAAACCCTATAATTAACTCTTTTTACCAAAAAATTTATTTAATATCATTTTCGATCGTTTTGTAGGGTTTAGAACGTGCATGTCTAAATGGGCTTTATAGTGAATCCCATTCGAATTTTAACAGAGTAAAAATCTCAAAAATTTAGTTTAAGTTGTATAATTAGGTTCAAAACCTAATAATTAACTTTTTTTATCCAAAAAAATTGATTTAATTCCATTTTGAATCATTTTGTAGGGTTCAGAGCGTGCATGTCTAAATGGGCTTTATAGTAAATCCGTCCGAATTTTAACTATTTAAAAAGCTCAAAATTTCAGTTTATGTTGTATAATTAGATTCGAAAGCCCATAATTAACTGTTTGAGCACATAAAATTTCATTTAATAATATTTTCTATCATTTTGTAGAGTTTAGAGCGTGCATGTCTAAATGGGCTTTATAGTGAACCCATTCAAATTTTAACCGAGTAAAAAGCTCAAATTTTCATTTTAAGCTGTATAATTAGGTTAAAAAGCCCATAATAAACTTTTTTTACCCCAAAAAATTTGATATAATGTCATTTTCGATCTTTTTGCAGGGTTTAGAGAGTGCATGTCTAAATGGGCTTTATTGTGTACCTGTTCGAATTTTAACTTAGTAAAAAGCTCAAAATTTGAGTTTAAGCTATATAATTATGTTAAAAATCCCATAATTAACTTTTAGGGTTTTATTAAAAAGCTCAAAACCCTATAGTCAGTCACCTTGAGAGGTGAGTAGGCCCCTATGGGGAAAAGAGTACCCATGGTTTTATTGAGAAGAAGAGGAGAACCTCTCTAAGTTTACAGAAGCCCGAATAAAATCGGAAAAGTTACAATCAAAAGAGAAAGAAAGAAAAGAACGCAAAGCCCTAGTAGCTAGGATATGGGCTACAACATTTGCTTCTCTAGGTACATAACAAATCTTACAATCAGGCAAAGTACCAAGAGTAGAACGAATTCGAGACACTAAAGTTTGCACTATGGAAAGATCGTGAATGAGTGTTGTTAACTTTATTGGCAATGGATGCAGAATCGGTCTCAAGGATAACATTAGTCCAACCATTATCGACAACAAGATTAAGTCCTAGAATGGCAAGAGCTTCGGCAGAAGCCAGATCTGGGCAGTAGGCATAGAGCGTCCACCAAGGACGGAACCTGAAGAATCTCGAGCTATGACACCTGCAGCAGTTCCCTTTAAAACTGGGTCAAAGGAGCCATCCATGTTAATCTTAACAAAACCGTGGTTCGATTTCGTCCATCTAGCCTGAGCAAAGGTGGGCTCAACTAGTCGGGACCTAAGATGGAGAGCATCATTGGCTGATCTATAATCGTCAAAAAGTTTTTGTGCGTTGGATACAATCAACCATGGTAGTTGGAGATGATTGTTATGGACAAAGTCATTACGACGATTCCAAAGATTCCATAGAACTATTATCAGGAAGGAGAATTGATACAATGAGAGAAAACCAGCAATTTCAGAAAACCACTGGTGGGGGGAGATAAAAGTATTAGACAAAATTCGGCCTGGAAAACCTGCCAAACGAAGAACCTCCCTAGCACTAGGACAATCCCTTAAAGAATGGAGGGTAGTTTCAATATCCGTGTTACAAATTGGGCAAACCTTAGAACCGAGATTTGCTTAGAGGATTTTGTGGCCAGACGAGAGAGCATCATGGCTTAATCGCCACCCAAATGAGCGAACCTTAGGCAACGTAGGCAACTTAGAAAGAATTTTCCATAGCCTAGAGGGCCTGTTAACCGGCCCTAGATGCAGTTGAAGAAATTGATAACCAGAATGCACCGTATAGGTGCTAGAGTCGTGATGACCCCAAAGGGTAGTATCTTTCGTATCATTAATAATTGGTACATTAAGGATTGTATTAGCATCTTCGGGAGAGAAATAATCTCTCACCTTGGATTCATCCCATAGGGGGAGATTAGACAGCATAAAAAAAACCGCTCGAAGAGGGAATTCCTCATTCACTTCATAATCGCCATAAAGGTGTAATGGCTTAGATCCTCCCCAATTGCCAAAGTGAATTTGTATCTGACTTGACATACCTGGCCGTTTAAAGAAACCATTTCCAAGTTTAGAGATAGCTATACTAAGACCTTTCCAAGCAAAGGAAGATCTTCGAGTGGAATTGGATTCGAGCACAGAACCCAATGGATAATATTTGCACTTGTAGACCTGACTACGAAGATTATCAAGCTCACAAATTAGTCTCCAAATTTGCTTACCAAGTAAAGCAATGTTAAAATGGTGTAGATCGCGAAACCCTATACCTCCGGCTATTTTTGGTAGACAAATAGTGTCCCATGGAAGCATATGACATCCTCGTTTATCGGCTTTCCCTGACCACTAGTAACGGCGTATCAAAGTAGTCATGTCATCGATAATGTTTTGGGGGAGAGGTAACAAGACATGACATATTGTGGCATTGATTGTGTGACAGATTTGATGAAAATTTCTCTATCGCTAAAGGAGAGTAAGTGCTTATCCCATTTGCTAAGACGAGCATTCATTTTGTCTCTTGTAAAAGCCAAAGTTGTTGTCTTATTCTTCCCAATTAGGAGTGGAACCCCCAAATAAATGCCAGGGTCGTCGACCTCTCGTACATTCAGGATGTTATAGATTTCTGATAGAAGAGATGTAGAGGTTTTATGTGAAAAATAAATTATAGATTTCCAAAATTCACCACCTGACCAGAGGAAGTTGCATAAGTATGCAGAGCATCCTTTAGGTGTTGAGCTTCAGTTATCGTATTCTTAATGAACACCACACAATCATCGAAAAAGAGGAGGTGATTTATACGGGGGTCATTCTTGCTAGCACAAAGGCCAGGGAGGTTGCCAATTGCTTTCTGAGCATTGAGCAATGCTGAAAGACCTTGAGTACAAAAAAGAAATAAGAAAAGCGAAAGGGGATCCCCTTGTCGAAACCCTCTCTGAGTTTTAAAAGGACGTGAAAGAGAATCATTGACACGTACTTGAAAAGGCACAGAAGAGACACAATTCATAATAAGAGAAACTCAATTGGCATTAAAGCCTAGACGGAGCATAATTTGTTCTAGAAAAGGCCATTCGACACGGTCGAAAGCTTTCTCCATGTCCAGCTTTAAGTTAGCACCTTTGGCAAGGGATGTATCATCAGTATTCAACATGTGGATAAGCTCATGGGCTATGAGGATATTGTTTGTAATGTTCCTACCTTGAACAAAGGCCGCTTGATTACCGCTTATGCATAAGGGAATGATGGATTTCAACGATTAACAAGCACTTTGGCAATAATCTTATAGATAACTATGCATAGGCTGATAGGTCTGAGATGCCGCATAGTTGTAGGATCGCTAATTTTGGGTATAAGAACTATGATAGTACAATTGACCTCTTTCATGCTAACAGACCCACTTAGGAGTCTAAGGCAGAGGTTTATAAAGTCCTAGCCAAGGACATCCCAATGCTTCCTAAATAAACCACTCGGAAATCTGTCAACCCCCAGGGCTTTCCTTGGATCAATATCACGAAAATCAGTTGTGATTTGTCTGCTGTGAAATCCTTACTGAGGTCATTATTCATGGTCTCAGAAACAATATTTGGAATGTTTTCCAAAATGGAAGATGCAATAATAGGATAAGAGGATGACAAGAGAGTCTAGAAGTAATCAATGGTAGTAGCCATGATGTCTTCCGTACGCATTTGTCAGATGTTCGCATTATTAAAAAGCCCAGTAATATGGTTTTTTCGCCGACGATTGTTTGCTCTTGCATGGAAAAAGGATATATTTTTGTCACCATGTTCTAGCCAGGTGGTGTGGGCTCGTTGTGCCCAATAGATTTCTTTCGCGTTAAGCAAGCTATCAAGCTCATTTTTTTATAGAAATAAAATTATTAATGTCAGCATCTGAAAGTTGTCGCTTGAGGCACATATTTATAAATTTAGTTAATTGGTTAATATGTTCATTCGACTTGATACGTTGGTTTGTTTGCCAAGATTCGAGAAAATGCCTAATTTCATGAAGTTTAGCAATGGTCGTTTTGGATGGGTTAGACCAAATCTCTCTAATCCTGGAAGAGACTTCCGGGTTATCAGCCCAACAATTCTCATAGCGGAACAGGTTCCTGGAAGCTTTCGACCTGATTGCACTAGAAGGACTAGTGTCCAGTAAGATAGGGCAATGATCAGATCGGGCTTGGATGAATGATGTAGCTTGGAAGTTAGGAAAGACATTAAACCAAGAGGAGTTACCAAGGAATCTATCCATTCTTTCCATAATGGTTTCAGTATTAGGTCCTGATCTAGATCAAGTGAACCATCCAGATTTTGGTTTACAATCTAAGAGATCATTTCGCAAAATACAATCTCTAAAATTATTAATTTTTGATCTTGCCCGACGGATACCGCCTTGCTTTTCATTGTCGTGTAGTATTTCATTAAATTTTCCCCTAAGAGACATGAAAGGGAAGAAAGCAAATCAATAGTAGTTTTATTATTCCAAATAATAGCAAGCCCTGTACAGGTAGGGCTGGAATCAATGGCTATGCAACCTTGCATTCCTAACTTAACCCGAATACGGACCATATTGTGTTTGTTCAATCTAGTTTCACACAGAAAAAGGAAGTCGGCATCATGCTTAGAGGTAGCACGTTGTAGAGCAAGAACTGCCTGGGTGTTGTCGAGACCCTGACAGTTCCAGCATAAGATTTTCATTTTGCTCGACGGGGTTGATCATCGTCAACCTCTGCCGGAGAGTTTTTTCCGCTGCTCATCCCATCTTTTCCTAAGGAACCATTGGATACAAGTCGAGGGCACATAGGCTTGTTAGCCTCATCAGAAAATGGGGTTCGTTTAGTACCTCTATTTGAAAAACGAGGTTCTTGGTTGACAAGGTAAAGAAAATTATTAGAAGGAAAACCATCATTTGGCATAAGAAGGATAGTGGGGGGAGGAATAAAACAACAAAGGAGCTATTACAGCTCTAGGACTTAGTTGCATCCATTGTACTAAAAAGAAGATGTTAGAAGTACAAGTTAACTTGTTCGATAATGTCACACCATGAAAGGTGTTAGAGGGATCCCTTAGCAAGGGTGACATGTATATGGAAATAATAAAAAGGTTAAGACAAATATGGTATAGAATACACGGTAGAATTATAAAGGGAACTCCAAAGATATCAATATGACGAAGAAAGAGGGAGATAAAGAAAAAAGAAATAAAAACATCAATATAGAAAATCAAGTAAGAAAGCAACACAATAAAGGTTTTATTATTCCAAATAAAAGGAAGCCTTGTATAACAAGGATTGAAAACAAAGGCTAAGCAGCAATGCATTCCTAACTGGATCCTAAGACGGATCAAAGAACTAATTAACCTAGGTACTAAAAATAAAAGAAAAACGACATCATGCTTGATGACAGCACGTTGCAGGACATGAACTGTCTAGGTGTTGCCAAGACCCTGACAGCTCCAACATAAGATTATCATGTTGCTTTGCAGGGCTAATCAACATCAACCTCCGCCGGAGAGTTTTTTGCATTGCTCATCTCAACTTTTCAAAAGGTGCCCTACTAGTCGCTCTAGGCTGTTTAAGTTTGTTACCCTCATCTGAGGGTGGAGTCCTCTTGGTACCTCTATATGAAGTAGGACGAGCAGCTCGTTTAGGGGTAGGTGCAACATCAAGCCATTCAGCTATCTCCTGAAAGGCATGGTCATTGGTGAGTTCAGCCTCCAAGACTTGGCGTTCGGATTCCAATAAGCTCACCTCCCCAGTGTCGTCTTTAGTCTTTTACCGGGTAGTAATATTAGATCCATGTTCAGGAAAAACCATTTGTAGTGGTTGAGGAGGGCACCGACGGGGGGGTAGTCTACTGGCGACTGTTGGGAGAAGTCTAGGCCCCTTCGGGATGGTCTACGGAGAATCATTACTTGGAACAGACTCATGATCATTAATTGGAGGAGATGACATAGGGGCTTTACCTTTTTCATTGGTATTAGAGGTTTGGGAGGATATTGGAGTTGTTTTAGCATATGGGTTATTGGTAATATAACATATACGATCTTTTGTGTAGGTTGTGCATCCTTCTTTTTAGGAACATAGCGAATCCAGTCGCTATATTGAAGTTTTTCAGGCCGAGACTCGGTCGGGATAGGACAAAATTCTAGTGAATGACCAAATCTACCACAACAGTGACAAATGGTAGGAAGACGTTCATATTGAAGTAGGCAGAACCTTGTAGAAGGCCCCCCACCAATTGCAACACAGCGTCTAATTGGTTTCGTAACATCTAGTGTCAATCCGAATCGGAGGTAGTCAACCATATTGAAATCAATTTTCCTAGTGTCGATTTTTGTTACTATTCCGATTATGGTCCCTAATGATTCTCCAATATTATGGGCAGATTCCTCCGAAGAAAGAAGAATGGGGGGAATGTTATAGATACATACCCAAATATTCATCATTGTAAAGGAGTGTTCGTCAAGACTGGTAGTAGGAATGTATTGAGTTAGAGCCAACCACTCAACCTTTTAAGTCCAAGGTACCCTGGCCAGGATATCATCCTTGATCTCTTCATCTTTGAAGCGGATGAGAAATAGATGTGGTTTCAAAATTCGCATAGAAACAAGCTTGGCCATAGTCCAGATTCCAGTAAAAGCTTTGATGATTACTTGATCACCTATTTCTTTGGAAGATACAAGGTTCCCTAGTAGGGTGGATTGTGCTTCCTCTTCAGAGGAATCCCAAAAAAATACTTGGTTGAAAGATAGCAGCCTGCTCATCGGCGGTAAATTGAAATTGGTCAAGTTGTTAGAGGAAGGTTTTGGAATCCATTAGTAGGTGATTGGGGAAATAGTTGATAGAAAAGAAGAGAGATGGGCGAGTAATTGCTATTTGATATGAGGAGATATGAGGGGAGAGAATGATTATATATAGGATAGAAGAGAGAGTTTGACATATACAAGGATTGTAATAACACTTTAGTATAGAAAAGGTTGGAGGAGTTTGAGAATAAGTAAAAAACTTTTTGAAAGATAAAAAGTAGATAGAAAAACCAATAATAAGAATTAAAGGTGGAATAAAATATAAGAAAAATAATATAGAGATTGAGAACCATAAGGATTATCAAGTATTGTAAGTGGAATAAAATACTCAGATAGTTGATAATTATAAAAGCTATCTAAAGAAAATGTAGTCTGTTGTAGAATTGGAAGAAAATTATCATCTAAGAGCATATTATAAAAGTTATCTGTAAACTTATACAACCTCCATGTAGATGAATGGAGTGGATCATGACAAGTCAACTTGTTTGATAATATTACACCAAAAGAGGTGTTGGAAAAATCCCTTTGCAAGGGTGGTGTATAAATTGTAATAAGAAATAAAGTAAGATAAGGATTCGATCCTTCCCAAGATAATACAACATAAACTTATCTGTTAGTTTCCGAGCATAAGACAAGTTATGGTAGTCGGTTGGTTTGATAGAAAGACTCCCTGAATGGCTCGGCAAAAAGTTATGGTAGTCGGTTGGTTTGATAGAAAGACTCCCTGAATGGCTCGGCAAAGGACAGAGCCTTGGGGACCAAGTTAAAAACATGGAGTCTTGACCCTATGAAGGCAGTAAACACTTACGTAGCCCACGAAATTGATAGGGGTTGTTATCAGGAAGAGAGCATTCTCGATTGGTAACAGCCCTAGTCCGAACCGAAAGAGGTAGGAGCACCAGAATCGATGTTGATAGGGTCCCTTTGTAGGGGTGGAGAAAGAACAATAAAGAGGTATGAATCAATAATTTTTGCAACTAAGGAAAAGAATAAGGTTGTGGCACTAAAGAAACCATTGGATCGCATCCAAAATTTATGTAGAAAAAAGAAGCTAAATTCGTAAAGAACTCCAACTTGGTTAATAAGATTGATTAAAACTAAAATTCTTAGAGTAAGAAAACATAACAAACGCAAAAGAAACATCCTTATACCAGTAGGATTATTGGTACGAGCAATAATGGAAATCATGTATGTCACCGATAGAGATACATGGTTAGTGTTTAGATGAATTCGATCCCAAAAAAAACTGAACCTGTTCGAAGATAACAAGCCCGTTGAGAATAATGCCAAAGGATGGAAGCTTGTATTAGTCATGCGCAATACCGCAGAGAGCATAGCGATGGTTGGGGTGAAACGACCCCGAGAACTAGTCAACGATATTTTGTGAAGCCAAACCTAATTGTTAAGAAAGAGTTTCGAGACCTTATCTCTTGGGAATGTAGATGGAATCGTTATTGGCCAGTCACATGTGGACAAGGGAGTATGGCTATTAAGTAACCGGTTGGAAAATAATACACCACTAATGGAGTTGGTAAGATCCCTTTGCAAGGGTGGTAGAAGATTAGCAAAAACAAGAAACGCATTTGGATTGATGACTTCCTTTAGAATAGTTTCAATATGTTTAATGTCTCGAAGAATAGATAAACTAAAGAGAAGATTGTTGGTGAACCCTAAAAGAAACATGTTAAATGGGAACAAATCGAAAAAAACAAGTAAAACAGGAGTAATCCTTATGTGATTGGCACATTCTAGTAAAGAGAAATCGGATGCCTTATTCTTTGGAATCATGATTATAATCATGGTGGTAACAACCACCGGAAGGTCGCCATAACCAGAAAAAGGCATAATCATGTACAAGATTTTGGATCGGAAGAGCAAAGAGCAAAGGAAGAAAAGATAGAAACAAATAAAAATAGAATGTAAAAAGTAAAAGCATAATACCAAATTAACTTCAAAAGTTGTCCTCATAGGCTGCTTGATTTGTCCTCTCCCGGGTTTTGGATGTACGACAAGATGGTGTTAACGGTGGTGAAGGCAAAGTCGATCTCCAATAAGGAAAAGGGGTAGCGAAGGAGAAGAAGGAGGCGAGAAAACATGGGAGGGGAGGGGAGGCGGAGAGAAAGGGAGAAGAGAGAAACAAACAACCTTTCAAGTAACCCGTTCAAATTTTAACCAACTAAAAAGCTCAAATTTGAGTTTAATCTGTATAATTAGGTTAAAAAGCCCATAATTAACAATTTGAACGCATAAAATTTTATTTATTTATCATTTTCTATCGTTTTCTAAGAATCAAAGCGTGCATATCTAAATGGACTTTATAGTGAACCCGTTCTAATTTTAATCGAGTAAAAAGCTCGAAATTTGAGTTTAAACTGTATAATTAGGTTCAAAAGCATATTATTAACAATTTGAACTCATAAAATTTGATTTAATATCATATTATATCGTTTTTTAGGGATCAGAGTGTTCATATCTAAATGGGCTTTATAGTGAACTCGTTCGAAGTTTAACAGAGTAAAAAGCTCAAAATTTGAGTTTAAGCTATATAATTAGGTTCAAAAGCCCATAATTAACTTTTTTTACTCTAAAAATTTGATTTAATATCATTTTCGATCGTTTTGTAGGGTTCTCAACGTGCATTTCTAAATGGGCTTTATAGTGAATGCGTTCGAATTTTAACCGAGTAAAAAGCTCAAAATTTGAGTTTAAGTTGTATAATTAGTTTTAAAAGCACATTGTTAATAATTTGAACTCATAAAATTTAATTTAATATCATTTTCTATCGTTTTGTAGGGATTAGAGTGATCATATCTAAATGGGCTTTATAGTAAACCCGTTTGAATTTTAACCGAGTAAAAAGCTCAAAATCTGAGTTTAAGCTATATAATAAGGTTCAAAAACCATTAATTAACTTTTTTTACCCAAAATTTTATTTAATATCATTTTCGATCGTTTTGTAGGGTTCAGAGCGTACATGTCTAAATGGGTTTTATAGTGAACCCGTTCGAATTTTAACCGAGTAATAAGCTCAAAATTTGAGTTTAAGCTGTATAATTAGGTTCAAAAACCCACAATTTACTTTTTTTACCCAAAATTTTTTATTTAATATCATTTTTGATCGTTTTCTAGGGTTCAGAGCGTGCATGTCTAAATGGGCTTTATAGTGAACCCGTTCGAATTTTAACTGAGTAAAAAGCTCAAAATTTGAGTTTAAGCTGTATAATTAGGTTAAAAAGCCCATAATTAACAATTTGAACGCATAAAATTTTATTTAATTTCATTTTCTATCGTTTTGTAGGGATCAGAGCGTGCATATCTAAATGGGCTTTATAGTGAACCCTTTCTAATTTTAACCGAGTAAAAAGCTCAAAATTTGACTTTAAACTGTATAATTAGGTTCAAAAGCACATTATTAAAAATTTGAACTCATAAAATTTGATTTATTATCATTTTTTATCGTTTTGTAGAGATTAGAGCGTGCATATCTAAATAGGCTTTATAGTGAACCCGTTAGAATTTTAACCGAGTAAAATGCTCAAAATTTGAGTTTAAGCTGTATAATTAGATTCAAAAGCCCATAATTAATTTTTTTTTACCCAAAAAAAATTGATTAAATATCATTTTCGAATGTTTTGTAGGATTTAGAGCATGCATGTCTAAATGTGCTTTGTAGTGAACCCATTCGAATTTTAACCGAGAAAAAAGTTCAAAATTTGAGTTTAAGTTGTATAATTAGGATCAAAAAGACCATAATTAACAATTTAAAATAATAAAATTTGATTTATCATTTTCGGATGTTTTCTAGGGTTCAGTGCGTGCATGTCTAAATGGGCTTTATAGTGAACCCATTCGAATTTTAACGAAGTAAAAAGATCAAAATTTGAGTTTAAATTGTATAATTAGGTTTAAAAGCCCATAATTAACTTTTTTTTTACCCAAAAAGTTTGATTTAATATTGTTTTATATCATTTTGTAAGGATTAGAGCATGCATGTATAAATGAGATTTATAGTAAACCCGTTCAAATTTTAACTGTTTAAAAGGCTCAAAAATATCAGTTTAAGCTGTGTAATTAGTTCCAAAAGCCCATAATTAACAATTTGAACACATAAAATTTCATTTAATATCATTTTTTATTGTTTTGTAGGGTTCAGAACGTGCATATCTAAATGTGCTTTATAGTGAACCTGTTCGAATTTTAACTGAGTAAAAAGCTCAAAATTTGAGTTTAATCTGTATAATTAGGTTCAAAAGCCCATAATCAACAACTTGAAATCATAAAATTGGATTTAATATCAATTTTGATAATTTTGTAGGTTTAGAACATGCATGTCTAAATGGGCTTTATAGTGAACATCCTGGATTTGATAATTTTCTTAAGAGGGGGAGAGTTGTAACGTCCCGGTTTTGGGGTTAGTAGTTTGAGTGTTAGTTGGGGAAATTCGATCCGGGTCGAATCGGATTCTTAGGGTTCGTTATTCCGGGAAAAAAATAAAATAATAATATTTTAATTGGATAAGTAATAATTTTGTGAAATGGATCTAAAAATATTAAAAAAGTGTTTTAAAGTTAAGGGAATATTATTTGAATTTTAATTTGATTTTTAATTAGGCTAATTTTTGGGAAAGTTTTGGGGATTTAATTAGTAATTTTTGGCAATTAGGATTTTTGGTGACTAAATTGGAAAGCAAGCCATACTTAGAATCCTTAGAGGGCCATAAACCCAATTTATTTTTAATTAATGATTTATCCACCAAAATTGTTTTTAAATTGTTTTATTTTAGATGACAACTTTATTTTCTTTTGTAACTTCCCATTTTCCCATCTTTTCTCTCAAGATTTTCTCTCATTTTCTCTCCATCTTCTTCTCCAAATTTCTTCAATTTCTTGCTGATTTCTTCATCATTTTTCAACAAGATTTACTTCATTTTATTCATCCTTTCATTCTCTACAAAACCTACTCATCAATTTTTGCAAAATCAACATCATTTTCAAGGAAATCAAGGAAGGTTTTCTCATCTTTTTGGTGGAGCAAATCTCTAAGGTAAAATTCTGATTTCTACTCTTTTTTCTAAGGTTCTTTATTGAAATTCCCAAGTATTGGCTTGCCCATTAACAATTGATATTTAATTTTGTGTTTCTAATTCAAGATTTATGAGTTTTGTGAAGGTTTTTGTGAAATCTTTTTAGATCCCAATTAATGTTGTAATTAGGTTGATTTAATTATGATATTATGTCAATTAAATGATTAATTAAGTGTTGAATCGATGGCACATTAATTTAATCCCGGAATACTACAATCGGTTTTGTTTTAAGGTGGTTTTCGGTTGTTTTAGGGGCTGTTTTAAGTGTTCTAATGTTGCTGGAGGTATAAGGATGGTTTGTAAGTGTTTTAAATGATGTTGATGCATTACCTCGATTTTCGATTATTTTCGGTAATGGCATATATGTGAACAATGATTCAATATGATTTTGAAATGATGCATGCATGTGTTAATTGCTGGAAATGCATGGTTTATAAAGACATCCATGGTTTATGAAAACATGAAAAATGAAGTGGAATATGATATGGTTATTTGCCTTACATATGATCGTGCCATTGGGCATGACTATTGGTTCATTTGTTGAACACATTATGGATGCATTATGAGCAGCAAATTAGCATGCATACTTGGACTTGATATTGGCTTAGTGACACTACTTTAGATTCGAATACAAATGACATGTCATTAGGATTGAGTGCACTATAAATATTATGAAAATAAAGGAAAAATGCCTACACGTAACAAGGGTGACTATGTGTCCAACCGTGCATGGTAGAGCTTGATAATGGTGATTTCGTGTCATGTCAATGGTGACTTCGTGTCATGTCAATGGTGACTTTGTGTCATGTCAATGGTGACTTTGTGTCATGACGAGACTAAAGGTCTCTAATCAATGGATCCGTGTATTCGGTGAACTTAAGGTTCGCATTAAGTGATCACTAGGAAGCCAATATACAAACATGAAAATATTTGGAACATTGCGCATCATTTGTGAATTGAATTGATAATGCCATGCATACTCAAGGAAAGGTTTTTAGTATTGAACATGAACATGATTGTTAAGCATGTTTGGTTTTAGAAAGGCATTACAAGTTATGGTTTTAAATATGGTTTTAAATTGATGCATTGATGATCATGTTAGAGCTTCCTCACTAAGCATGTTTTGCTTAAGCTCTCCTCTCATCTTTGCAGACAAATAGTGACATTCGAGGCTACGCTCGGAGAAAGGAAACCAAGGGGAAGAGTTGCCTCAATTTTTGGTATGTTTTGGCAAATAATTTGGGCTTGGCAATGTGTAAATCAAACCTATGTGAAGTGTGTGAGTTTTGCTTGGGTTAATGTTGTAATAAGACCTATAATGTTTTGGATTATTAATTGATGGACTATGGTGTTGTTTGGATTATGAGACATGTACATGAATGAACATTGTTGATTTTAAATCTTATTTTAGGAAGCATGCCTATAGAATGTTTGGGGTCTTTGATGGGGTAAATGAATGCTCTACATTGTTCTTTATGCTTAGGAAATTATGCACATAGTTAAGGGTGATTAATGGTTATGTTTGATTGGGTGGAATAACTTAGAATGTTCAAATTTGTCAAAGTGCACAGGGGGTATCGATACCCTAAGGCTTAATTTGGGGTGGTTCGATGCAATTACTCCACTGGACGCTGGAGTATCGATACCACCTATGGGGGTATCGATACCAATAGACTTCGAAGTGCAAGGAGGCTAGCTCCACGATAGGGTACCGATACCGAGACCTTAGGTATCGATACCGAGACCCAAAAATGACATTTTAAGTGTGGAAAAAAAATCATGTTTAGGGTCGGATGTCTTTCCACGATCGAATATAGATGCAATGAATAATATTGAGAGTTGTAATATCACCAAGATGCATGATGTTAACTTGAATTCGCATTGGTAAATTAATGTTGGTTTTAGTCCCTATAATATTGTGAGCTTTACAATTAGGTCCCTATTGTATGAAACATGAAATTGACGATGCAATAATGGTCCGTTTGATCTGAACTTTGTTATGAGAATGCTATGCATGTATAATTGAACTATGGTAGATTGCATTAGCGGTTTATTGTTGGAACTAAGAATTATTTGCGTTTTGATCCTTGTGTACTGATATGCGAATTAAATAGATCAATCGTGAATCGAATGTTTCTGTTTTTCGTTACGCATGACCTCGACACACATAGGAACTTAATTATGCATCTAGAAAAAAAAACATATCGATTTCAGGGTTGTTTATCGAATTGGACCTTAACGGGTTTAGTTCAATATTCCTCGTGTGACCCGTTAGTGCCGGTTCCGTCCAGGCCGGGCTAAGGGGGTTACATTTGGTGGTATCAGAGCCAGGTTTGCTAAAGTGTGTGTGGTTAGGTTTGTTAAAGTGTGTGATTGAACTTGTTACGTTGTTAACTTGTTGAATATTTAAGCATGATGGTTGTACTTTGAGTGGTGATGGTTAAAAAGGGATAACGGTTACACATTGCCAATGCCAATACATTTTCAAATGCTTCAGGTTTCCCTTGGATCTTGCCCGAATGTAAGTCTAATATGTTTTGATATTATGTTTTGATTATACGTTTAAATTTGTGTTTAAAGTTTGGAATATGCCTCTAAGACGTGAGACTTGAGCTAGTGCTAGTATGATCATTGATGGTCAGTTTGAGGGTGAAACGACTGCTAAGGAAGAGCGTTTTCCCCCTTCACTCATAGTTGCTGCGTCTGGTTATACGGAGAGGTCAGTTTAGAAATTGAGTTTGCACTGTGCGTTCAGGCTTTGACGGGTGTATTTCAGTCTTCTGAAGAGGAGTGGCTGCTGCTAACCTGACATGGAAATAGTTAGCAAGTTAGTAGTTGAAATTGTTGGAATCAAGGATGTTATTTGTGAGTGTGAACAAATAATCATGCATAGTGTAAGAGCACATATAGGCATGCATGCATTCTCGAGCATGACATTAGAAATTGCATTTACATGCACTTGCACAGGCATTGATGAGGGCATATAGGGAATCATACATACATTTGTTCACACTTGCGAGTATCTCCTTTGAAGATGGAAATGGTGCTGGGTTGGTTCTTTTTAGGTGTAAGTTTGTTAAAAAAAAGTTGTTGAAAAGGCTTCCTTTTGGTCTTGAGCTTGTTGTATTGTGGGCAAGTTACCCTTTTGGATAGGGAATAGTCTTGGATGAGGAATGGGTCTTTTGGGCTTAGAGTTGTGAATATTTGAAACCGAGGGGGATACCTTGAGTTATGGTTAGTTTTGAGTTGGTCATTAAGAAATGGAAGGTTGAGTTTTGCAAATTCTCTCCAGTTAGAGTTTGAGGGTTGTGAGAAGGTTGTGGCATGTTGTGTGATGTAAGACGGTTTGGTGTTTTGTTTTCTTAAAGAGTGTAGATTTGTTTTAAAAGAAAAGGGATATGTTTATCGTCATGGTTAGTGGAAAAAAAACTACATGGAGTCTTCTGTTGTATGGTCTAACGTGTGGTTAGGTTAAGGGTTGTGATGATCGGGTGTTTTGCCTTGAGGAGTATTGGGTCAAGTCTTGATGAAGAATACAATAACATACATATTAGTATGGGAGTTGTGGTATCATGGGTTTGAATCATGGTTTTGGTGTGACCGTGCGAGGTTTTAGTTGTGCCGTAAAGATGGAAAGTGCACATATTGTGTGTACAAGGAGTTAAGATGGGTTTACCTCAGTTAAAGTTAGATTTGTAATGGTGTTTGAGTTGTGTGACGGGGACCGCTGGACAGTTATAACCTATATTCGTTACTTGGTCTTTTGGGCTTCCTTTTATTGAAACTGTAGTGAGAGTTATGTCTAGTGGGTTCATGTTAGTGGATGATTCATCAGTGTGGTTACAACCTTGGTAAGGTTATAAAATAAGAGGTGTTGGGGTGAGTGGAAGGAAGAGTTTGACAAGTTTGGATTTTGTTGTGGTATAGGTGGGATAAGAGTTGACTTTATCAGTAAGATAAGGTTTGGGGAAGAGTTTTGCGTTGGGTGTTGAGGTAGTTAGAGACATGCGGACCTCGAAGTTTGAGTTGTGTTGTTGTGTTTGTTGTGTTGGCTTAAGCTTGGGTTGTAGGTAATAACTTTGAGATAAGTACGATGTTGGGTGTCGACACGAAGGTGGTAGGCTCCTGGTGTTACATGTTTTGTTCAATGTTAGCTATCGTGGGTGGCTTGATTTGTGTAAGGATGTCTATGAAGGGGGTTTGTTTTGTGGGATGGACCAGGATTGCTGTGGAGTTACGAGAAAAGTTGTTTGGGTTAAATCTATGTGAGAGTCCTGGTAAAATAGTGGAGCTGTGAGTGGGGCTCTGACTTAGTTAAGTTGATCGGAGGTAAGATGTGATCAGATGTTTGGTAAGGGTGTAGTTGAGGATGTGGTTGGCAAGGTTAAGTTTTTGTGTCAAAAACCTTTTAGGTTATCTGAGCCACATGGTTGTTTCGAAGGTTGCCGAGTTGGAATGGTGTCTTGATAAGGGTATGTGGTAATCTTTTCTATGCGTTTGGTGGTACAGTATTGTAATAGAAGTTAGGAGCAAGTGTTTTTGAGTGGGCTTGTTGTGGATATGGTTGAGTTATGGGTGGTTGTTTGTCCTACTGGTAAGTTGGGAAGAATCATCATGAGTTTGGAGTTTGGTAGTAAAATTTTGAGGGTGAGATGAAGTTTTCTAGGTGTGTGGCTAGAATGATCGTTTATTTGAGTATGGTTCTCTTGGAGTCCTAAGTTCCAATGGTTGGGTTGGATATGTGGTATGTTCTAGCATGTTAGATTCGAGGTTTTTGGGAACAACATTGGCTTTCGATTGAGTATTGGGTTTTGTCATCCATAGTTGGAGGGATGGTATGCTGGGACTATGTCTCTTAATGAGGGTGTTGCCATCGATGGAGTTTGCTTGAGACCATGTTTAACGGTTTTATGTTAAGCCAGTATGAGGCTTGTTGGTTGAGCATCGTTGTGTGGACCGTAGGTTCATGAAAGGTTTATATGGTTACCTTGTATGTTTGAGGATGTTGAAAAGAGGGTTAGTTCGACTATGTGGTATGGAAACTGTTGTGGTTGCTAAGAGTTGATTATCGATCAAAAAAAAAAGAAGAAGAAAGAGAGTTCTCTTTTGAGTATGTTTTCTGTGAAAGCTGAAGTAGTGTGGTGGTTTGTGTGTTGTTGCTTCAGTATGAGGGACGAATTTGTTGTGTGTCCGAAGAGGGTAAATGTTTGATTGTCTAGTGAGTATCATCCGGGAAAAGCTAATGTGGTAACTGATGCTTTGAGCCGTAAGACAACGGTGGAGTTGAGGGCTATGTTTGCTAAGTAGAATATTTCAAAGGAAAATGGTTTTGTGACGGAGTCGTAGGTAAAGCCTGTTTTCGTAGAGATGATAAAGATGAAACAGTTGGAGGATGAGGCTTTGGAAGATGTCGCTGTAGGTAGACCGACCGAATATCATTTTGATGATGATGAGGTTTTGTGTTTTAAAGGTTGGACTGTGGTGCCAGATGGTGTTGAGCTGAGACAAGCTATCTTGGTAGGAGCTCATACTAGTCCGTTTGCTGTGCATCTGGGTAGTGTGAGGATATACAGGAATCTCAAAAGTGTATATTTTTGGGTTGGTTTGAAGAAGGAGGTGACGGAGTTTGTGTCATGGTGTGTGGTGTGTCAGCGGGTGAAAGCTGAACATCAGTTTCCTACAGGGTTGTTGCAACCAGTTCAAGTGCCGGAATGGAAGTGGCAGAGAGTGACTATAGTTTTGTGACAGGGTTGCCATTAGCGTCGTCCAAAAAGGATTCTATATGGGTGATTGTTGATATGTTTACGAAGTGTGCACATTTTCTTGCCGTACATACGACGTATTCTATGGATAAGTTAGCGGGGTTATATGTTTCTGAGGTGGTGAAGTTGCATGGTGTGCCTAAGTCGATCATATCGTATAGAGACTCACGTTTTACTTCTATGTTTTGGAGAGGTTTGCAAGTTGCTTTGGGTACTAGGCTTAGCTTTAGTACAGCTTATCATCCATAGACGGATGGTCAGTCTGAACGTGTTATTCAGACCTTGGAGGATATGTTGAGATGTTGCATCATTGAGTTTCAAGGTTCTTGGGAGAAGCAGTTGCCTTTGGTGGAGTTTGCTTACAATAATAGTTATCAGACAAGTATACAATGGCACCGTTTGAGGCATTATACAGGCGTAGGTGTCGTACACCTTTGTGTTGGAAGGAAGTTGGACAAAAGTATGTTTCTTTACCGCAAGTATTGAAAGATACGGATGAGAAAGTTAAGCTTATTTGTGCTAAGCTCAAGGAGGCTTCAGATAGACAGAAGTCTTACGCCGATTTGAAGCATAGAGAGATAAAGTATGATGTCGGGGACAAAGTGTTTCTAAAAGTTTCGCCATGGAAGAAAGTGATGAGATTTGGACGTAAGGGTAAGTTGAGTCCTCGTTTCATTGGGCCGTATGAGGTGTTGGAGCGTGTTGGTCCTGTTGCTTATCGGTTGAGGTTGCCGGAAGAGTTGAGTAGGATGCATGATGTTTTTCATGTATTGATGCTTCGTAAGTATAGATCGGATCCCTCTCATGTTGTTCCGGTTAAGGAGATTGAGTTAAGAGCGGATATGAGTTATGAGGAAGAACCGGTGAAGATTTTAGATGTAGATACAAAGGTTCTTCGAGGGAAGACCATAGATTTGGTTAAAGTGCTTTAGAGACACCGAGGTGTTGAAGAGGCAACTTGGGAGACAAGGAAAAAATATGGAAGAGCGGTTTCCTCACTTGTTTGCTTCAGGTAAGAATTTCGAGGACGAAATTTTCTTAAGAGGGGGAGAGTTGTAACATCCCGGTTTTGGGGTTAGTAGTTTGAGTGTTAGTTGGGGAAATTCGATCTGGGTCGAATCGGATTCCTAGGGTTCGTTATTCCGTGAAAAATTAAAATAATAATATTTTAATTGGATAAGTAATAATTTTGTGAAATGGTTCTAAAAATATTAAAAAGGTGTTTTAAAGTTAAGGGAATATTATTTGAATTTTAATTTGATTTTTAATTAGGCTAATTTTTGTTCAAGTGACTAAATTGTAATTTTTGGGAAAGTTTTGGGGATTTAATTAGTAATTTTTGGCAATTAGGATTTTTGGTGACTAAATTGGAAAGCAAGCCATACTTAGAATCCTTAGAGGGCCATAAACCCAATTTATTTTTAATTAATGATTTATCCACCAAAATTGTTTTTAAATTGTTTTATTTTAGATGACAACTTTATTTTCTTTTGTAACTTCCCATTTTCCCATCTTTTCTCTCAAGATTTTCTCTCATTTTCTCTCCATTTTCTTCTCCAAATTTCTTCAATTTCTTGCTGATTTCTTCATCATTTTTCAACAAGATTTACTTCATTTTATTCATCCTTTCATTCTCTACAAAACCTACTCATCAATTTTTGCAAAATCAACATCATTTTCAAGGAAATCAAGGAAGGTTTTCTCATCTTTTTGGTGGAGCAAATCTCTAAGGTAAAATTCTGATTTCTACTCTTTTTTCTAAGGTTCTTTATTGAAATTCCCAAGTATTGGCTTGCCCATTAACAATTGATATTTAATTTTGTGTTTCTAATTCAAGATTTATGAGTTTTGTGAAGGTTTTTGTGAAATCTTTTTAGATCCCAATTAATGTTGTAATTAGGTTGATTTAATTATGATATTATGTCAATTAAATGATTAATTAAGTGTTGAATCGATGGCACATTAATTTAATCCCGGAATACTACAATCGGTTTTGTTTTAAGGTGGTTTTCGGTTGTTTTAGGGGCTGTTTTAAGTGTTCTAATGTTGCTGGAGGTATAAGGATGGTTTGTAAGTGTTTTAAATGATGTTGATGCATTACCTCGATTTTCGATTATTTTCGGTAATGGCATATATGTGAACAATGATTCAATATGATTTTGAAATGATGCATGCATGTGTTAATTGCTGGAAATGCATGGTTTATAAAGACATCCATGGTTTATGAAAACATGAAAAATGAAGTGGAATATGATATGGTTATTTGCCTTACATATGATCGTGCCATTGGGCATGACTATTGGTTCATTTGTTGAACACATTATGGATGCATTATGAGCAGCAAATTAGCATGCATACTTGGACTTGATATTGGCTTAGTGACACTACTTTAGATTCGAATACAAATGACATGTCATTAGGATTGAGTGCACTATAAATATTATGAAAATAAAGGAAAAATGCCTACACGTAACAAGGGTGACTATGTGTCCAACCGTGCATGGTAGAGCTTGATAATGGTGATTTCGTGTCATGTCAATGGTGACTTCGTGTCATGTCAATGGTGACTTTGTGTCATGTCAATGGTGACTTTGTGTCATGACGAGACTAAAGGTCTCTAATCAATGGATCCGTGTATTCGGTGAACTTAAGGTTCGCATTAAGTGATCACTAGGAAGCCAATATACAAACATGAAAATATTTGGAACATTGCGCATCATTTGTGAATTGAATTGATAATGCCATGCATACTCAAGGAAAGGTTTTTAGTATTGAACATGAACATGATTGTTAAGCATGTTTGGTTTTAGAAAGGCATTACAAGTTATGGTTTTAAATATGGTTTTAAATTGATGCATTGATGATCATGTTAGAGCTTCCTCACTAAGCATGTTTTGCTTAAGCTCTCCTCTCATCTTTGCAGACAAATAGTGACATTCGAGGCTACGCTCGGAGAAAGGAAACCAAGGGGAAGAGTTGCCTCAATTTTTGGTATGTTTTGGCAAATAATTTGGGCTTGGCAATGTGTAAATCAAACCTATGTGAAGTGTGTGAGTTTTGCTTGGGTTAATGTTGTAATAAGACCTATAATGTTTTGGATTATTAATTGATGGACTATGGTGTTGTTTGGATTATGAGACATGTACATGAATGAACATTGTTGATTTTAAATCTTATTTTAGGAAGCATGCCTATAGAATGTTTGGGGTCTTTGATGGGGTAAATGAATGCTCTACATTGTTCTTTATGCTTAGGAAATTATGCACATAGTTAAGGGTGATTAATGGTTATGTTTGATTGGGTGGAATAACTTAGAATGTTCAAATTTGTCAAAGTGCACAGGGGGTATCGATACCCTAAGGCTTAATTTGGGGTGGTTCGATGCAATTACTCCACTGGACGCTGGAGTATCGATACCACCTATGGGGGTATCGATACCAATAGACTTCGAAGTGCAAGGAGGCTAGCTCCACGATAGGGTACCGATACCGAGACCTTAGGTATCGATACCGAGACCCAAAAATGACATTTTAAGTGTGGAAAAAAAATCATGTTTAGGGTCGGATGTCTTTCCACGATCGAATATAGATGCAATGAATAATATTGAGAGTTGTAATATCACCAAGATGCATGATGTTAACTTGAATTCGCATTGGTAAATTAATGTTGGTTTTAGTCCCTATAATATTGTGAGCTTTACAATTAGGTCCCTATTGTATGAAACATGAAATTGACGATGCAATAATGGTCCGTTTGATCTGAACTTTGTTATGAGAATGCTATGCATGTATAATTGAACTATGGTAGATTGCATTAGCGGTTTATTGTTGGAACTAAGAATTATTTGCGTTTTGATCCTTGTGTACTGATATGCGAATTAAATAGATCAATCGTGAATCGAATGTTTCTGTTTTTCGTTACGCATGACCTCGACACACATAGGAACTTAATTATGCATCTAGAAAAAAAATTTGAGTGAACCCCATTTTAGGTTCAAAAGCCAATAATTAACTTTTTTACCAAAAAAATATTTAATATCATTTTCCATCGTTTTGTAGGGTTCAGAACGTGCATGTCTAAATGGGCTTTATAGTGAACCCCATTCGAATTTTTTCCTAGTAAAAATCTCAAAATTTGAGTTTATGTAGTATAATTGGTTGAAAAGCCAATAATTAACTTTTTTACCCAAAAAAATTTATTTAATTTCATTTTCGATCATTTTGTAGGGTTCAGAACGTGCATATCTAAATGGCCTTCATAGTGAACTTATTCGAATTTTAACTGTTTAAAAAGCTCAAAATTTCAGTTTAAGATGTATAATTAGGTTTAAAAGCCCGTATTTAACAATTTGAAAACATAAAATTTGAATTAATATCATTTTCGTTCGTTTTGCAGGGTTTAGAGTGTGCATGACTAAATGGGCTTTATTGTATACCCGTTCGAATTTTAACCGTATAAAATGCTCAAAATTTCTTTTTAAGCTATATAATTAGGTTCAAAAGCTATAATTAACTTTTTTTACCCAAAAAATTTGATATAATATCATTTTCGATCGTTTTGCAGGGTTCAAGGCGTGCAATGTGTAAATGGGCTTAATAGTGTACCCGTTCGAATTTTAACCGAGTAAAAAGCTCAAATTTTGATTTTAAGATGTATGGTTAGGTTTAAAAGCCAATAATTAAATTTTTTATCAAAAAAATATTTAATATCATTTTCCATCGTTTTGTAGGGTTCAGAGCATGCATGAACCCCGTTCGAATTTTTTCCTAGTAAAAATCTCAAAATTTGAGTTTAAGCTGTATAATTAGGTTCAAAAGCTAATAATTAACTTTTTTACCCAAAAAAATTGATTTAATTTCATTTTGATCATTTTGTACGGTTCAGAACGTGCATGTCTAAATGGCCTTCATAGTGAACCCATTCGAACTTTAACTATTTAAAAAGCTCAAAATTTCAGTTTAAGATCTATAATTAGGTTCAAAAGCCCATATTTAACAATTTGAAAACATAAAATTTGAAGTAATATCATTTTCGTTGGTTTTGTAGGGTTTAGAGTGTGCATGTCTAAATGAGATTTATATCGTGATTCTTTCTTAATTCTAAGGTTCTTTATTTGATATTCTCAATCTATTGGCTGATTAAGCATGTATTTTAACTTGATTTTGTGGTTTAATTCAAGAAATTGGAGTTTTAATAAAATTTTCAAGAAACCATGTTAGATCTTGATTGTGTCTATATTTTGGACGAATTTATATGAATTTATACTTAATTGAGTGTGTAAGGGAATCCTACAATGATTCCTTATGGTTTTAATCCCGTAATAAGTGAATCGGTAATGTTAAAGGTAGTTTTCGGTTAGTTTATGGTCTGTTTTTGGTGCTTTGTTATGGCTAGGGATATAAGGAGGGTTTGAATTTGTTTTTGGTTCATATTTATGGTGTTTAGGGTTTAGGTTGGTTAGTTTGGTGGTTGGGTTAGTGTTCGGACGTTTGGTTTAGTTTTCGGCTTTTTCAGCTTGATTTTCGGTGAAGGTAGCAGAGGGTTGGTGTTGTTGCTGTGTTGAGCATGTTTTAATGTGTGTATGCTCTGTTTTCTTGATATAGAGGAAGTCCAAGAAGGCTCTTGAGTTGCTGATGTGTTGGTGGTTCCGTTGGAGAATTGGCGAAATCTTGTTTTGCTTGTCGGTGAGTGAAAATTGGGTTAGGAAGTGTCTCATAAAGCTTTGGCTCTGTTTTTGGGGATTATGGGATAGTATAATAGCTTCATATGGTTCAAGAATAATTAATTTCTATGATTTTTATAGCTTTGCAAATGTTTGGCAAAATTTCATGGGATTTATGAATGATGCTTATGTAGAAATGATTTCAATGCATAAAATTGGATTTGGAAATGATGCATGCATGTGTTAGCAGTTGTATATGTATAATTTATGATGTTTACCATGAATTTTGAAAGCATGAGAATGATTTGGATTAGAGTATGGTTATTGCCTTTTACTTGAATAAGTCATTGAGCATGATTTGGTTCATCTTGATGAACATATGTTGAATGCATTGTAAAACAACAAGCTTCCATGCATAATTGAAATGATATTGACTTAGTGACACCATCTTAAAATCACGAATACAAATGACATGTCATTAGGATAAAATGCACTATAAAAAATTAAATGAAATATCGTTGTTGTTTACACGTAAACAAGGGTGACTTTGTGTCCGATTGTTCGTGTAGTGCTTGCCTATATGCAAACAAGGGTGACTTAGTGTCCGACTGTAACACCCTAAAACCGGGCTAGTAGAATGGCTCGAGTAATTTGTGAATTAAATCGAATAATATATTAATTTGATTAGGATCAATGGACCAAATTGAATTAAAAACAAAATATGATAGATGCATGGTGAATGCTAGACTTCCACAAACTACCCCTAGTAATAAATCAACTTTAGATATATCATTAAGGGTGAAATGGTCCTTTCACCCTCATTAATAAACAAACAAAAGGAGCCAAAACTTTCTTCTTCCTCCCTCATTTGCACGGCAACATCAAAAAAAAAGGGGGAAGAGGTTTCCATGGGAGCTTAAGGGAATAAGCTTGAGTTCATGTAAAAATTGGTAAAAGTAGAAGCCCCTAGCCAAGAAGAATCGAGTAAGTCTTTTAAAACCCCTTTATATTGTTGATTGGCATGAGATTAAATGTTTATAGTTGCTGAAAATTGAGTTTAAGTTGTTAGAAGTTGAATGGAAGTTGGCTATGGCTTGGGTTTAGTATTTTGGAGATGTAATGTACATTAATTGGGTCAATGTTAAACATGCATGAAAATAGTTGGTGGAAAAATGATTCAAGTGATGTTAATTTCATAGGGAAATGCTGGAAATATATGGAAATAAATTGGGAATTAGGGATTGAACATAAAGACATGGAATGGAGTTAGCCGAAATCGCCTAGAAAATACCATTTCGGGTAGCACTTTTGAGAAAATTCCCTAGGTCACGTATGAAGGAGTTAGGAGCTAAAATTTTGCAGTAATATACTCCAATATACCTAGTTTAAGGGAAAATTTACTGAACCTCAATCGGAGTTCGATAGAAAAAGATATAAGCGTTTCCGTAAAGGCTGTCCGAACAGTCCCGGTTCTGGACCGACCAGATCCGAACGAAATCTGGAGCTGATCGAATAGGAAATAAAATGTAAGGTTAATTGGTCCTTGTAGAGGATTCTTCTAGATTTCCAAATAGGTAAAATGGACTAAAATCGGATATCGGAATTAGGAGATATGAGCGATTCTTTATAGGGTAGCGAAACTGTCCCTAAGGAACAAATGCACTTGCTTACATTGTTAAGTCTAAGACCACATGGAATTAAATGATTGAATGTATCCGTTATATGTGTATGAATTACTAAAGAATACAAGGGAAGAGGATATTGAAGAACAAGAGAGGCTCGAAGTAGCGAGGAAACGAGGCAAAGGGATTGCGATCTACAACCCTTAATAGCTTGGAAACATAGTGAGTGTGGCAAACCTTAGGGTTAGGACCTAGGGTCCTAACCATCTATTTGTTTATTTGATTTGATTTTATTTTGTAAATGGACTAATATATATTCGATAAAAAGGAAAGGAGTCTAATGTTAATGAATTGTTTGATATGAATTATTTGTTAAATTGTTAAGTACTAGCCTAATACATATGCATAGCTCGGAAATACCGAGGTAAGTATGGCACGCGGCTAAGGATGTCAGGTACGCGAATCATGCATGGAGCATGTTATTGGTGATATGATCATTTGTTTGATAATTTGATATGCTTATTACTTGTGATATGATATAAATGCCTTGCTTGATAACATGTCTTGGATTCTTACTCTTAATGAAAAGAACTTGATAAATATGAATTGAATGATCAAATGGATAATGAAAACATTATTGAGCCTTGGTTGATAGTTGGTCATAGGTAGTACGGCATGCCTAAGGTCTTGAGCTCATTGTTTAGTGCTACGACACTCTTGTTTAGTACTTCGGTACTGTTGTTTGGTACTGTGGGTACCGTGATTTGGTGGTTAGTCACCAATTGTTAGATACCATGGGTATCTCTTGTTAGTGCCTTTGTGGTACTCTTGTTAGTGTCTTCGTGACACTCTTGTTGACTCGCTTACCTTGTCTAACTATACCAAGGCATCACCCGAAATTGAATTTGAAAGATTATAGATTAATAGTGATTCATATGCACATGTGTTTATTTATGAAGCATTGTAATTGATTATGAATTGCTATAGAGCCTTGTAATGAAATTGATGCTATGAGTAGCACTTGTATGTGAAATGGATAATGAATACTGGAACTGAATATACGGAGATATGTAGCCATTGATACGAAATGATCCTTGAAAGCTTGAGAAATTGAAAGTGACCGATGAACTATATGCATTGATCTTTATGTTAGTTAAGGCATGAACTTATAGATTATGACCATGATTGGTATGATGGACATGATACATACATGTGAAGCATGTTAACTATGATATTTGGTTATTGATAAACATTGATTATTGATTGAACCAATGCAATATTGATCTATTGCCATGAATTAAAATTGTTGCTTATTTGAAGCATGTTATACTTGTTATTGTGTTAAGTCTAATATGGTTAGACTAGGGCTGCCTCACTAAGTACTTCATAGTACTTACCACTCGTGTTTCCTCCTTCCCAATTAACAGGATATCGAGCTAAGGAGCTAGATTGAAGTTGATCGAGTGCAAGGACAACAAGCAAGCAAAGTATGGTATTTTGTAAGGTTTTGTTAAATCCTAGATTATGGTGGCATTAGTGATCATAGAATGTTAGCATTTTGCATTTGGGGGCTTGTCCCATGGTTTGTGTATATATGACTTTTGTGAATTGTAATTGGTATGTAAGCCTTAAAAGGCTAGAGGTGTTTAGACTTGCACATGTATTTGAGTATGGCTTATGGTTGCATCTAGAATGGACCTTGTCATATGCACTTGCTAGGTATGCATGCATTTAAGCTAAGTGGTTTTAGTTTGATTGCTATGGGAAAATGAAATAGTATGAGTATTGACTTGATCAATGGTTTGAATTAAGGAACCTAGACTTGGTAACTTGCCATGAATGTCTAACATGTTAGAAATGCCTTTTAATGTTTAAGGATAGCTTGAGACCATATAGATGGTTTTTGGATAGGGTCTAAGTGTTTAAAAGCTTGAAATCTGCCAATTTCGAGCAGGGGTATCGATACCAATTACATGAGTATCGATACAACCCTTGGCAGATTCAAAATGGCATCGAAGCTTGGTTCGGTACCAAGCTTGACAGTGTGCTCCCTGGTTCGATACTGGTATCGAACCAGGCTACCCAGTCAAAGTCAACGAGTCAACGAGGAAGGTCAGCATCGATACATGGTTCGATACTGGGACCTCTAGTAACGAAATTGCAACGATACCTGTATCGAACTAGGCTTATCAACCTTGGTCAACCAGTCAACATAGTTGACCTGTATCGAACTAGGGTTCGATACCCATGTTCCGATACCTCCCTATGAGAGGTATCGATACCCCTAGTTACTTTGGTCCAACTTGGGAAAATGAAAATTTACTTGATCAATAGGATAACCTCAATAATGATTAAATGAATAAAATTTGGCTAGAGGTATTGATTAAACTCAATCGAGACTATAATTGATAAATGAATGGAAAATTGAGAACCGAAATGGTTAACTGAACAAGTATGAAAAAGTTTTAAATTAACCTCAAATTTAATAAGTGTTACAAGAGTTTGGCTCGTTGAGTTATACAAATGAATAAAAAAATGTTTTACAATTGAATACAAATTTGGTTTAAATACGAGTTGAATGTCCGGTCGATGCCTGCGTCTCCTAACCTGGGGCGAGGGTGCCATACCGACCGTACATATAGATGACCCTACATAAAAAAGAGTGACTTTGTGTCCGACCGTGTCTAGTGGAGTTAACATGTATACAAGGGTGACTTTGTGTCCGACCGATGCAGGTTGAGACTAAGTGTCTCCAATTGAGGTATAAGAAATCCGAGTATTCGGTGAGCATAAAGTTCACAACAAAGTTTTTCACTTAAATGCCAATATTCATGACTCATGGATTGGATATGAATATGAGCATGATTTGAATAAGCATGTTTTGATTTAGCATGTTATTTGCAAGTTATGATTTTGAACCAAATTGAAGGTTATCCAATGAGCTTATGGTTTTAAATTGGTTTTGGATTTGAATTGATAATTTTTTTTCTCTAGAGCTACCTCACTAAGCATGTTTTGCTTAAGCTCTCTTTTTCATCTTTGTAGAGAAATAAAGCTTTAAGGACAACATTTGAAGCAAGAGGTCCAAGGGGAAAGATCCTACTTGTCTTTGGTATGAGTTAGCAAAATGAAAAGGATTTGACAATGTGTAAACCAGTACTTTTGATAGGATGCTTTTGAATTAGCAAAGGGTCTGTAAAAGTGACATTTAAGCATGTTTTAGTTGTTGAATTTTATTGGTGGATAGCTTGTGAATGCTAGAAATATGTTTGTTGCTAGCTATGATTACCTATGTGTGGTTGTGAGAATTGCATAAGCCAGGAAACATGCCTATAGATGATTGCGGTGATTATGATCGCTTTAGTTGTTTGCCAATGAGGAATTTGATGCTTAGGAGTTATACATGTAGTTGCTGGTGATCTATGGTTGTGTCATGAATAAGCCAAGCTCACCTAAAAATGCTTGTTTTCTGTTTCTGGGCACAAGTGTATCGAAACAGAAAAAACTGGTTTCAATACACATGGCTAATTTTTTTCGTTGTTCTGATACATGGTTTTGGTGTATCGAAACGAGTAAACCAACTTTTGCCTATGTTTCGATACAAGGGAAGCTCGTTTCGATACCAAACCTTACTGGACATTAGAGTTTTGAAACAGTCAAGAGGCCGTTTCGATACCTATGTTATTGGTAGTTAATATCGTTACTACTATGTCAGTGTTTCGATACAGGGGTCACTTATATCAATACACTATGCCTGATTTGAATTGTTAGATTGTATGACTTTTATTTTAGTCCCAGATATCTTCTATGCTCGATTAAAGGCGTTAAGAATGTTGGTTTGGTTTGAAATTTCACCTCTGAGCATGTAATTAAATAAATTAAAGATGGCTAACTCAAATTGGATTAGGTCCTTATAAATTTATAGGTTTACATTTTAGTCCCTAATTAGTGATGCATGCAATTCGTGATGTTAAAATACTCCTTTTTGTCTGAAATTTAACATGAGTGATCTTCTTACGTTGAATTGAAGTTTGGCAAACCGAATTTCTACTTTGTCAATGTAATTTAATATATTTACATTTTAGTCCTTAAAATGCTCGTATGTTTGATTAAATACTCAATTGTTGTTGAATTGCTTTCATATTGGATCAACATGTAATTAACATACATAGGAAATTAATTATGCATATAGAAAAGATAAAAGGAAATATATATATATATAGGTGTATAGTTGTTTATCGAATTAAGCCTTTACGCGTTTAGTTTGGTATTACTGTGTAATCCATTAAAGTTGGTTCTACCTAGGCCGAGCTAAGAGGGTTACATTGGTTGGTATCAGAGCATGGTTTTTGTGTGTGTCGAATATGTTTCATGAATTCTTATTGTTAATGCACTTTAGAATTATGTTTCGGTGATTGTGTGTTAAGTGATGGGTATGAAAAAGGAGTAAAGGTTACATATTGCCAATGTCAATACATTTTTTAAGTAATTTTCAGGTTTCCCTTGGATCTTGCTCGAATGTAAGTCTAATGTGTTTTGGTTATATGTTTTAAATTGCATGTTTGAAGTTTTTGGGTATATCTCTGAGACACGAGACTCGAGCTAGTACTAGTATGATCACGGAAGGTTAGAATGAGGGAGAAGAGAATGCTAGAGAAGAGCAGCTTCTTCCTACTCCACCTGTGGTTGTACCTCCAGTTCCGCAGGGTGGTAAATTTAGAGAGTTTGCTCCATTTTTCTAGGCTATGATAGGTGCATTTCAGGCTGTTATTGCTGGAGTGTGTATTCCAGCTCCTGCTACTGCCATTATTGTTACCCCTAGGTTGCCTTTGGAGCGTCTTTGTAGCTTGGAAGGTGTTGATTTTCGTGGTTCGGATCCTTGATCAGCTAAGGAGTAGTTGGATAGCATAGAACGGATTTTGGATCATATGGAGTGTAAGGATACTAGGAGGTTGTGTTGTGTTGTTTCCTTGCTCTAGGTTGATTCATACCGTTGGTGGACGACGATGAAAGTTGGTGTTGTTGTTGCTAATCTTACTTGGGACTATTTTAGGACCGTTTTTGTGAGGAAGTTTCTAGGTCCGCAGTATGAGGATGTGAGGAAATGAGAGTTTATGTCTTTGGTTCAGGGATCGATGAAGGTGGCAGAGTATGAGGTACAGTTTATCCAGATGAGACAATATGCCCCTGAGTTGATTCCCACTGATCGGAAACGATGTGATAGGTTTCGGTATGGGTTGGATCCTGAGATTAAATTATATTTGTTGGCTACCAAGTATACTAAGTTTGAAGAAGGCTAGGAAGTCTTCTGAGGTAGTAAAGAGGCCTACTGAGGCTAGTGCTCAAGATAAGCACGGTAAGAGGTTTTGTGATAACCAGTATAGGTTTGATCGATGCCGGGGTGACTTTGGACACGGTGTTTGAGCTAGCAGTTTGGTAGAGTTGGGGGTGATGTTCCAGTTTGTAATCAATGATCTAGACGTCATCCAGGAGAGTGTTGGTGGGTGACTAGTGCTTCTATGGGATTTGGTTCAATAGACCACATGAGACGTGATTGTCCAAGGTTTGCTGGTGAGTCTACTGATCGTGCTGAGACTACTTTGGTGTCTGGTAGAGGACGTTGTCGAGGTACAATTCCTTTTCATAGGTAGGGAGATGGGAACAAAGTTTATGCTCAACGTGGGACCTATAATGCGATGGATGTGGTTGTAGGTACTTTTTCTTTTCAAAATGTACTATTTTTTCTTTGGTAGATTTAGGATCTACGCATTCTTATGTTTTGAGTGAGCATGCATATTTTTTGGATGTTCCGGTTGAGGTTTTGAGTTTGGGTATGGCGGTTACTAGTTCTTTGGGTGAGACAGTTACAATTAAGCGTTTGTATCGAAGGTGTCCTTTGATGGCACAATGCCATGTTTTTGAGGTGGATTTGATGGAATTTACCTTTCCATGGTTTTGACCTAATTGTCACAGCCCGCCACCAGGCTGCACACCAAGGGGCCAACATGATCGAGGAGGCCGCACAACTAGGGGCCGAGTCGGACACCTTAGTTCCTACCCAACATCATGGGGCTAAACTCAGCACCCGACATGCACACCATGGAACCGAGGACAGCACCCGACGTGCACGCCAAGGAGCCGAGCACAGCACCCGCACCACTCATCCACCCGTGCGGGCCGACACCAGCATCACTCATGCGCAACCAAGGGGCGATCCCAGCGCCCACACCATCCGACCGAGGGGCGATCCCAGCGCCCGCACCACCCAGGGGCACCCGGGGTCCGAGGGACATGTCACCCAGACGCACCCGAGGACCGAGCCCGATACTTTGCGAGCTGCCCAAGTAATTTTGTTCGATCTCTTGGGCCTTTCTCAAGCCCATCCGGCCAACTCCCTTGGAGAATGCTTAGTTGACCGGATCATTGAAGGAAAGGAGCCACCAACCCAATCCCCTAATTCAAGGAAGGTGTCTCCCAACACTTATGGAATCCATCCATACTCATCCATCTATTGAAGGAAGGTCCACCAACCATGATTCTTCTTCCTTTCTTATTTGTCTTAGGCTAATCCTAACCCTTGATTAGATTCGTTTGTAACCATTAGATCGTAGCTAGCCATCCTATAAATAGAGGCTTAACCTTTCATTGTAATTCACATTTCACTTTCAAATTTTCTTGAGTAATACAAGAGATAGCAACATTTCTCTCATCTTTTCTTCCTTGCAATTCTTTCCGTTGCTCATCCAAGCATTTTCCTTGGATTTTCAGGCTGACTTAGCCGCACCATCGAAGAGATCCGCGACTAAGGCCGCACGGTTCCGCTAGTCGAACCCTAACCCTGTGACATAATCTTAGGTGTTGATTGGTTTATGGAAAATCGAGAGATGGTAGATTTTGAAAAGAAGAGGGTTACCTTGAAGTTAGTGGATGGTAGTAAGGTGGTTGTGAAAAGTGAGTATATCGGGGTTTTTTCGAATATGGTTTCGGCTTTACAAGCATAAAAGATATTGCAACAAGGTAGTATGTCTTATCTAGATTATGTGATAAATTCGGGAATTGGAGATGTTCGGGTGCATGATATTCGAACAGTGTGCGATTTTTCGGAGGTTTTTCCTGAGGAGATGCTAGGATTACCTCCTGATCGTGATGTGGAGTTTAGTATCGAGACTTATTCTAGTACTAATCCGGTGTCTATTGATCCCTATCTCATGGAACATAAAGAGTTAAAATAATTGAAGATGCAATTGCTAGAGTTGCTTGATCGTGGTTTCATCTAAACTAATGTATCACCGTGGGGTACGTCAGTGTTGTTCGTAAAAAAGAAGGATGGCAATATGAGGATTTGCATTGATTATCTACAATTGAATAATTTGACCATCAAAAATAAGTATCCTTTGCCAAGGATTGACAATCTATTTGATCAGTTTCAAGGCTAGTGTATTCTCGAAGATTGATTTTAGATCGGGATATTACCATTTGAAAGTGATGAAATCAGATATGTTAAAACGACTTTTCAAAAAAGTTATGATCACTATGAGTTTTTGGTGATATCGTTTGGGTTGACAAAAGCCTCTGCTGCTTTTATGGACATGATGAATCGGGTGTTTCATGAATACTTGGACCAGTTTATGGTGGTATTCATTGATGATATCCTTGTGTATTCGCGTACCGAGGAAGATCATGATCGACATTTGCGAATTGTGTTGCAAGTGTTGAAGGAGAATCAATTGTTTTCTACGTTAAGCAAATGTGAGTGTTGGTTGAAGGGAGTGGTGTTTCTTGGTCATATGGTGTCGGAGGAAGGTATTAGTGTTGATCCGAAAAAGATAGAAGTTGTTATGGGTTGGAAACAACCGAAATCGGTGTCAGAGGTTCGGAATTTTCTGTGTTTCGCTGGATATTATCTAAAGTTTCTTGAGGGGTTTTCAAGCATTGCTACTCCTATGACTAAGCTTTTGCAAAATAAGGTTCCTTTTCAATGGAAGGAGAGTCAACAAAAGAGCTTTGAGAAGTTAAAAGAAGTGTTGATTAGTGCTCTTGTGTTGGTTCAATCGTATTCAGGTAAGGATTTTGTGGTATATAGTGACGCATATTATGTTGGACTCAGGTGTGTGTTGATGCAATATGGGAAAGTTGTGGCTTATGCCTCTAGACAGTTGAGGGTCCATGAAAAGAATTACCCGATGCATGATTTGGAGCTTGCGGCGGTGGTTTTTATCTTGAAAATTTGGAGACATTACTTTGATAACTCTGCAAAAAGGCTATATTTCAAGCATTTTTACCTAAGTTATTGAGTGTCTTTAAGAACATATATGATCATTTAGATGCATTTAGGATCATAACATTGCATTTGGTGGCTAATTATGTTTTAGCATTTATGGTGCGGAAATAGATGCTATTTTACAGGGAAGGTCGTGCTTTTGGCTGATTTAGTGCAGGTAAAGCAAAACTGGGAGCAAGGGAGATTTTTCATGGCATTTGCAGAAGGACAGCAAAGGAAAACTACCATGGCAAATATGGAGACCTCTTGTGCTGCATAAAAAGACAAGAAGATATTTTGCAAAGGAGTGCCAGCTGGTGCTCTACATGCTGGCTGTAACCATCTTGGGGGGAACACTATCACCATGTCAGAAATGTCATCACGTGAATGGGGTAAAATAGGGAATTTCCCTAAACCCAAGGGTTTTCACCCCCCACTTTATAAGGGATGGTGACCTAAAGGAAAAAGGAACCTTTGTAAAACCTTGGTAAACTTTTGGGGGCTGATTTCGAGGCACAAGGAAAGCAAAAAATGGCGAAGAAAGCTTTCACCTTTTTTCCCCAACCACCGTCCAAAGGGTACCTCCATTGATAGAGCTTGAAGGGAGTGGAGTGCTAGTCACCCGAGAGGGACTAGCACGCTAAGGCGTCCCATGGTGGTCGAAGAGCCGGCGGTAGCACGCAATAAGGGTGTCTTCCAACCTTTTCATTTGCTTTATTTTTATATATTTGAGAGGTTTTATGTGGATGTTTATTGATGACATTTTTGGATGATGTTTATCTTTAAACTTTCACACACAATGTGTTAGCTTTATTTCGATGGATGATTAACTTTTTATCTTTTTGTGAATATTCTAGCCTATTATGTGTTTGTTTATTTGCTTTAATCATTGTGTTTAATCATTTAAGCATTGTAAGAGGCATGAGAGTGTCCTTTTTTTAGATGCACGCTAGGTGTTCGAGAGAAACCTAGCCATAGATCCTTAGTGTTCGAGAGAAACTAAGGGAGGATCTACGTGAGCAATGGGTTCTAGACTGCAAATAGAACCTAATCTGACCTTAAGTGCTCAAGAGAGACTTAAGTGAGGGTTTCAACGACTAAAAGGAGTGTGCTTTATCGATAGGATAGATTTCACTACTGAGACCGAGAGGAGTTGTCGTGGTATTTTAGATTGTCAGGCTCCTTTGACTCGAGAGAGCGGGAGTACCTTAGAAACCTCTGTCGAGTGAATAAACCACATAGTAGCTAGATGTTCGTAGGAGTGAGGTTAAGTAGTCCATAAGAACCCCATAAATCATTCTCAGTAAGGCCCATCAATTGAGGATCATTACATCATATTGCTTACATGTGTTCTCTTATCTTGCTTTTGCCTTGGCATTTACAAAGTGTTCCTCTGTTTTCTCTATTTACTTGCAGTCACATTACCATACTCTTCACACTCTACATTCATACATCTATCGTGCCACCACCATCCATTCCATTTTGCCTTGACATATTTTAGTTGCTTGCATTCTGAAATTGTCATAGCATTTCACCATTACACCTTCACTGTACATACACATTTTCATTTGTTTACACCATCTTATTTATTTTCCTTTTATTTAGTGACACATTTTTGCCTTGATAAAGCTGACTTACACTTTACCCCGATCCTCGTGGGAACGATACTCACTCACCCTTTATTACTTGCATGACTGTGTATACTTGCTTCGCATAATTTATAGCATTACACAGAGCGAATCATACTTGTATGGTGAGAAGTGTACTATATACACGGATCACAAAAGTTTGAAGTATTTGATGTGACAAAAGGACTTGAATCTTAGGCAACGTAGATGGATGGAGTTGCTTAAGGACTATGATTTGACCATTGAGTATCATCCGAGGAAAGCTAATGTAGTAGCGGATATTTTGAGCCGTAAGACATATGTGGAGTTGAGGGCTATGTTTTCTAAGTTGAGTATTTCAAAGGAATGTGGTTTGGTGGCGGAGTTGCAAGTGAAACCCATTTTGGTTGAGATGATAGGTGAAACAGTTAGAGGATGAGTCTTTGTTACCTTTTGTGGAGGATATTACCGAAGTTAGACATTCTGATTATCATTTTGATGACGATGAGGTTCTTTGTTTTAGAGGTCGGATAGTAAGTCCGGACGATGTTGAGTTGAGGTAGGCTATCATGATTGAGGCTCATACTAGTCCGTTTTCTATGCATCTGGGTAGTGTGAAAATGTATAGGGCTCTTAAGGGTGTTTACTTCTAGTGTTGGTTTGAAGAAGTATGTGACAGAGTTCGTGTCATGTTGTATGGTGTGTCAGCAAGTGAAAGATAAACATCAGTTTCCTGCAGGTTTGTTGCAACCGGTTCAGGTTCCAGAATTGAAATGGGAGATAGTGACCATGGATTTTGTGACGGGTTTACCTTTGAAACCGTCCAAAAAGAATTCTATTTGGATGATTTTTGATAGATTTACGAAGTGTACATATTTTCTTACGGTGCATACGACGTTTTCGATGGATAACTTAGCAGAGTTATATGTTTCTAAGATTATGAAGTTGCATGGTGTTCCGAAATATATCATTTCGGATAGGGATTTGCATTTTACCTTGAAGTTTTGGAAAAGTTTACAAGTGGATTTAGGGACAAGGCTTAGCTTTAGTACAGCTTATCATCCTCAGATGGATGGGCAGTCGGAGCGAGTTATTTAGATTTTGGAGGTATGTTGAGGTGTTGCATCATTGATGTAACATACCGAATTTGGTTCTAGAAGTTTTGGTGTTGTTTAGGGAGGTTCGATTCGGGTCGAATCGGATTTCTTCGGTTCATTAATTCCGGGTAATTAAAATATTAATATTTTAATCGGGTGAATATTAAATTTCTAGAAAATTTCTAAAAATGTTAAAATAATGTTTTAAGGCTAATGGAATGTTAATTGAGTCTTAATTTGGTTTGATTAAGCTTAATTACTATTTTAGTGACTAAAATGTAAAATTTGAAAAGTTAGTGGCAAAATTGTAATGTTTCGAAAATTTGGGTTTTTTTTACTAAGTTGGAAAATAAGCCAAAGCTTAGAATCCTTAGAGGTCCATTGACCCAAAATTTTTTAGTTAGAGATCATTCACCAAAATTGGTTTTTATTTTACGGTTAATCACATTTTTCTTTTTTTACTCCATTTTCTCATCATTTTCTCTCTAATTTTCTCTCCATGGTTTTACCAAATCCTTTTCTGAATTCTTCTCCACTTTTATAAAGATTCATATCATTTTAATTAGTATTTCATCCTCATCAAAACCTCTCCATTTGTTTTACAAAATCCTAAGCCAATTTCAAGGAAAATTAAGAGGAGAATTCATGTCAATTTTGGTGAAAGCATCTCAAAGGTAATTTCGTGTTTTCTTTTCAATTCTAAGGTTCTTTAAATAATATTCCCAAGCATTTGGCTTACATATCATTAATCTTAACTTGATTTTGAGTTTTAATTCAAGATTTTTGAGTTTTAATGGAAATTTCAAAAAAAATATTTAGGATCTTTTTTGAGGCTGTAATTAGGATGAATATTTATGGAATTATACTTATTTGGATGGTTAAATAAGTTCTATAATGATCTCACGTGGTTTTAATCCCAGAATAAATGAATCGGTGTTGTTAGAAGTGGTTTTTGTGTGGTTTTATGACTTGTTTTTGATGTTCTGTTTTTGCTGGAGATATAAGGAAGGTTTGAAGGTGTTTTTAGTTCATAATTGAGTAGGTTTAGGTGTTAGATTCGTTAGGTTAGTGGCTGGTGTAGTTTTCAGGTGTTTTCGGCTTAGTTTTGGCCTTTTCGGCTTGGTTTTCGGTAGAGTTAATGGAGGTTTAGTGTTGCTGCTGTGTTGAGCATATGTTAATGTGTATACGCTCTGTTTTGGTGATGTAGAGGAAGTGCAAGCAGGCTCTTGATTGGCTGGTACGTTGGCGTTATCGTTGGAGCGTTGGCGAAAGCTTGTTTTGCTTGTCGGTGAGTGAATTTGGGTTAAAAGCGATTCGCAAACGTTTGGTTCTGTTTTGGGAATTATGGAATAGTTTAAAAGCTTTCCATAGTTCAAGAGTAAGTGATTTCTATGGTTTCGGAAGCATTTCCTAAGTTTTGACTATTTTGCAATAGCCTTGTGGAAGATGTTTTCGTAGTGATTTTGTGAATACATAAATTGGATTTTTGAAATGATGCATGCATGTGTTAGTTGCTATAAATGAATGGTTTATAATGGTATTCATGGCTTTTGAAAGCATGAGAATGATTTGGAACAAATTGTGGTTATTTGCCTTACCATTGATTAAGCCGTTGAGCACGATTTTTGGTTCACTTGATGAACATAATTTGAATGCATTATGAACAACAAGTTAACATGCATGATTGGAATGATATTCGCTTAGTGACACTAACTATAGTTACGAATACAAATGACATGTCATTAAGATAAAGTGCACTATAAAGATTCTGAAAATATTGATGTTTCCTACACGTAAACAAGGGTGACTTTGTGTCCGACCGTGCGTGTAGTGCTTGTCTATATGTAAACAAGGGTGAATTTGTGTCCGACCATGCATATAGTTGACCCATATGTAAACAAGGGTGACTTTGTGTCCAACCGTGCATATAGTTGACCCATATGTAAACAAGGGTGACTTTGTGTCCGACCGTACGTAGTGGGGGTAACATGTATACAAGGGTGACTATGTGTCCAACCGATGCATGTTGAGACCAAGTGTCTCTAATTGTGGTATAAGGAATCCATGTATTCGGTGAGCTTAAGGTTCACAATAATTTGTCACTTGAACGACAATATGCATGATTCATGAATTGATTTGAGTATGAACATGAGCATGATTTGTTTACGCATACTTTGATTTAGCACAAAAAGTACAAGATATGGTTTTAAATTGGTTTTAAATGTTGCATTGATGAACTTGTTTTAGAGCTACCTCACTAAGCATGTTTTGCTTAATCTCTCTTTTCATCCTTGCATAGAAATAAAGACTTTCGGGAGTGCATTTGGAGCAAGTGGTTCAAGGGGAGAAACCTTATTCATTTTTGGTATGATTTGGCAAAATAAATAAGACTTGGCAATGTGTAAACTTTGTCTTTAGAAAGGTTGTTTTGAATTAGCAAGAAGGGTTGTAAAAGTGACCTATGAACATGATTCCTTATTGTTGGTTTGATTGATATGTTATTGTGTATTGCTTGTGGTATGTTTACCCTTGTATGGTTTTGACTATTGTAAAAAAGTTAAGAAGCATGCCTATAGAAGTTACAGGGTTTATGATGGTTTCAATTGGTTGTATAATTTGCTCTTAATGTTTAGAAATTATGCATATAGTTGATGGTGGTCAATGGTTGTGTCTTGTATGGATTAAATCTACTTAAAAGGGTTGATTTTATGTTTCTGGGCACAACGGTATTGAAACTTTAAGGTAGGTTTTGAAACCTTGAGGTTCAGTGCGATACTGAAACTTTACTGGAATAAAATTTTCGAAACTTTCAAGGAAAAGTTTCGAAAGCTTTGTCATAAAGTTTCGAAACCTTCATTGAAGGTTTCGAAACCTTTGGCTGGTTATCAGTTGATAGTTGCCGAAATTGCATTTTAGTCCCAGATAACTTTCTATGTTCAATTATGGTAGCTACGAATGTTACTTTGAGTTGAAATTTCACCTTGATGCATAAAGTTGACTTAATTTCAAGTTGGCTAACTTAAATTGGATGTAGTCCCTGGAAATTGAAAGATTTACATTTTGTTCCCTAGTTAGTGAAGCATGTAATTGATGATGTTAGAATGCTCCGTTTGGTTTGAAATTTATCATGAATGCTCTTTGTATGTTTAATTGAACTTTGATGGAATGAATTTCTACCTTTTAATTCGAATTTAAAAGATTCACGTTTTAGTCCTTAACTTACCCATGCGTTTAACCGAGTGCTCAATTGTGATTGGATTGCTTCCGCTCTTGTTCTACATGAAATTAACACATATAGGAACTTAATTATGCCTTTAGATAAGATAAAAAATATATATAGAACGTTTTCAGGGTTGTTTATCAGATCGGGCCTTCTCGAGTTTGGTTTGATGTTCCCCGTGTAATCCATTAGAGTAGGTTCTGTCTAGGCTGGGCTAAGGGGGTTACAATTGAGTTTCGAGGTACGTGGGAGAAACAGTTGCCTTTGGTGGAGTTTTCTTACAATAACAGTTTTCAAGCAAGTACACAGATGGCTCCATTCGAGGCTTTGTATGGACGTAGGTGTCATACGCCTTTAGGTTGGAAGGAAGTCAGATAGAAATATGTTTCTTTATCGCAAGTTTTGAAGCATGCGGATGAGAAGGTTAAACTTATTTGTGATAGGCTTAAGGAAGCTTCGGATAGGCAGAAGTATTATGCTGATTTGAAGCGTAGAGAGGTGGAGTATGATGTCGAAGATAAAGTGTTTTTGAAGGTTTCACCATGAAAGAAAGTGATGAGGTTTGGGAATAAGGGTAAGTTGAGCCCTTGGTTTATTGGATCTTACGAGGTGCTAGAGCGTGTTGGTCCTGTTGCTTATAGGTTGAGTTTGCCGATGGAGTTGGATAGGATGCATGATGTTTTTCATATGTCGATGCTTCGTAAGTATAAGCCAGACCCTTCGCATGTTGTACTTGTTGGGGAGATTGAGTTAAGGGCTAATATGACTTATAAAGAAAAACCAGTGAAGATTTTAGATGTTGATACAAAGGTTCTTCGTGGAAAGACCATTAATTTGGTTAAACTGATTTGGAGACACCAAGGTGTTGAAGAAGCTACTTGATAGACAAGAGAGAGCATGAAAGAGCAGTTTCCTCACTTGTTTGCTTTAGGCAAATTTCGAGGACGAAATTTCTTAAGAGGGGAAGAGTTGTAACATCCCAAAGTTGGGTCTAGAAGTTTTAGTGTTAGTTAAGGAGGTTCGATTCGGGTCAAATCGAATTTTCTTGATTCATTAATTCTGGGTAATTAAAAATATTAATATTTTCAACGGGTAGATAATAAATTCGTAAAAAGGTTTTTAAATTGTTTAAATAATATCTTAAGACTAATGAAAGGTTAATTAGGTTTTAATTTAATCTAATTAAGTGGGATTTTTATTTTAGTAACTAAAATGTAAGATTTGAAAGGTTGGTTTTAATGACTAAATTGAAAAATTAGCCAAAGCTTAGAATCCTTAGAGGGCCATTATTGTAAAATGTTTTAATTAGATATCTCTCACCGAATTTTTTTTAATTAAAGGTTAATATTTTTCATAAAAACTTTTCTTTCGTTAAGCTTTTTCTATCACTTTCTCTCTAAATTTTCTCTCCACGATGTTCAATTAAACTTGATGAATTCTTCTCCATTTTTTCTCAAGAATCATATCATTTTAATAATCTTTTCTCCTCATCAAAACCTCACAATTTGTTTTACAAAATTCAAAGCCAATTTCAAGAAAAAGCTAGAGGAGAATTCACGTCAATTTTGGTGGAAGTGTCTCAAAGGTAATATCATGATTCTTTCTTAATTTTAAGGTTCTTTATTTTATATTCCAAAGCTATTGGCTGATTAATCTTGTATTTTAACTTGATTTAGTGGTTTAATTCAAGAAATTGGAGTTTTAATGAAATTTTCAAGAAAACATGTTAGATCTTGGTCGTGTCTATATTTTGGACGAATTTATATGAACTTATACTTAATTGAGTGGTTAAGTGAATCCTACAATGATTCCATATATTTTTAATCCTGGAATAAGTGAATCGGTAGTGTTAGAGGTAGTTTTCGGTTAGTTTTATGGGCTGTTTTTGATGCTCTGTTATGGCTAGGGATATAAGGAGGGTTTGAATGTGTTTTTGGTTCATATTTTATGGTGTTTAGGGTTTAGGTTTGGTGGTTGGGTTAGTGTTTGGACGTTTCGATTTAGTTTTTGGCTTGGTTTTTGGTGAAGGTAGTAGAGGGTTGTTGTTGTTGTTGTTGTGTTGAGCATGTTTTAATGTGTGTATACTCGATTTTTGTGATGTAGAGGAAGTCTAAGAAGGCTCTTGAGTTGCTGATGTGTTGGTGGTTCCGTTGGAGAATCGGCGAAAGCTTGTTTTGCTTGTCGGTGAGTGAAATTGGGTTAGGAAGTGTCTCATAAAGGTTTGGCTATGTTTTGGGGGATTATGGGATAGTATAATAGCTTCCGATGGTTCGAGAATAATTTATTTCTATGGTTTTTATAGCTTTGTAAATGTTTGGCAAAATTTCATTGGATTTATGAATGATGCTTATGTAGAAATGATTTCAATGCATAAAATTGGATTTGGAAATGATGCATGCATGTGTTAGCTGTTGTATATGTATAATTTCTGATGTTTACCATGAATTTTGAAAGCATGAGAATAATTTGGATTAGAGTATGGTTATTGCATTTTACTTGAATAAGCTGTTGAGAATGATTTGGTTCATCCTGATGAACATATGTTGAATGCTTTGTAAAACAAGCTTCCATGCATAATTGAAATGATATTGCACTACAGCAAAACTGATTTTTAGCGGCGATAATAGCGGCGTTTTTATAAAAAAATGCCACAATAGTTATCACAAATAGCGACGTTTATGACCAAACATCAGAAAAAGTGATTTTTAGTAGCGTTTTTATAAAAATGCCGCAATAAGTTAACTATCTGTGACGTTTTTGTAAAAAACGCCGCAATAAAGATGCCTATTAGTGGCGTTTTATATACAAACACCGCAATAAGAAATTATTAGTTATGTTTGCCTAACAAATGCCACAATATTGTTATATAATGACCCCTAAATTATCGATACAATCAGAAACTTCAAACCCTATTTTGCTTTTGCCTCCCTCCGTCTCTATCGCACATCTTCCGTCCACCGCAGTCGCGTCGTCCGATCACCGCAGTCGCGTCGTCCGTAATCGCCTGTTCGTCCATCGCAATTTCCTCCATCGGCGAACGGAAGTCTGTTAGCAGGTAACCATTCGAACCCTTTTATCCAATCTGTTCTGATTTTGTTCAAAAGTTCAGTTGAAACCAGTTTGGTTCATTTGAATCCCTCGTTAACTTTTAAGTTCATTTAAATATGATTTTCATTTTATCTAATCGGATCTGAATCTGATTTTTGTTTTATCTAATCAGTTTTAAATTTGATTCTCCATCAATAATTAAAAGGTGAACTTGGCATTTGGTCGGTGATCAGTTCAATAATTCTCATTTAAATTTAACCAATGATTTCTCTACCTTTCCTTTTTGTTTTCCTGAAATGGACTTTACATGGTAGAATTTACTAGTTCTTCCTTTCTCTATTGCTCTTTCTTTTGCATCAACTCTTCACAATTTCGCACCATAACTTTTCAGGTAGCAAGGAGCGTCGATGTCACTGTAATTATGGATGCTGGTGGAATGGATGCACCAATACCTGAAGAGCTTTTGAACAATGTTGATATATTTAGCCCAAATGAATCTGAACTTGGTCGATTAACGAGAATGTCTATCAAAAAATTTTAGCAGATTAGTCAAGCGGCGAAAAAATATCACAAAATGGTGAGTTTTTTCAAACCTAAAAGGGGCCTTGGTTTGCATTGGTTTAAACCAGAATATATCTTCCATTAATTTTTTTAACTTAACTTTTTTCATTTAATCTCTACCAGAATGAGTTGTTGTTTGAAGAGATTGAGTATATGCAGAAAAGGGTAAGACTTTCTGTCACTCTTTGTTGCTCTTTATATTACATTGAATTAAAAAATACAGTGTTTAATTGCTTGCATGAATGTGTTATAATGTACTAATTTCGACAAGGGTTTCGTACACGATAGCGATCGATAATGCAGATTCAAATATTTATAAATATCCTTTTAATAGTATTCGAATATTCTAATTATTATCAGCAATGAATGTGTACATGATAGGAGATTGACTTGCATAACAGTAACCAACTTCTTTGAGCCAAGGTCTGGTCTCTCTACTCTCTTGTCTCGTATATACATTTTTAATTTAGTCAAACAGTCAGCTTGACTGCTTGGCTAAACCAACCCCTTTTCTAATTTAGTCAATGGTTATGTAGATATGTTCAACCAAGGCTTAAGAGTCCTTTGTGTATGTCAACTGTAGTGAAATGGTATATAGGAGTCTTAGAGAGAACACATGGTATATTTAAAAGGACTGAAAGGATGTAAATAACCATTTAAAGATGGCTTACACATCATCTGGAATGAGCTTTCCTGATTTGAATTAGTCATGAATTGTTTGTATACTTTCTTAAGTAAGAGTAGGAAAAGATACATCTAATGTATGTAAAACACGCCATATAACTGACACTAGGAGTATATAATTTTACATGAACCTCCTATTTGAGATATGAGTAGATGTTACAGGAATTATGCATGGACTTCTAATTTCTTGATAATATGTAGTACTCTTCTAATCTCATCTCATCTAATTTTGTTGCATTCTTGTGTGGAAAACAACTTTGTCTCCTTAGCTACAAAGTTTCAGAGAAAATAAATAAATCAATGCCAATATGAGTTATGCTTTTTTCATCATATATTTAGTTTCATAGTTTGTTATGACTTATGATTGAGGTTATATGGCACTATCAGTTCCCAGAAATATTTTTCTTCTGCATTTTCATTTGAGTTCTAACTTGGGATGACTAACAAATTCTATTCTCAGCTGGGGAAGGAGGCCCTTGCTAAAGGTGTTTCAACTGGTCAAACTCTTGACATACAAATTCTACCTCCAAACCCAAAAAGAAAACCAAGCAACCCTTATCCTCGAAAAACGAGTGTTGCTACGTTAGTACAAATGAGAGCAAAGGATGCAAAATTTGAAAGTCTAGTAATAGGTGTTGGACTTGGAGAAAGAACCACTTCCAGAAGTTAATTTCATTTCTTCATGTATCTCATTTATCTAATTCTTCATGCACTTGGTTATGTTCTAAAACTTTTATGTTGATCCTGCTGAATGTAATGCATTTTAGATTATTATATCATATATAGTATGTTTTTTTTGGATTAATATTATTTGATTTTTTTTGAAAATATGGTATTATTTGTTTAAAAACGCCACTACAGAACATTTCTACTGCGGCGTTTATATTTTCAAACCCCACTAAAGATGAGTTTTTTGCGGCGTTTGAAAATACAAACGTCGCTACAGATCATGACCTGTTGCGGTGTTTTAGAAATCAAACGCCACAAAAGAACAACTTTTTGCTTACAAACGCCGCTAAAGATCCTGACCTTTTGTGGTGTTTTTCGGTAAAAAACGCCGCAAGCAATTGCGACGCTGGTTTTAGCGGCACTTATTGTGGAGCTTTTCTAAGCGCCGAGAAACTTTTTAGCGACACTAAAAAATGCTACTATAGAACTAAAAAAATGCCGCTAAAGATCTGTTTTGGTGTAGTGTTGGCTTAGTGACACCATCTTACAATTACGAATACAAATGACATGTTATTAGGATAAAATACACTATAAAAAATAAAATGAAATATCGTTGTTGCCTACACGTAATCAAGGGTGAATTTGTGTCCGATTGTGCGTGTAGTACTTGCCTATATACGAAAAAGGGTGACTTAGTGTCCGACTGTACATATAGATGACCCTACGTAAAAAAGGATGACTTTGTGTCCGACCGATGCATGTTGAGACTAAGTGTCTCCAATTGAGGTATAAGGAATCCGAGTATTCAGTGAGCATAAAGTTCACAACAAAGTTTTTCACTTACACGCCAGTATGCATGATTCATGGATTGGATATGAATATGGGCATGATTTGAATAAGCATGTTTTGATTTAGCATGTTATGATTTTGAACAAGATTGAAAGGTTATCCAACAAGCTTATGATTTTAAATTAGTTTTGGATTTGAATTGATGATTTTTTTTCTGTATCTAGAGCTACCTCACTAAGCATGTTTTGCTTAAGCTCTCTTTTTCATCTTTGTAGAGAAATAAAGGCTTTAAGTACAACATTTGGAGCAAGAGGTCCAGGGGAAAGATCCTACTTGTCTTTGGTATGATTTAGTAAAATGAAAAGGATTTGACAATGTGTAAACCAGTACTTTTAATAAGATGTTTTTGAATTAGCAAAAGGGTTGTAAAAGTGACATTAAAGCATGCTTTACTTGTTGAATTATTGATTGGTGGATAGCTTGTGAATGTTAGAAGTATGTTTGTAACTAGCTATGGTTACCTATGTGTGGTTATGAGAATTGCATAAGCTAGGAAGCATGCCTATATTTGATTGCGGTGATTATGATGGCTTTGGTTGTTTGCCAATGAGGAGTTTGATGCTTAGGAGTTATGCATGTAGTTGCTGGTGATCTATGGTTGTGTCATGAATGAGCCAAGCTCACCTGAAAATGTTTGTTTTCTATTTCTGAGTACAGGTGTATCAAAAAAGAAGAAATTGGTTTCGATACACATGTCTAATTTTTTCGTTGTTCCGATACACGAGTTTGGTGTATCAAAACGAGTAACCCAACTTTTACTTTGTGTTCTGATACATAGGAAGCTCGTTTCGATACCAAACCTCATTGGACATTAGAGTTTCGAAACATTTAAGAGGCCGTTTCGATACCTTTGTTATTGGTAGCTAATATCGTTACTGCTACGTCAGTGTTTCAATACAAGGGTCAGCTGTATCGATACACTATGCCGGATTTGAATTGTTAGATTGTAGGAATTTTATTTTAGTCCCAGATATCTTCTATGCTCGATTAAAGGCATTACTGATGTTGGTTTGGTTTAAAATTTCACCTATGAGCATGTAATTAACTTAAATTCAAGATGGCCAACTCAAATTGTATTAGGTCCTTGTAAATTTATAGGTTTACATTTTAGTCCCTAATTAGTGATGCATGTTGTTGGTGATGTTAAAATACACTGTTTTGTCTGAAATTTGACATGAGTGATCTTTGTACATTGAATTGAAGTTTGGAAAACCGAATTTCTTCTTTGTTAATTTAATTATATATATATATATGTGTGTGTGTTTTAGTTCTTAAAATGCTCGTGTGTTTGATTGAATACTCAATTGTTGTCGAATTGCTTTCATATTGGATCAACTTGTAATTAAAATACATAGGAACTTAATTATGCATATAGACAAGATAAAAGGAATATATATATAGGTGTAGGGTTGTTTATCAGATTAAGACTTTACGCATTTAGTTCGGTATTCCCCTTGTAATCCATTAGAGTCAGTTCTGCCTAGGCCGAGCTAAGGGGGTTACAGTTATTGTTAAATGAATTTAAATGTGTGTTCTCTTCTTGTGTTATTGGTAAATGAGTTTAAATGTGTGTTCTCTTCCTGTGTTAGATTTTTTGTGTTCTGTGATTATATGTGCACTATGACACTCTAATATTGAACATATTAAGTCATACTATGATCTTGAGTTACCTTGTGAGATTGTGATCAGATTATCTTAATTGTTTGATTCGTATTTTATACGAATATTTGTGATGAGACTTTTAAGAATTGTGACATTTATTGCATATCATGTGCATGGGGTGGGATTGTACGGAGGAAGGTAGTTCTACCACACAACGTTTTGGCGAAATAAGGGGTGAGGAGTTTTGGGGAATTACCTCCATAACGATCGGTTGGTTTAGCCACCACAATATTTGGCGTTCGGAAAATGGGACTGCATTCTTTGTGACATTGCATACATCACTCTTTGTGTTTGTTTATTGCGGAAAGATATATACTTTATCTGTGATTGTGTACTGAGTGATATTGTGATGTTTAACTGCACTTTAGAGACATATTGGTTTTATAGCTCATTCTTTTAGTTTATTTTTTTTAGATATTTGACCCTAGGAGTTGGTACTCGGAGATCTCTATCACATACGGTTTATTACTATTTTTAGTACGATTATTTATAGACATTTTTTTATCTTGATATTATTAGGGATTTAGATTTATTTAAACCTCATGTATAGAATCAATTATTCAAATATGTTAATTTTAAATTAGAATATTTACTTTTTAATTGTGTTTTTATCTTTTGCTTTACAAATTTGGTTTTTGAATCACTTTTTGCGATTACTTGACATAAAAGTTTTAAAAGCAACAATTTTAACATACCGTGCTCTTTATGTTAAAATTAAGGGGTTACACCAAAAGATAGAATGGGAGAAAAGAGAGAGTTTTAGAAAACAAGGTGATTTAATCAATGCGAAAAAGAGGTTTTTACTATACCCATCTCCCTTTCCCCAAACCAATTAACCCTACGTTGTCCATTTACCAAAATAGCCCTCTATTAAAGCCCCAAACTCAACCCACAACCAAGGCAAGCCCAAATAAGGCCCCCAAAGACCCAAATACGAGGCCAATGCCTCGGTTTAACCTGACCCTTCAATTTTGGTAAAATCTGGTTTGTTACACTGCCATACGAGTTCAACCACCACGAAGAGGAAAGAAAATTAAATCCTTGACAAGAAGGAAATTATTAACTCAAGGTGATGACATTTCTAATTGACTCATTGTTAACGTTCTAAAAAGCGTATATTTTATACCCTTTTACTTAAGGTTTTATTTGATTTCAAGTTCATTTGCATTGCATTTAGCTGCATTTCATTTGCATTTGCATTAGATTAGGTTTTTATTTTATTTTCTCTTTTATTTTAAAAGATGCTGCTTTGAAGGGTATTTTTCTAGTGGTGTTGTGTAGAATGCTAGGGCAAAGTTGAAAGAACGAAAGAGATGTTGTAGCATATTTTAGTGTTGGATCGGACTTCAAGATGTTATAGCATTGTGGGCAAACAAAATAGAACTGAAGAAAAGACAATTTGCAGCCCATTGTCCTTACGCGTGAATTCCAAGCCAGTCGCACCTCTCCTGCAATCAAATTCTATTCTCTGAAGAAATGCAGGGAATATTCCTTGAATCTTTAGGGCACAAAACCCTAGAAGCCTCCTATACATACAAGGCCAAGCCTCCTTGAACAAGTGTAGCGAAAAGGTAGGAAAAGAAGCCAAAAAGAAGAAGAAAAAAGAGTGAACTTTAAACAGAGCAACGAGGAAGAAGAAACCAGAACGACGGCCACTTTGCTTCATCTTCAACCTCAAGCCAAGCCACCATTGATGGAGAGCTTCAAGCAAGGGATTTGCGAGACTTCGGGAGAAGCGACAAGCTAGGAAAGCCTCACGACATAAGCGTTTGGGACTTCCTTCCTCTTCACATTGCTTTACCTCTTTTCTAAGTTGTTGAAAATGTATTTCAAAAGACGAAAGTTGAATAGTTTGCTAAACCTAGCCATGGAATAAACTAATATGGTTTAGGCTTGTTATGGATGATTTTTATTTTTATTTTTGAATGAATGTTTTACTGTTTCTAATGTTTATTCAAATGTTTTGTTAATGAAAGCTAACATCTTTCTTCTTAAACTTTGGTTTGTAAGAGCTCTCGGGAGATTGTCGTAGCTAAGGGGTACGGGTAGCTTAGATCTAGGGATACACAAAGCTAGACCAACATGGAAAATGGGGTTACTGTGGGAGCAGAATCCTAACTCAACTTAGGGATAAGGGAGAGTTTCAACGATTAAAAAGGTTTGAACTTTATCAACATTAGAAGTGTTAGGGTTGAGACCGGGAGGTAATGTCTTAGCATTTTCGAGTGTTAGGCCTTCTGACTATGGATAGTGGAGGCTTTTTTAGTAAACTCTTTCAAACACTTGTTAAACCAATAGAACAATAAGCTTTCAGGATAAAAAGTAATATCTTTGACAAAGCAAGCCTAATCTGTCTTAAGCTTGAATTCTCCTCTGTGTTGTATTTGTGCAGCTTTATCTATTACTCCGTTCTCAGTTTTATTTTGCTATCACATTTTTGTGACAATTTTATTTTGCTAAAACATTTTGGTGACACTTGCAGAATTACTTTAGCATATGTTTATACAAAGGATTTTCTTATCTTTTGCTTATGTTAACTATCTTTGAAATAACCTACCCAATCCTCGTGGGAACGATCTCACTCACACACTTTATTACTTGTTAGATGTGTATACTTGTATGGAAATTACATATTTTATAAGCACTTGAACTCAACAAGTTTACAAACCAACAAGTTTTTGGAGCCGTTGTAGTTAGTGAGAGCAAAGAAGAAAAAGGATCATGTATAACCCTCAGTATCCACAGAATCAAAATGTTGCAACAAATCTTGGCGTTGTAGTGAGACCAAGGGCAATTAGAGATCACCTGACACCGATCTTGGATGACCTCAATTCTGGGATAGTGACACCTGAGATACAAGAAGTCTACTTTGAGCTCAAGCCTGTGATGTTTAATATGCTCAATTCGATCTCCTCACGAGGATGCTCGACAAAATATCCGTGCTTTCTTATAGGTTTACAATTCGTTCCGCCAATAAGGAGTGCACGAAGATGTGTTGAAGCTCAAGCTATTTCCATACTTTTTGAGAGACCGAGCTAGAGAGTGGTTGAATGGTATTCCAGCCGGTTCTATGGAGTCGTGAACAACTTTGTGCAAAAGCTTTTGGGTAAGATATAATCCACCTAACATGAACACACAATTTTGAAATGAGATAGCATCCTTCATACAAGGGGATGACGAGTCGATGCATGAGTGTTGGGATCAGTACAAAAGCTTGCTAAGAATATGTATAAACCACGGTTTTCAAGATTGGACTCAAATCGTGATGTTTTACAATGGAGTCAATGCACCTACAAGGATGATGTTAGATGTTTCATCAAATGGGACACTATTAGACAAGTCGCCTGAAGAAGCATTTGATATTTTGGATAAAATAGCCAACAATGATTATCAGTTTCCAACTACAAGACTTGGAATAGGAAAAAGAACCCAAGGAAAGTTGGATCTCGATGCTAATGATTCTGTTTCAGCACAATTTTCTGCTATAACAAATATGTTGAAGAATCTTCAACAACCCAGTGAAGTACGAGATGCTAAGGCATTAAGCTGCGCTCATTGTAGTGGAAACCACTTTGATAAAGACTTCCCAACTCTTCACGAATTTGCACATTATGTTGGAAACTTCAACAAAAATCCAAAAAACCTCATTCTAACACTTACAACCCAGGGTGGAGACAACATCCTAATTTTTCATAGGGTAATCAAGGATCAAATCAAGCAAGCAGCTCGAATAGGTAGCAACCCATGGCAGCACAACAAGGAGTCCAAGTTTTTCAAGCGAATATGTCATGGTAAAATGAGAACAATGGATCAGTTCATCAGAATCCCAATAATTCTTTGGAAGCTTCGTTGAAAGAATTCATGGCTTCGACCAATGATTTCATGACATCAACGAAAGCATTGTTGTAGGAGCATTCCACAATAATCTCTAATCAAGGCAATCTGTTGTAGACCCAAGGAGTACTACTGCAAAGTCACAGCTCTTCACTTAGATTGCTGGAAACTCAAGTGGGTCAAATTGCTCAATCATTACAAGCAAGACCAAGAGGCAATCTGCCTAGTGATACTGAAGTCACTAAAAATCATGGCAAGGAGCAATGTAGCGCACTGACCTTGAGGAGTGGAAGACAAATCAGTATGGGGGAGCAGTTCAAAAGAAAAGAGAAAGAAGAAACCCCTATTTAGGAGCAAAAAGAAGCTGAACAACAAGAACAAAAATTAGCTCAAAAAGAAACTAGAGAAAAGTTAAATACTGAGGCATTTGGTGAGAAGCGTGCGGATGATACAACAAAAGAAGCAGTACCAGTACCATCTTCGGAGGACGTAAGACCCCCACCACCATTCCCTCAATGATTGAAACAACACAAGATATCCAATTTCAAAAAATTTGTAAGTATTCTGGACCAAATTCATATAAATATTTCATTTTTAGATGTTATTGATTAAATTCCCTCATATGCAAAGTTTTTGAAAGATGTTGTTACAAAGAAAAGAAAAGTTGAGAATTTTGAAATAGTTGCTATAGCATCTGAGTTTTATTCTTGGAAAATTGACCTCCTATGAAGAGATAAGATCCTAGCAGCTTTATTATTCCATGCTCAATAGGAGAAAATTTTGTGGGCAAGGAATTTTACGACCTTGGTTCAAGTGTCAATCTAATGCCCAAGGCAATATTCAAGAAGCTTGGTATAGGGAGTACACGGCCAACCACTGTCATCTTACAATTGGCAGACCATTCTCGTGTCCGACCAGAAGGTAAAGTGGAAGATGTGATAGTGAAGGTATGCAAGTTCGTGTTCCCTGTGGAGTTTTTGATTCTATATTGTGAAGTAGACTACAAAGCACCCATCATTTTAAGGAGACCATTTCTCGCTACCGGTCGGATTCTCATCGACTGTGAAGAGTGAGACTTCACAATGCGAGTAGCGGACAAGTCCATGACTATTGATAAGTGCTCAACACACTATCACTTTTTACTCCTTTTATCGGCATTTATCACCAAATATTCACCCACTTGAACCAATGCATGTGCTTAATGTGATATATTTAGAAATTATACTTAAATAGATAATATTTATAGAAAAAGGCACGTTTTACTGCGTTTTCATATCTGTGCAGGAAAACTATTGCCGCGGCAGCGACAAGGCCAAGGCAGGACCTGATGCCGAGGCAGCAGCAGGAAGACAGGAAGCAAAGTGATAGGCGATGGAAAGACAAAAATCTAAGGAACGTGTTTGGACTTGAAGCCCAACAATCGGAGCTGGCTAGCACAAGGAAAAGCCCAAAGGAAGACCACGCGGGAAAGCCCCCTTAGCCAAATTCAAACTTGGAAATATAATATTATTATGTACTTGACTTGTTCCCTACTCCAAGTTGTATTCTACTTAGGAAAGGTTTGCCCTAGGTCTAGCCTATATAAAGACCTAGCCACCCAATGTATGAGATATCGAAATACCTAGGGAGAGCCGACTTCTACTCTTGTTTCCTTCCTCTCCATCATGTTCTAAAACCTTCATAGGGTTTAGGTGAAGGTTGTGGAGTATTTGTGAGAGGAGATTGTAATTTGTCTTTTATTCAATGCAATAAGGATTATCAAGGTTTGCTTATCCTTTGTTATTCCTTGTTCTCGCTTTCAAGCCCGGGAGGGAAGTTTGTGAGTAATCCATTTATCTAAGCTTGGGAGAGTTAGATTCACGAAAGGGGTAAGTACAGTGTTTCAGTCGCGAAATACTAACTCGGCCTAGGGATAGGTTAAGAGTTTCAGCGGCTAAAAGAAGTGTGAGATTGGTTGGTGAGTATAATTGGTTCATGCCGGGAGGTATCATCAAGGACTAGTCATCAACAGCACTCTGACTTAGAGATAAGAGAAGTCATTCAAGGACACTTTGCCTAACTTTGGTAAAGTTTGCCCACGAGCAAGGGATTGCCGTGGCAGACAGCGTTATCGCTGCCCAGGCAGTAAACTACAGTGCTGCCGAGGCAGAGATATACGATTGCATTGGATAAAGACAAGTCAATCAAGTCCACAATACAATACATCTGGATCCTGGCCCATCTCTCTCTCTAATATTTCGACTCTTTATTTTTATTCAATTATTTTAGTTTAAATAAATCACATCAACTCACTTGTGTTTTTATCTTTCTACAGAGCAAGAAGATGAAGGAAGCATATTAAGTATATCAGTCCCTGAGGAGACGATAACTCGATAACATACTTATCACTTATTACTTGCGATGTGTCCGCTTGCACTAAACGCGCACTTTTGACACGCGACAAGTTTTTGGCGTCGTTGCCGGGGACTGGCAACTAAATTTTGTTTTCCTTATTTTCTTGTTTCTTTTTCTTTTTCTTTTTATTTTACTTTTGTTATTCTTGGTGTATGACCAGGGCCAATCCAACCAACCCCTTATACGAGTTAGATCCTGAGATTGAAAGAACAGGGTTAAGGTTGACGAGACAAATCCGAGGAGTCATGGCAGAGGTTCAGGCAGGACAAAACATACCTGCCGGCAATGAAGGTCTTCCGCCGCCACCTGGGCCGCGGCAGCTGACTGTCAGAGATTTCTTGGAGGAGGACTTAAATGGACTAAACCCAGGAGTCGTTACACCCGAGATTGAAGCAGCCCATTTTGAACTTAAACCTGTTATGTTCAACATGTTAAATACAATTGGACAATTTGGTGGGTCTACAACTGAAGACGCAAGGCAGCATCTCAAATCTTTCATGGAAATCTGCAACTCTTTCAAAATCCAAGGAGTCCATGAAGATGTCTTGCGGTTAAAGCTATTCCCCTATTCACTGAGGGATAGGGCGAAAGCTTGGTTGAATAGCATTCCAGCGGGATCTATTGGATCCTGGAGTGAACTTTGTCGTGATTTCATTACTCGCTTTAATCCTACTAATCTATATGATAGAATTCATAATGAAATTACTTCTTTCCGACAGGCTGACGACGAACCAATGTACGAGGCATGGGAACGCTACAGAGAGCTATTGCACAAGTGTCCGCTGCATGGATTTCCCTTATAGACACAAGTGACAATGTTTTACAATGCCACGAATGCCCCGACAAGGATGATATTAGATGCCTCGGCAAACGGCACACTCCTAGACAAGGCACCCGAGGAAGCTATTGAAATTTTGAATAAACTCGCAAGGAATGACTTCCAGTTTCCCACATCTAGGTGAGGAGGAGTAAGACGCCAAGCCACGGTAAACGAATTAGATTCATCAAGTTCAGTGGCAGCACAATTGGCCTCTCTTACCAAGATGGTGCAAAACCTACAATTACAAAACAATACCCGTGAGGTCAAGGTAATTGATTCATGTTGTGATTTATGTGGAGGTAACCACAGTTCTGTTGATTGCATGAATCAAGAAACCGGTATGTATGTTGGGAACTACAACCGTAACAATATGATGTTCAACACATACAACCCCTCATGGAAGAGGCATCCAAACTTATCATGGAGCAACCCAAATAATGCCTTAAAACCCAATCACCCAACCACCGGGATTTCAGCAACCAATGCCGCAGCAGCAAGTCCAACAACCGATGCCGCCGCAGCAAGTCCAACAACCGATGTCGCCGCAACAGATGCAGCAGCAACCGATCAATTCATTGGAAAACACGCTAAAGGCCTTCATGATGAAAACCGAGTCATACATGGCGGAAAATAGTAATTTCATCAAGAGGATCGACGCCTTCATGAATAGGACTGAGATGAAGTTACAAAATCAAGAAGCGGCCATAAAAACTCTGGAAACTCAGGTTGGGCAGTTTGCTCAATGTATAAACACTAGACCACAAGGAGGCCTACCTAGCAATACTGAGGTTGCTAAGGTACTAAGCCATGAACAGTGTAAGGCAATCACTACCAGGAGTGGTCTACAGTTGAAAGAGAAGATCCCATAGAACAAAACCCAACCGGCGGATCAACCAAGAGAAGAGGCTGAGCAAACTGAGACTGACAACACTGCCCCGACAGCAAGCACTGCAACGCCTGAGCAGTCTGCCGTGGCAGCAAAAATTCCAGTGGTGCCAGGTATACGATTCCAAACTAAGGAAACCCTGGAAGAGATGAGACCACCACCACCTTTCCCGCAAAGGTTGAAAAAACAAAAACAGGATCAACAGTTCAAGAAGTTCCTCGATATCTTGAAGCAAGTCCACATCAACATACCATTCGTTGAGGCCATTGAACAAATACCCAACTATGCCAAGTTCTTAAAAGATATGGTATCAAAGAGAAAACGAATAGGTGAGTTTGAGACAGTGGCTGCCACCGAGGGTTGCATGGCAATGCTGCATAACCGCATGCCACCAAAGTTAAAAGATCCTGGTTGCTTCACTATACCTTGTGTGATAGGAAAGAGTTATGAAGGAAAGGCCCTATGCGACCTTGGAGCAAGTATAAACCTCATGCCTAAATCAGTCTTCCAAAAATTTGGAATTGGAAGGCCAAAACCTACAACAGTAATGCTCCAACTCGCGGATAGATCCTATGTGCAACCTGAAGGCAAAATCGAGGACATACTGGTAAGAGTTGACAAGTTTATTTTTCCTGCCGACTTCCTTGTCCTTGATTGTGAAGCAGATGACAACGCACCGATTATCCTTGGGAGACCCTTCCTAGCAACTGGACGCACGTTAATTGACGTGGAAAAGGGAGAATTAACCATGAGAATCAATGATCAGGAAATCAAATTAAATGTGTGTCAACTGATGAAAAGACACGACGAATTAGAGGAAGAATGTCAACTACTGAATGACCCAGATGATAATTACACAATCCCTTGTCTGAGCAACAATTGCCTCGGCAGTGATCTTCATGACATACCCCAGGGTTGCCTCGGCAGTAATTTGGATGATTGTTACAGCCGTTCTTTAAACAGTGCTGAGACAACTGAGAAGGAGGAAGCAAACTGGACAGCACATCTTCCAGGTAAGTACTTTGAACCATTAGAGTATAAAGAGAAAAATGAACAATCTGGTAATAAAGAACCATTTGTCCCAGAACTAAAACCCTTACCAGAAAAACTAAAATATGCTTATCTGGGAGATAACCATACGATGTCGGTAATCATTTCTTCTAAGTTGTTGCCAGAACAGGAACAAACCTTAATAGCAATGCTGCGGCAGCACAAAAAGGCAACCGGATGGTCAATTGATGATTTGAAGGGAATAAGTCCAGCAGTGTGCATGCACAAAATCCTCCTAGAAGAAGACCATAAGCCCACTGTAGAAGCTCAAAGGAGACTTAACCAGGCTATGAAGGAGGTAGTACGTAAGGAAATTATCAAATGGCTTGATGCAGGAATTATTTATCCCATCTCTGACAGTGCATGGGTAAGCCCGGTGCAATGTGTACCTAAGAAAGGTGGTATGACTGTTATAACCAACGAGAACAACAAACTAATACCAAACAGGACTGTGACCGGTTGGAGAGTTTGTATGGATTATCGCAAGTTGAATAAAGCAACAAATAAGGATCACTTCCCCTTATCTTTCATTGATGAAATGTTGGATAGACTTGCTGGTAAACCTTATTACTGTTTTCTTGATGGGTATTCAGGATATAATCAGATTGCCATTGATCCAGAAGATCAGGCAAAGACTACGTTCACTTGTCCATACGGCACTTATGCATTTCGAAGGATGCCATTCGGCCTTTGCAATGCCCCGGCAACATTCCAGAGATGTATGATGGCAATTTTTTCTGACATGATCGAGGACTTTTTGGAGATATTTATGGATGATTTTTCAGTCTTTGGAGACAGCTTTGATCACTGCCTCGGCAATCTGGAAAAAGTGCTGCAAAGATGTGAGAAATCCAACCTAGTCTTAAACTGGGAAAAATGCCATTTTATTGTGAATGAAGGCATTGTGTTAGGTCACAAAATATCATCAAAAGGAATAGAAGTGGATAAGGCCAAGATAGACGTGATAAAGAATTTACCTCCACCAAATTCTGTGAAAGGAGTTCGAAGCTTCTTGGGACATACAGGGTTCTATAGACGGTTTATTTTTAAGTTTTCCAAAATTTCTAAACCTCTTTGCAACTTGCTTGAACAAGATAGGAAATTCGAGTTCAATAAAGAATGCACTGACGCATTCGAGACTCTCAAAGAGAAGCTAATCACTGCACCAATAGTTATCCCACCGGATTGGTCGTTGCCATTTGAATTAATGTGTGATGCTAGTGATCATGCTGTCGGGGAAGCACTCGGGCAGAGGAAGAATAATCTGTTTCATGTGATCTACTATGCCAGCAAAACGCTAAATGATGCCCAGATTAACTACACCACAACTGAAAAAGAATTACTGGCAGTAGTGTTTGCCTTTGATAAGTTTCGATCATATCTCATCGGAACAAGGGTCACTGTCCACACGGATCATTCAGCAATTAAGTACCTTTTCTCAAAGAAGGATGCCAAGCCCAGACTGATTAGATTGATCCTTCTTTTACAAGAATTCGACGTTGAAATCAAAGATCGCAAGGGTACAGAAAACCAAGTGGCCGATCATCTTTCTAGATTAGAGAACAAAGACAATACTCACTCACTTGAAGATATACAAGATGAATTTCCAGATGAACAAATACCGCAAATTGTTACTACTGCAAAAGATACTGCCGAGACAGAGGCCATCGCAGTATACAATCGCGCTGCCGCGGTATTGACTGAATACATACCTGCAACATTAACAGAAGACCTTGCCGCCGTAACATCCACCCCCTGGTATGCTGATATTGTTAATTATCTTGTTAGTGGTATTATTCCTTATAACCTCAATCATAACGAAAAGAAGAGATTTCAGCACAATGCAAAACATTATTACTGGGACGACCCTCTTCTGTTCAAGCATTGTGCAGATCAGGTTATAAGAAGATGTGTGCCAGAAGAAGAACAAAAAGCAGTACTCCAGCACTGCCATGACTCACCTTGCGGTGGGCATTTTGGAGGAAATAGGACAGTAGCAAAGGTACTGCAATCCGGCCTATACTGGCCCACACTTTATAAAGATGCCCATGACTACTACAAGAACTGTGATTGCTGCCAACGCACAGGCAACATTTCAAGACGACATGAGATGCCTTTACGACCCATACTGGAAGTAGAATTGTTCGATGTTTAGGGAATAGATTTCATGGGACCTTTTCCATCTTCTCAAGGAAACCTTTATATCTTAGTGGCCGTGGATTACATATCAAAGTGGGTCGAAGCAATCGTCACACCGCACAATGATTCTAAAACAATTCAAAGATTTCTCAAGAAAAACATTTTTACAAGGTTTGGAATCCCTAGAGCAATCATAAGTGACGAAGGGAAACACTTCGATAACAGACTGATTGCCGCGGCCTTAAAGAAACTAGGCATCACCCACAAGCTCGCGACGGCATATCATCTACAGACAAATCGGCAAGCCGAGATATCCAATAAGGAACTAAAACAGATCCTTGAGAAGGTGGTAAATCCATCTAGAAAGGATAGGTCCTATTGTCTCGATGATGCTTCATGGGCTTACAGGACAACATTCAAAACTCCATTAGGAACATCACCATATAAGCTTGTGTTTGGGAAAGCCTGACATTTGCCTGTCGAAATCGAGCACAAAGCATACTGGGCGGTCAAAAATTTAAATATGGATTGAGAAAAAGCCGGACAGAAAAGACTACTAGATCTCAATGAGATAGAAGAGTTTCGGACAGCAGCCTATGAGAATGCCAAAATCTACAAAGAGAAAACAAAGAAATGGCATGACAGAAGGTTACTGCCAAGGCAGTTCCTGCCGGGGCAGCACATTCTCCTTTTCAACTCCAGACTTAAAATGTTTCCAGGAAAACTCAAATCTAGATGGTCAGGACCATTTGAAGTTGTTCGAGTTTTTCCCTATGGAGCTGTAACGATCAAATCACTAACAGATGACCATGAATTCAAAGTAAATGGCCAACGCTTGAAGCATTATTCTGGACCACAGGACATAAAAACCATGGAGACCATCACTTTGGAAGATGCCCTGGCACGCCCTCCTTTAACGAATTAATGCCGCAACTTCCAATCTTTTATTTTATGCAATTTATAGGAACAATTTTAGTTTAGGACATTTAATATCTACTGGTTGTTTTCTTTTGTTTTTAGTAGGAGAAGGAGAAGAAGTAGAAGCCCCAATGCATAGAACCCCACCCACTCGAGTCCAGCCGCCGAGGCAAGCAAAGGCGCAACCATCGCCCTCCCCAAGGACAAAGCACTTAGCATCAAGGCCACGGAGGAAAATTGTTACGAGCAGCTCTTCAGAGTCGCTCTAAAATTCTTTGTCCTTTATTCAATATTCGTTGCTTTTACTATTTTTCCTTGCTGTATATAATTCATATTCTGTTTTGCCGTTTATTCCTTCCAAATATAAAGCATTGAGGACAATGCTTGGTTTGAGTTTGGGGGTGCAGATTTACTGCCAAGGCAGCAATCTACTATCGCGGCCTTGCCAAAAAGGGAGTATTCCAGTGATTTCTTTAATTTTTATGCTCCCCGCCTTACTTGAATTAGCTGCCTACACTCTTGCACTGCTCATCATCAGTATTGCCTTAGTTTATTCTTTAAGGCTATAGAAATCTTTCTCCTTACCATGTTTAGGTTCTGTTAAGAGGGCTTAACCTTAGGATGCTTAAGGATGAAAACTTAGAAGCTTACTATAGGAAGAACTTTAAACACTTTTGGGACTAGTTGGATTATAGGAATTCTTTTAATGAACTTAAGTGATAAGGACTTAGATTTTTAGAAAAGTAACTAGAGGTGCCTACCATCGGCTCTAGAAAATCTCTTCTTCATGCTAGAGGTGCCCGAAATTGGCTCTAGTATGTATTAAGGAATATTAAAAAGAAAAGACAAAAAGGTTTTTAGTGAAAAGAAAAACACAAGTCTTTGAGGTGCCCGAAACCGGCTCAAGATTTGGGGTTTGAAAAAGAAGAGAACACTTAAACCAATGTCAATTTGTCTTGAACTTAAAGTTTATCTAAGAAAGCCTTTAATCAACTTGTCCACAAAAACGCAAACACACACAATTCTTATAGTTTGTTTCTAGGTAAATTCTTAAGTAGCCGAATGGTTAAGGCTTAAAGATAGGCCTAGCTATGGTGGGGAGAATAGATGGACATGTAAGACCAAGAGAGAGTAGAGTTCGGCAAATTGATAGTTTGCATTGCTTGAGGACAAGCAATAGTTCGAGTTTGGGGGTGTGATAAGTGCTCAACACACTATCACTTTTTACTCCTTTTATCGGCATTTATCACCAAATATTCACCCACTTGAGCCAATGCATGTGCTTAATGTGATATATTTAGAAGTTATACTTAAATAGATAATATTTATAGAAAAAGGCACGTTTTACTGCGTTTTCATATTTGTGCAGGAAAACCATTGTCGCGGCAGCTACAAGGCCGAGGCAGGACCTGATGTCGAGGCAGCAGCAGGAAGACAGGAAGCAAAGTGATAGGCGATGGAAAGACAAAAATCTAAGGAACGTGTTTGGACTTGAAGCCCAACAATCGGAGCTGGCTAGCACAAGGAAAAGCCCAAAGGAAGACCACACGGGAAAGCCCCCTTAGCCGAATTCAAACTTGGAAATATAATATTATTATGTACTTGACTTGTTCCCTACTCCAAGTTGTATTCTACTTAGGAAAGGTTTGCCCTAGGTCTAGCCTATATAAAGACCTAGCCACCCAATGTATGAGATATCGAAATACCTAGGGAGAGCCGACTTCTACTCTTGTTTCCTTCCTCTCCATCATGTTCTAAAACCTTCATAGGGTTTAGGTGAAGGTTGTGGAGTATTTGTGAGAGGAGATTGTAATTTGTCTTTTATTCAATGCAATAAGGATTATCAAGGTTTGCTTATCCTTTGTTATTCCTTGTTCTCGCATTCAAGCCCGGGAGGGAAGTTTGTGAGTAATCCATTTATCTAAGCTCGGGAGAGTTAGATTCACGAAAGGGGTAAGTACGGTGTTTCAATCGCGAAATACTAACTCGGCCTAGGGATAGGTTAAGAGTTTCAGCGGCTAAAAGAAGTGTGAGATTGGTTGGTGTGTATAATTGGTTCACGTCGGGAGGTATCATCAAGGACTAGTCATCAACAGCACTCTAACTTAGAGATAAGAGAAGTCATTCAAGGACACTTTGCCGAACTTTGGTAAAGTCTGCCCACGAGCAAGGGATTGCCGCGGCAGACAGCGTTATCGCTGCCCAGGCAGTAAACTGCAGTGCTGCCGAGGCAGAGATATACGATTGCATTGGATAAAGACAAGTCAATCAAGTCCACAATACAATACAACTGGATCCTGGCCCATCTCTTTCTCTAATATTTCGATTCTTTATTTTTATTCAATTATTTTAGTTTAAATAAATCACATCAACTCACTTGTGTTTTTATCTTTCTACAGAGCAAGAAGATGAAGGAAGCATATTAAGTATACCAGTCCCTGAGGAGACGATAACTCGATAACATACTTATCACTTATTACTTGCGATGTGTCCGCTTGCACTAAACGCGCACTTTTGACACGCGACAACTATCAATGTCTTCAACACTCTCAAGTACATGGATGATAATGAAGAATGTCAATGTATAGCTGGGATAAATGCTATAGCAATTGAAGAAAGTGTAGACTTTTGTTGTGAAAATTCTCCACAAATGAAGGACTTTGAAAAACTGCTTGAGGAGCATGATCAGGAAGAAGAAGAAGCTCATCTAAAGCTACAGCAAATTGGCTATTTCAAGCCAAAACCATGTACGAAATTTAATCAATTAATTTCTCTGAATTTATTCCTCCTAAATCATCACTTTTACATACGCCATCTCTAGACTTAATACCACTGCCACCACATTTAAAATATGTTTATTTGGGATCTCATAATATTTTTCCGATGATTATTTCTTCTAGCTTAGATCCTAACCAAGAGATTAGTCTTGTGAATTTATTATCTCAATATAAGAAAGCTCTAGGGTGGACTATGAACGATTTGAGGGCATCAGTCCTACGATCTGCATGCACAAGATCTTGCTATAAGAATTCTACAACAATTCTGTTAAGCCCAAAAGAAGACTGAACCCAACAATGAAGAAGGTGGTGATGAAAGAGATAATAAAGTGGTTGGATGCAAGAATCATATACCCAATTTCTAACAGTTCATGGGTTAGTCCTGTACATTGTCTACCTAAGAAGGGAGGCACGACAGTAATCACCAAGGAGGACAATGAGTTGCTCCCGAAAAGGACAGTTACAGGTTGACGCATCTACGTGGACTATAGGAAACTAAACAAAGCAACAAAGAAGGACCATTTCCCCCTCCCTTTTATCGATCAAATGCTTGACCGATTGGCGGGAAAGGCTTATTATTGCTTCCTCGATGATTACTCTAGGTACAACCAAATTGTTATAGCATTAGAGGACCAGGATAAGACAACCTTGACCTGCCCGTATAGGACTTATGCTTTTCAAAGAATGTCATTTGGGTTATTTAATGCTCCAGCAACTTTTCAACGTTGCATGTTGGCAATATTTTCAGACATGGTTGAAGAATTTTTTAGGTATATATGGACGATTTTTTGAGGTATAAGTGTAGAAAAAGGAGCCAGAAAGAAGAAGAAAAAAGAGTGAACTTTAAAGAGAGCAACGAGGAAGAAGAAAACAAAAAGGCGGCCACTTTCCTTCATCTTCAACCTCAAGCCGAGCCACCATTGTTGGAGAGCTTCAATCAAGGGATTTGCGAGACTTCGGGAGAAGCGACAAGCTAGGAAAGCCTCACGGCATATGCGTTTGGGACTTCCTTCCTCTTAACTTTGCTTTACCTCTTTTCTAAGTTGTTCAAAATGTATTTCAAAAGACGAAAGTTGAATAGTTTGCTAAACCTAGCCATGGAATAAACTAATACGGTTTAGGCTTGTTATGGATGATTTTTTTTTGAATGAATGTTTTACTGTTTCTAGCGTTTATTCAAGTGTTTTGTTCATGAAAGCTAACATCTTTCTTCTTAAACATTGGTTTGTAAGAGCTCTCGGGAGATTGTCGTAGCTAAAGGGAAAGGGTAGCTTAGATCTTGGGATAGACAAAGCTAGACCGACATGAACAATGGGGTTACTGTGGGAGCAGTCCTAACTCACCTTAGGGATAAAGGAGAGTTTCAACGACTAATAGGGGTAGAACTTTATCAACATTAGAAGTGTTAGGGTTGAGACCGGGAGGTAATGTCTTAGCATTTTCGAGTGTTAGGCCTTCTGACTATGGATAGTGGAGGCTTTTTTAGTAAACTCTTTCGAACACTTGTTAAACCAGTAGAACAATAAGCTTTCAGGATAAAAAGTAATATCTTTGCCAAAGCAAAGCCTAGTCTGTCTTAAGCTTGAATTCTCATCTGTGTTGTATTTGTGCAGCTTTATTTATTACTCCGTTCTCAGTTTTATTTTGCTACCACATTTTTGTGACAATTTTATTTTGCTAAAACATTTTGGTGACACTTGCAGAATTGCTTTTGCATATGTTTATACAAAGGATTTTCGTATCTTTTGTGTATGTTAACTATTTTTAAAATAATCTACCCAATTCTTGTGGGAACGATCTCACTCAAACACTTTATTACGTGTTCGATGTGTATACTTGCACGGGAATTATATATTTTATAAGCACTTGAACTCAACAAGTTTACAAACCAACACTCATTTTTATTTTCATTTTCATTTTTTTTACTTTTTCTTGCATGCATCGAGGACAATGCTTCTCTCGAGTTTTGGGGGTAATTGTATTTTATTATTTTCATGATAGTTAAATTCATTGATAATTATTGCATATAGATTTCAAATATTATTTTTTATGCTTTAAATTTTATCTAATTGCTTTGAATTTGATGGATACACAATGCTCAAACTTTTTCCAATACACCTAATTGAAATATCCTTTAATTTAGGATTGCATCGGAATAAATTAGAATTTTACAATTGTAACACCCCAAAAATGAGCCTAGAAGTTAGTGAACCGGTTTAGCCGGCTAAGCCTAGTTCGGGAATTAAATGCATAAAAATTGGTTTTTAGTCAAAATAAATTATGGAAAATATTCTAAAATCCATATTTAATATAAATTTTACTTTTTTCAGGCCAATTTCGAAAATTGACCCTTGAATCCCTAAGATTTCAAAATTAGTGACTAAATTGTAAAAATTGAAAACTCAAGGACAATTTTAAAAACTAAGCCAAAACTTTGAATCTTTAAGGGTATTTGATCCAATTATAATTCTATTTGACCTAATCTTCCAAAGACCTATTTAATTAACTCAAAACTCATGTTTTAAATCATAAAACCCAAATTACTTATTTAATTATCATAAAAACTTTATTTTATCTCAAGACCTAAACCTTTTTTTTTATTTTCGTTTTCCCTCTCCCCAAGGCAAAGAACCACCAGCTTTTGAAGGTAAAACCCTAAAATTTTCAATTAAAATCGTTTCTTCTTCAAAAAGTTTAGTTTTTCAATTGTTTTCTTCTTCAAAAACCTTGAAAGTTTATTGGATCAAATTTAGAGGTTAGGAATCATTCAAAACTCTGAATCCAATAGTTTTTTTACTGAAACTCCCAAGTTCTTGGCTTGGTAAAAATCGTTTTAATCCTTTTATTTAGAAAAATCAGTTTTTGTATCAAAAATATATAATTTTCGTTCAAAGGTTTTACTCACTTTTTTTGGATCATAATTACATGGTTTTGAAGGTTTTAGAATTTTTATAAAGTGTTTTTAAAGTCCCTAATCCCGGACTAAAGGTTTAGGAGAAGTTTGGTTTATTTTTAAGAGTTTTCGTTTAAGGTTTTGTTAGGTATAAGGGGTTATCCGACTTGGTATTTATTGTGTGCGATTGGGAGAACTAAATACTTAGTTCTTAATGCTTGAAACAGGGCAAGAAGTAGGTGATCTCGTTTGAAGTGATCAAGTGAAGTTTCAGTAACTGGTTGAGCAAGGAATCGATTATCGGTGAGTGGATTTGAGAGTGGGTTGTCTCGGCAGTGTTTTAACTATGTTTTCAAAGTGCTGAGAGTGTAGGGTAGGTGTGATAAACCTCCCAATAATCTGGAGTAAGCTTTACGTTTGCTCTCGTAAATTGATTTTCCCATATTATGCTACTTTTCTATGTGTTAGTCATGCTTATTAAACAATTGTGCATATGTATTTATGCATGTGAATAAATGTTCATGTGACTTTTTTTACATAGGTTTTAATGATTCCTCGATCTTTTTCAAAATAAGTAAAATATGGTTCTTATCGGTTTACGCAAATTGTGCATGAGATAGAGGAACCCATATGATTTAGATTTTGTTTTTATTGTATAACTTGAGCATTTGTTTTTGTTTTGTGTTTGATATTAAGATGATGGCATTTGATAAGTTGATCGATCAATAGGATGTGATTGCACTATAAATACAAATCCGTACATGTTTTAAATTCCTTGAGTGATGCATTAGAGGTTAGCCTAGTGTTGTTCGATATAACTTTTACCTTATCACATTAGGGTGTAACGCTCTAAAATTTGGCTTAGAAGTTAGTGGGTCGGTTTAGCCGGTTTAGCCTAGTTCGGGATTAAGTAATTAAAAATTTGAATTGTAATCGAAATAAATTATGGAAAAATATTATAAAATCCATATTTAATACAAAATTAACTTTGGTAAACTCAATTTCAAAAATTGACCCTTGAATCCATAGAATTTTGAAACTAGTGACTATTATGTAAAAATTTAAAACTTAAAGACAATTTTATAAACTAATTCAAAATTTTTATCTCTAAGGGGCTTTGATCCAATCCAAATTATAATTTAATTAAACTTCCATGGGCTTATTTAATTAAAACTTAACCCAAAATTTTAATTAATAACACAAATTACTTTATTTAATTCCTAAAAACCTATTTTATATCAAAACCTAAACCCTTATTTTATTATTTTCGTTTCCCCTCTTCCCAAGGCTGAGAATGGACGCCTTTTCAACGTAAACTCGATTTCTTTTCATTAATTTTTGTTCTAATAGTTATTTATAATTTTTCCTTCTTTAAAAATATTGTTTTTCACTCGTTTTCCTTCTCAAAAATCATGGAAGTTGATTGGGTCAGAATTGGAGGTGAGAAACATTCAATTCTCTAATTTTAAAAGGTTCTTAATTGAAATTCCAAAGTTATTGGCTTGGTAAAAACGTTTTTACTTTTTTGGTTTAAGAAAATTCGGTTTTTGATCAAAACCTATAATTTTTGTTCAAGGGTTTTACTCGCTGTTTTGGGGTCTTAAATTGTTGATTTTAATCATGTTATTATGTTTATAATGGGTTTATAAAGTCCATAATCCCTGACTATAGGTTTAGGAGAAGTTTGGTGGTTTTCGGAAAGTTTTTGGTTAAGGTTTTGATAAGTTTTAAGGGTTGTTGTGTCGGGGTCCAATTTGGGGTTTGTTTTGTGCGATTAGGAGCTCTAAATCCTTAGTTTTTTATCGTTGAAATAGGATAAGAAGTTGGTGATTACGTTCGAAGAAGTTTTGGATCGAGTCGGTGACTTGTCGAGCAAGTTTCGATCATCGGTGAGTGGATTATGAGAGTGGGCTGCTTCGGCAGTGTTTTCATTGATTTTTCAAAGATTTGGGGGTTTCGGGAAGGTGTGAGAAACCTCCCTACACTCCGAAATAAGTTTTATGTATCGCTTTCTTAAAGGTTCCCATATTACGCTGTGTTTTTTTATGTTATTTATCATGCTCTTATTGTGTTGTGCATATGTGATTATGCATGTATATAAATGCTAATGAAACTGTTTTTAAAAAGATTTTATAAGCATTCAATTTTCCCACAGTTTTGTTTTGAAAAAATAAGATAAAAATGGTTTTATCGGTTTTTACAAGTGATGCGTGAAAAGTGGGATACATGTGATTTGAATTCTGTTTTGAATTAAATTTTGAGCATTGATTTTTGAGAATATATTAGCTAGTTAAGTGATGAACCTTATGGGATAAGTTGATCGATTAATAGGGTCTAGAGTGCACTATAAATATTCAAAAATTGTACATGTGTAAATTCCTTGTGTGTTGCATTTAGATTTTTAGTCTAATGTTATGTGATGGGAGTTGTACTTTCACATCTGGGCTCATAGGAGTGGTACTATCACCGGACACCAAGGTGAGATAATTCATGTTGAGATTGGTATCAACATGTGCATGCTCTGGGAGTGGTACTAACATGCGGTTGCCCATTTATCCTAACGATTTGGAGTGGTACAAATCGGATCACTAGCACCAATATATGTTTTTATTTTTCATAGGTAAGTGTCATGGTAATAACATGTTTGCATATAGGATTATGCATGTGATTTAATACAGTTTTGTGCATTGGTATGCATGTGATTTAAGCATTGCTATGTTGTTAGCATGTAAGACTTGAGATTTGTGCATTAAGATGCATGAGTAAGAATTGCTATGTGAGTAGAATGTAAGACTTGTGTTTTTATTTACAAAGCAAGTGATTTCAAAGAGGTACTTTTACTAGATTTTAATAATGGCATTGTAAGCCATGGTTTGATGACACTTATTGAGTTTTAAAAGTGACATTGTTAGCCATGAACGTTTCTTTTATAAAGAGCATGACATGTGTTTTGAATTGATGAAATAGGTTTATTATGGACTGCATTGTAAGGTTTTTTCAAATGAGCTTTAAATGTGTTTTATTCCCTCACTAAGCTTTATGCTTAACCCTCTCTTTTACCTTGCAATGTAGGATATAGATGTTGAGGCAGCAATGGCAAGTAAGTATTTCGTGTAATCGTCAAGTATGAGCTCAAGTACGTCTTTTTGTAATATTAGTAGTAGTGAGAGAGCAATGGGGATGGCTTACCATGTTAAGATTATTGATATGAAGATAAGACTTGTTGTAGTCGTAAGCTTATACATATTTAACGTTTACCAACATTATTATTGCTTAAGATATGGCTTAGTGAACCTATGTGTTTTGGGTTATTTTGGCTTGAATACTATAATTGATATACTTTTATATTAATGAGGTATTTTGAGATCCATTATTGGTTAATTTTTAAGTATGATATACCATGCTTTTTATTGTTGAAGTACGCTTATGATACATGCGCATTGCCTTTGTAATTAGGAGACTTTGCATCTAGAATTGATGTTTGAAGTGTGATTTATGCTATTAGGGTTTTATATGCATCTAGAGAATCTTAGTTTTTCGAGTATGACATGTAACATGTATATTCTGCACTTTTCTGGGCAGAGATTTCGATACCAATTCATAGGGTATCGATACCTAGGCAAAAATACGATGATTTTTTGGAAAATTATAATTAGGTCCCCAAACCTTGTTCGATTAAATTAGGACACATTTCTCTTTAGTTTCTGCTGCAAATGAACTCAGTCCTAGCATGAACATGTAGGATCTAATTAATGCATTTAGAGAAGATAAAAGAAAATTTTTTAGGGTTGTTTATCGGGGCGAGTCTTCGGATTAGCTTCGGTATTCCCCGTGTAGCTCGTTCGAGTTGGGTTTTGTCTAGAACAGGTCGAAGGGGTTACATTTGTTGGTATCCGAGCTTAGGTTTACGAAACCTTTTCGGAATATTTGTTTGGTATGTTGTAGAGTTAAATTTGTTTTAAATATTGCTTATGCACGGTGATTGTTAAAAATTCTATGTTATTATATGAGATGCACGGTGTTTGCTATATGTGATTGATTTATGTTGTGACATAGTAACTTAGGGCTTTGTTTTTCAAGCACGGTGTTTGAAAGCATGATTAAAATTTTGATGTGGTTAGATGTTTTTTATATATATGACTGTAGATAAAGCATGATTAAATTTTGATATGCTTAAATGTTGCTATATGAATTATTGTTTGTAAGCATGATGGAATCTTGTTGCTTTGCTATGACATTAGTTATATGTAAATGTGAACATGTCCCTGATTTGCTTGACTAAGTGAATTGAATATTATGTGACATAGACAACTGTTTTGACCATGTTTTAAGGTTATCTTACATGTGAAATTTATAAAAGTAAAATGTGTTTAGATTTTAAATGTTACATACATTATTGTAAGTTGGTATTAAAAATGATTTATAAGTTGAACATCTCATGAAATTGTGGTTTTTGATATGTCATGTATTATAGAAAACTATTTTTAATTTGCATTGGTTAATGCATGAGACTCTGAGGTGATTTTATATGATGCTTAAATGTTGTGGAAAATACAATTGTTATATGGTTATATGTTCTTGATGCTAATTATAGTTGATGATTGAGTATATATTGTTGGGGTTTATTTTTGGGTACCTATTGCTCTAACTACTACTAGGAAATTACTTTATATTGTATTTGAGCTACTTGGAACTTGCTTCGCGCTGGCCTCACAAGTTTTGCAAAATGTTTTTGCATGTTAAAATTATTTTTCTATTTTATTTTGCTTGATATGGGACCGAAAAGAAAGCTAAAACTTGGTAATAGAGGAGTTGTGGAGATTAGAAAGAATAGAAAGTTTTGTGTTGTGGTGTTGTGATATCTGATCTTGAGTTGACTGGGTCCTCGATCGTGTTTGAGTGTAAAGTGGTTTTGAATTAGTTTAGTCTGAGAGTTGTTATGCTGGTGAGTAGTAGGTGACTACATCACCGATGGGGCCTTGGGAGTTTCAAAGTGTTTTATGTGAAAGATGAATCGAATGAGTTGGAAACATTCGAGTTATGGTGTGGTTGTGTACTCTTGAGTGCTAAGTTTCTATTGTTCTGAATGTTGAAGAGGTAGAAAGTTGAAGTTCCAGAGTTGAGGATGTTGTTTGTGAGTATGGACAATAATCATGCATAGTATAAGAACAAATATATGAATATACATTAGACATCTTAGGACATGCATGCATTCCTGAGCATGACATTAGATTGCATTTACATGCACTTGCATAGGCATAAATGCACTTGCATAGGCATATAGGGTGACATATAGGACTCATGCACACATTGTCCATATCTATAGATGTTTCCCTCTTGAAAATAAAAGTTGAGCTGTGGTTAATCATGTAGGGAGAAGGTGTATGTTTAAAGGGGTGTCTGAAAGATGCCTTGAGTTTGATGTTGGTGAAGCGGAAGGATGAGTTTCGCAAGGTTTATTCGGCAAAAGTTTAGTTCGTAGAAGAGATGTTGTGTTATCGTTATGTTTGGTGGAGGTAATACTTACTATTTTATGTTTGCTATGGTTCATAAAGTACTCAAATCAAGGGCGTAGCTGATCTAGTGTTTTGTTTAGGAAAGCGTTAGTTAAGCTTTTGAAAAAGAAATAAATATTTAGAAAAAGAGTTGAGGTGAGGAAGGATGCATAACGGACTTGTGTGGACCTTGAGAGGTGGTGGATGTGTTGTTTGGCTTAGCTTTTGCATGTTGTTCTCATAAAGAGTTGTGTCAGGTTTTGCTTGGGTATGATCAGGTTGTTGTGGAGGTTTTGGATGTAATCCTTGGATATCTCTTTATGGAGAAGTTGTGTGATGAGGAACGTTGGGTAGTTTATAACCATTATTGGTCAAACAATCTTTTAGACTTATTTTTCTGTCAGAAAGTGTTGCAAGAGTCTGTGTTATTGAGTTTTCCATTTACGATTGTTTTTTTGATATGTTGTTTTGTTTAACGTTAAGAATGGTGTTAAGTTGAGTGGACGAAGGAGTGGCATTAAGTTTGGCATTTTGGTTAGGTTAGAGAGGCACAAGTATGAGCTTGAGATACTCTAAGTGAGATAAGTGTTGGTTGACCGTAGTACCGTGTTGTTTAATGGCCTTGCCAGTGAGTTGTCATTTGGGAAATGTTTTGTGTGTAGTACGTCCAAGTTGTTAATGGTGCGTTGCTGAGTTAGTTATGGTGAACTAGACTTTAGAGGAGACATTGACTTTTGGATGAGCACGATGTTGCATACTAACACAAAAGGATTAGAAGTGTGTTGTGTTACATGATGGGTTAAAGCTGAGTTGCTTAGTATGACTTGGGTTTCTTAAGGGTTATGTCTTGACAGGTGTCAGTTTGGTGGAGTAAGTTAAGAGTTTTCTGAAGTCAAGAGCAATGTTGGCTTGGTTAAATTTATCGAAGAGTGTTGGTCTAGTGAAAAAGTTATGGGCGAGACTTTTTATGGTTGAGATGTTACGAGGTAAGTTACTAGCGGATGTTTGATGGATCCGTGGGGGGCATAATTGAGGTTGTGTGATGGTTTTAGCTGTGGTGTTGGTTCGCTTTTATGTCTATGAGGCATATGGTTGTGTTGTATGGTGCTATAAGTAAGGATGGTTTCTTAATCAAAGTTTGTGGTAATCTTTTGCTATGTACTTGGAAGTAAGGAGTTGCAAAAAAAGTTTGTAAGCGGTTGTTGTTTGATGGGCTTGTTTTGGATGGGGATGAGTTGAAGGTGAATGTTTGTTTTGTTGGTAAGTTGAGCTTGAGAACCAGTGTTCTTTAAAATTATTATTGTTAAAGGTGCTAGAGTAAAAGTGTATGAACAAATCTTCGTGAGTTTTATGAGGTAGTTTCTTGGCAATAAGAGAAAGTGTTTCCTTTGAGGAAGGTTGAAACTGTTATGCAGTATGCTTTAATATGATAAGGGTTTTGATAGAGATATTGGGTTTTTGGTTGAGTTTATGGGTGTTGTTTCATTAATAGACATGTAACCGTTATGAGTGAGTTATCCAGGTTTGGAAGGGTATGTTAAGGTGTTGAGACATAAATCTTTCGGGTTCTTGCTGAATGTGTTGTCATTGTTAGAGTTGCTTATTGTCGTGTCCATAGTTTGGTGTTTGAGCGGTACTGTTTAAGGGTTCTGTTGGTGGAAATTGTTATGTGTTGTTGTGGTGAGTAAGACTCGGTGGAATGTTTTGATTGTTCCCTTGTATGTTGGAATATGTTTGAGAAAGTTAAGTTTGTTAGTGGAAGTAGGAAGTTGTTTTAGTTTTAGAGAGTTGGTTGTCAACCTGGAGAAAGGAAAGGGTAGGTCGCCCGAAAAGAAAAAGTTTTTGCTTTTGGCTTGAAAATGCAATGAGTGTAGAGACGAAACATGGTGTTTTTGGTGTACCGTTGTTTTGTGTAGCACTTCAAGTTGTGATGATGGGTGGTGTTAAGATTAGACCGAATCTTGTCAGTATGAGATGTTTGTTGGGATCTTGATTTTGGTAGAAAAAGTCATTTTTGGTAAGATCCTTGTGTTGATCAGAGTGTTTTAGTTGCGTAATGGTGTTTGGAAAGTCACATGGGAGTGAAAGGAAGTTGTGAAGGAGCAGTTTCCTTAACTCTTTTCACGGTAAAAATTTCGAGGACGAAATTTCCTAAACGGGAGAGAGTTGTAACGCCCCAAAATTTGGCTTAAAAGTTACTGGGTCGGTTTAGCCTAGTTCGGGATTAAGTAATTAAAAATTTGAATTTTGATCGAAATAAATTATGGAAAAATATTCTAAAATCCCTATTTAATATAAAATTAACTTTGATAAACTCAATTTCGAAAATTGACCCTTGAATCCCTAGAATTTTGAAACTAGTGACTATTTTGTAAAAATTGAAAACTTAAGGACAATTTTATAAACTAAGTCAAAACTTTGAATCTCTAAGGGGCTTTGATCCAATCCAAATTTTAATTGAATTAAGCTTCCATGGGCTTATTTAATTAACACTTAACCCAAAATTTTAATTAATAACCCAAATTACTTTATTTAATTCCTAAAAACCTATTTTATATCAAAACCTAAATCCTTATTTTATTATTTTCATTTTCCCTCTTCCCAAGGCTGAGAACGGACGTCTTTTCAAGGTAAACTCGATTTCTTTTCATTAATTTTCGTTCTAATAGTTATTTATAATTTTTCCTTCTTGAAAAACATTGTTTTTCACTCGTCTTCCTTCTCAAAAACTATGGAAGTTGATTGGGTTAAAATTGGAGGTGAGAAACATTCAATTCTATAATTTTAAAATTTTCTTTATTGAAATTCTCAATTTATTGGCTTGGTAAAAACGTTTTTACTCTTTTGGTTTAAGAAAATTCGGTTTTTTATCAAAACCTATAATTTTCATTCAAGGGTTTTACTCGCTGTTTTGGGGTCTTAAATTGTTGATTTTAATCATGTTAGTATGTTTATAATGTGTTTATAAAGTCCATAATCCCGGACTATAGGTTTAGGAGAAGTTTGGTGGTTTTCGGAAAGTTTTCTGTTAAGGTTTTGATAGGTTTTAAGGGTTGTTGTGTCGGGATTCGACTTGGGGTTTGTTTTGTGCGATTAGGAGCACTAAATCCTTAGTTTTTGATGGTTGACACAGGATGAGAAGTTGGTGATTACGTTTGAAGAAGTTTTGGATTGAATCAGTGACTTGTCGAGCAAGTTTCGATTATCGAGAGTGGGTTATGAGAGTGGAATGCTTCGGTAGTGTTTTCATTGAGTTTTCAAAGGTTTGGGGTGTGGGGAAGGTGTGAGAAACCTCCCTACACTCCGAAGTAAGTTTTATGTATCGCTTTCTTAAAGGTTCCCATATTACACCGTGTTTTTATTATGTTATTTATCATGCTCTTATTGTGTTGTGCATATGTGATTATGCATGTATATAAATGCTAATGAAACTGTTTTTAAAAAGATTTTATAAGCATTCAATTTTCCCACGGTTTTATTTTGAAAAAATAAGATAAAAATTGTTTTATCGGTTTATACAAGTAATGCTTGAAAACTGGGATACATGTGATTTGAATTAAGTTTTGAACATTGATTTTTGAGAATATATTGGCTAGTTATGTGATGAACCTTATGGGATAAGTTGATCGATCAATAGGGTCTAGAGTGCACTATAAATATTCAAAATTCGTATGTGTGTAAATTCCTTGTGTGTTGCATTTAGACTTTTAGTCTAATGTTATGTGATGGGAGTGGTACTGTCACATTCGAGCTGATAGGAGTGGTACTGTCATCGGACACCAAGGTGAGATAATTCATGTTGAGAGTGGTATCAACATGCGCATGCTCTCGGAGTGGTACGAACATGCGGTTGTCCATTTATCCTAACGATTTGGAGTGGTACAAATCAGATCTCTAGCACCAATATATGTTTTTATTTTTCACAGGTAAGTGTCATGGTAATTACATGTTTGCATATGGGTTTATGCATGTGATTTAATACGGTTTTGTGCATTGGTATGCAAGTGATTTAAGCATTGCTATGTTGTTAGCATGTAAGACTTGAGATTTGTGCATTAAGATGCATGAGTAAGCATTGCTATGTGAGTAGCATGTAAGACTTGTGTTTTTATTTACAAAGCAAATGATTTCAAAGAGGTACTTTTACTAGATTTTAATAATGGCATTGTAAGCCATGGTTTGATGACACTTACTGAGTTTTAAAAGTGGCATTGTTAGCCATGAACGTTTTCTTTTATAAAGAGCATGATATGTGTTTTGAATTGATGAAATAGGTTTATTATGGGCTGCATTGCAAGGTTTTTTCAAATGAGTTTTAAATGTGTTTTATTCCCTCACTAAGCTTTACGCTTAACCCTCTCTTTTACCTTGCAATGCAGGATATAGATGTTGAGGCAGCAAGGGCAAGTAAGTATTTCGTGTAATCGTCAAGTACGAGCTCAAGTACGTCTTTTTGTAATATTAGTAGTAGTGAGAGAGCAATGGGGATGGGTTACCATGTTAAGATTATTGATATGTTGATAAGACTTGTTATAGTCGTAAGCTTATACATATTTGACGTTTACCAACATTGTTATTGCTTAAGATATGGCTTAGTGAACCTATTTGTTTTGGGTTATTTTGGCTTGAATACTATAATTGATATACTTTTATATTAATGAGGTATTTTGAGATCCATTATTGGTTAATTTTTAAGTATGATATACCATGCTTGTTATTGTTGAAGTACGCTTATGATACATGTGCATTGCCCTTGTAATTAGGAGACTTTGCATCTAGAATTGATGTTTGAAGTGTGATTAATGCTATTAGGGTTTTATATGCATCTAGAGAATCTTAGTTTTTCGAGTATGACATGTAACATGTATATTCTACACTTTTCTGGGCAGAGGTTTCGATACCATTTCATAGGGTATCGATACCTAGGCAAAAATACGATGGTTTTTTGGAAAATTATAATTAGGTCCCCAAACCTTGTTCGATTAAATTAGGACACGTTTCTCTTTAGTTTCTGCTGCAAATGAACTCAGTCCTAGCATGAACATGTAGGATCTAACTAATGCATTTAGAGAAGATAAAAGAAAAATTTTTAGGGTTGTTTATCAGGGCGAGTCTTCGGATTAGCTTCGGTATTCCTCGTGTAGCTTGTTCGAGTTGGGTTTTGTCTAGACCGGGTCGAGGGGGTTACATAGGGTATGATGAACTATCCTGTACACCAAGGTGGGATATTCAGATTATGATAGTCAATCTGTGTGAATTGGTGTACGATATCATTCACGTCACTAGAGCTACCTCATGTCACTTAACCAAGATGTGAAAACACAAGTGTAAACTATTTACTATTTTTGAAGCAAATTTCTGAATTGCATGTGTTTTAATAACGAGCTCAATGGTTTTGAGATCCTTGCTAAGTGAAGCATGTAAGCCTTGTTTTTTGGCATATGCCATGTGATGAACACTTGCTGATTTTTGAATATATTAGTAACATGATAGTCACAAGTGGTTTTCTCGAGCATCATTGATTTTAAATTGTTTTACTGTATAATATGGGCTGCATTACAAATAGTTATAACTTGTTTTTTAATTCACTCACTAAGCGTAAGCTTAACCTCTCTTTTTTCCTTATAATGCAGATAAAAAGTGAGACATTCATCCGATAAAGCAAGGAAGTTAGTAGTGTTATATTTTGTATTTTAGCTCAAGTATATTGCTTTTAAATTTGAATCTTGATTAGTTTAGGGAGCAATGGTGATGAGGAACCTTATGACATATAAGTTTGGTTATTGAACAATTGTATATTGAATCTTGCATATTGGTATGTTTGTTTTTATGTTATTGAAGTCTTTGGATTTGATTCACATCTTGATTGTGCCTAATCATGTTGAGTTATGAAATTTATGAATATTTCTACCGATTCGTGTTATGAGCATGGAACTAGGATGATTGGCATGTAGAAATCTTGTTGAATTATATGATTTATGGCCTATAGGTGAATAATGCATCTAGTATATGTTTGGAAACGTTTTAGGCTTGAAACCTAAGTAAATTGTTGTTTCTGGGCAAGAGGTTTCGATACCTTTTCATAGGGTATCGATACCTAGGAAAAAACACAACGATTTTCTCAACAATTAAGCATGGGTATCAAAACCACATGAACTAGTTTCAAAAAAATAGCATGAAAATCATCATTCGTATCGATAAGCTTCAATCTAGTTTTGATATCAAACTTTATAGTAGCAAATGGTATTGGAAAGGTTCCTCAGCTGTATCGAAACGCCGGCTTGTCGCGCAGGTGATAATCTGAGTAATCGAAGGTGTTCTGAAACCCTTAAGCACCGTTTTGATACACCTTTGAATTTTACCTTGGTTTCGAACAGTTCCTAAGGGTTTCTATACCCCTGACTAAAAATGTTAGTATAATTTAAAATGAACTTTTAAACTTTACGTTTTAGTCACTAAACTTTGAGCATGCAATTGAACGACTTGTAGATATTATTTTAACCTAAAAGTTTACGTACAAGCATGAAATATACTTAATTAAATATTTTTAATCTTAATTTCACCTTTAGACTTTAAATTTCTAGAAAATTTTAATTAGGTCCCTAAAACTTGTTCGTTTAAATTAAGACTCGTTTCTCATTAATTTACGCTACAAGTGAACTCAGTCCTTGCATGAACATGTAGGATCTAATTAATGTATTTATATAAGATAAAAGAAAATGAAATTTAGGGTCGTTTATCGGGGCGAGTCTTCAAATTAGCATCGATATTCCCCGTATAGCTCGTTCGAGTCGGGTGACTCTAGACCGGGTTGAGGGGGTTACAACAATGATGGTAAATTTTTACATAGATGTGACTTTTTAATTGATAGAGACTTAATGAACTTAGGTTGCTTAAAAATTTGTGTGAACTAAAAATTGAAAGTTAAAAGACAATGTCTTGCTATAGGTGCCCGAAATTTACTTTAGCAAAAAAATTAAAAATAATAAGAAATTGTTTGATTGCAAGAGGTGCCCGAAATTGGCTCTAGTAGAATTAAAGATAAATGCTAAGTCAATTAACTTGTTAAAAACCTATTGTTCACATGAATTCTTAAAAATTGACTTGTACACAACTACGCACACACATTTTTACGAGCATTATAGTTTTATTTCGGTTAATTTCTTTCTTTTCGAAGAATTTAAAGGGTGATCATACTTTTTTTTCCTCGGTTTTGAGGTTTCCAGTTAAATTTGAAGCATGACTGTGATGATTGAATACTTTAGCAAGTAATTGTTAGATTTGCATTACTTAAGGACAAGTAATAATTCGAGTTTGAGGTATCATGAGTGTTCAAAAGTACTATTTTTATTATCCTTTTTACTCATATTATTGTTTAGGCAAATTTTTAGTTGCATTGTTATTCATTCATGCATATTTACAAAATTTCCTTAATTATCATATTTAATTCGTATTTTAGTTAATCTTGATGTGCCTTATCAAATTTCTCCAACATGCAGTTTGTCATGCTTGAAATAGTGTCATTAGTATGCATTTTTTCTCTTATTCAATGACACTATAATCTTGCAAATACTTAGAAAATAAAGAATATTTATTGTATATTTTTTTACTTAAACGCCTTCGATGATCAAAAAACAGCTTAAACTTTTCACAAATTTCCTTTGCAAAGACTCAATCATCTTCGATTCATAACCTCTTATATAAAGGATCTTGATATAATTGCGCACAACGTGAAAAACATACTTATAAGGTAGAGTTTTCCAAAACATATAAAATGTTGAATTGCACCGTGTTCGAACATCACCACATAATTTATTTATGGTCGAAATCCGTAATTGACGTGCTGCCTCTTCAAATCTTTCACATAGTTTTGGAGTAGCACTCCAAAAAATAACATTCTGATGAATTCTTTCAATACCAGTTCCAAGAATATTTATTCCATATTTAATAATCAAGTGCAATATATGTGTAAAACACATGTGAAAGAATGAATCATTATGCAACAGTGTTTTACCTACCAATTTATCAACTTAATAGTTTAATTGCATGATCATTTGTAGTACAATTATCAACTGTGATAGATGTAAGTTTTCTATCAATATTCCTATAAAGAAAACATTTCATCAAATTAGAAGTGATGACATCCGTAATATGTGGTGTTGGTACATATCCAAACCTATTTAAACAATAATTAAAATATAAAATTTTACAATATTAAAATCTAACTAATGGATAAAAAATATGTTTAAAAAGTACCTTATGATTTGCTTTTGTTAAGTCCAAAAGTGATCAATGTAATAGGCAGTAACAATCATGTATCCTTTATTTTGGTATTCTGTAGTTCACATATGAGTCGTGATTACAATCCGTCCTTCATTACCTTCTTACATGGACCATTTTTTTCATATTTCCCTCTTCGAATATATCGAAAGTATCACGTCTTATTGTTCTACAAGAAAATATTTCAAGCAGGGCGACATATTAAAGCAATACTTTTTGAATTGTACATGATCCACTATGGATAGAGGATACTCATGTATGATTATTGCTTTAGAAAGCTCATTCCTTTTAACATCTTGATTAAAAGAGATCGCCTTTATTGTCACTTTTTCATCTGATTTCCTTTGATTAGAAACTAGGACTTAATGTCGAACATATAATTGACCTCGTTTAGTGGAACTTCTCATATGATCATGCAAATGACTTGTCCTAGTCTTTGAATAACTATTAAACTTTTTCTAATAATAATTACAAATTGTATTTGACTCATTGATCTTTTCTTTTTTAAAAGGTTTTCATACTATAGATTTTAACTTCGATGAGTTATTTTTATTTGACACACTATCTTCAACCATCACATTAGGTTGACTTAATGTATGATTTGTTTCTCTTATTGAGGTTCGTGATAGCGGTTGATAATTTAGGAGAGTTGAAAGTTGGAGATGACGTAATGAAGTTCTTCCCTAGACATTTTCTATATAAATAATTTCAAAATTATTATAAAACCTTGTTATAAATATTATCTAAAAAAATGAAAAAAAAGTATCTAAAAATAAAGAAAAAATATGTTAACTCAACACGAGAAATTATTTTCATTAATGAATATTTTATCAAAGTAATTATTCTCAAATCATACAAAAGTTTTTATCTCAATGACTCAAAAAAAATGTGACTTTACATTGAATATGTTTTTAAAGTTCCTAGAAAATCGAATAAGGGGATAACCTCCTTTCAATACACATTTTCTCAACTTTCCAGCACATATTTCAACTATCTAAATATTTGTATTAGTTTGTCATAGAAACTTTTTCTCTTGTTCTCCTTGAATGATTTCCCCATCAATATAACTATAAATATTTACTAGAACGTGTGCTTTTATTAGAAAATGATTTCAACTAGATATTTACAAGAAACCTTGTCTATTAATTTATAGTTTATCCATTAATTTTCTTATTTTAATTACATCAAACACTATCCTTAATATAAAACACAAATATTTATGGAGACCGAAAGAAACACAAAAAGAAAACACAAATTCTCAAAAGAATAAAGAACATGCTTATTCAACATCCAAATTAGGAAACACCTAGATCAAGTAAATCAAAATATTACAGTTACAAAAAAAATACATACAAACTACAATGTGTGATGAGTATAAATTTAAAAGAAAAACAAAAATTAAAAAACAAAATAATTGTATACCATCCTTAGATCGAACCAAAAGAACGAAAGCTTCAAGCCTTCAAGAATCTGTGTGATGAGTGATCTAGAGAAAATAAAATTTAGGGCTTTGAGGAATGATGAATCGGAGAAATGACGAGAAAACACAAAGGTAATATAATATAATATTAAAAGTATCTGGGTCAAATCAAGTAGGGTGTTTTTCACCCTAAATCTAACTTTGAACTAAAACTGAATTTTTCGCACATTTCACCTGACCCGACCCAAACTTGATTTATTTTAAAAAATCTAACCCTATCAGATCGGATTGAATCGAAACTCATCGAATTCGAGTTTTATGCATATCGTTAATTACACAGCCCTAGGATATAAAGTTCATCATCTCTCTCTTCCACGCAACATACATACACAAATATAAAAATCTATATCTATCGGCCAATGAAGCCCTACTTTATCCATACTCACATAGCCGTCAAGTCTCCATGTTATCACATAGCAATCGAGTTGGATCATATTAGTTTAGCATACCGAAAGATACATCCTAAATATACTTGGATCACAATAGTCACAAGTAGTCTTTTCCTAAGGTCACATAGCCTACCAGGTTACTCGAGCTCACAAAGCTCGTCGAGTTAATTAATGCTCGCATATCCTATCAAGTTGTGCTTTCATATCCGGTTCACCATAGCCATAGATAGGTTTTAATCGCATCTAGTTCACATAACTCATGGATATATCATATTTACTCGATCATTCTACCAGAAGAACACATCCCCTTATAAGTGTCCATGCACTAACTTTAGGACATCCAGATTTTTTTGCTAGACATACAAGATATCACTTGCTCCCTGATACATGGATCTCACCAAGAGATAAAATACACCTAGCTATACCATTATAAATTCCCAAGTCATGTGCATATTATGATTTATTAGTTCATGTCTTCTAGGTAAATCCTATGATCCTTATTAGATTATCTCGTTAACCAAAATAGCTTGACTATATTGGTATCACTTCAGTACACAACAAGGACCATAACTTCTATATGATATCAATTGATCCATCAAGGACTCCCTATGGATTAATAAGTAACAATCACACATCAAAAGGTTAATTTATTAGCCATTAATTCACGTATGGGGTATTAAACTTGATTTCTTATTTTTATAGTTCACTTTATGCCTTTAAAAACTTATTGGGACCTTTAACTCAAATTATAGGATCTTCGAACACAAAGATACTTTAATAGATTGCTCTACGAGTACCAATAGACCTACATAAGTATTGGTATACCTCACTAGGGTATCAATACTCTTACTCGAGTATCGCTACTTAGCGAATATTCGAAAAGTCTCAGCTTAAATCCTGTATTGATACACTAACCGGCCATATCCGTACCCAATACATATACGTGAACACTTTATACTGATCCTCTATTCATATTGATACACCCCTAACTACTTACTAGCACTCAAAGTTATCCTCAACCAATAAAACAATATTTTTGATACGCCTCCTAGCGTACCGATACGCAAACCCGCTAATATAATTCCTTTTAAACATGGGATATCGATACGTGAGAAGACTTATCAGCATACTTCCCACATAAAGCCCCTTTTTCATATAAAGGCATATCAATACGAGTCACACTGTATGGATATATGAGCCTAATTTTTCATATTCTGGGTGATTTCACCTAAAAATCTCACTTAGTATATATGGTTAAGCTCAAAATCGTTCCTACAAATAATTCAAAGTATATTAAGTGGATTATTACTAATTTTACACATTCACAACACTTAAATCTTGATTAACCATTAAAGAGGTTCAAAGCTTGAAAAAACTAATTTAAGCAACCCATAATCATAAATCACACAAATTAATTATTATAAAGTGTAGGAGTTAAAAATATACTAACCTTAGGTAAGCAAACCCGGAATGATGCTTCCACCAAGCTTTCCTTACCTCCACTCTTTGCTCCAAGCTTCAAACCCAACTTTGAAGATATTCACCTTATAAGATAGATCTTTGAATGTTAATTAAACTTTCCTTGATGAGAAAAACAAGATTCTCACTCAAAAAAAAATCTTACCTTTTTATTTTATATCTATGATGGAAGAAGAATAAGATGAGAGATAAATAAGAACTAATACATTCATCCTCCCCTCTCTTTTTGTAGAGGAGTTAAGAGAATAGACAGCCTTGTCTTTCCTAAGAGATTATCAATTTATCCTTCTTTAAATATTTCTTATTAAAATAAAGACCAACATCTAAGCCCAACAACACATAGAAGCCGACCTAAAACGAACCCAAACATGGTACCATAAAACCCAAACATTTAACCTGACATAATGGTCCAAGCCTTGGGTCAATATTTAATGTTGACTCGTTAAATTTGATTCGTTACTTCAGCATTTAGAATAGTTATTCATGTTTGTAGGTTTTTAGGTGATCGAAGTGTAAGGAGTACCATCCATTGGTAGCTTTCAGTACTGACTATGAAGGAGTATAACATTTAGAGAGTTGATCTATGTATTTATAGGATTTATGTTGTTATGTTGTAACTCATTAAATTTTAAATTGTATAACTTGAATTTTATTTTTCATATTTTCAAATAGAACTCTTAAATATTATTTAAATGTTCAAATATCTTTTAATTATCTTAAATGGTTGGAATGTGTTGAAGCTTTATTTGGGATTTTAAATAAAATTGTTTTAGGATAAGAGGTTGAAGTTACAGTCTGAGGCCGTATGTAACATTCCATTCAAAGGTATTACAAAAAAATATTAAAATTAATAAATCAATATAGGCACATTTTTAGTTATACCGTTACTCATATAGCAATTATGATTTCTAAGTTGAATAGAGTATCAAAATAAGGTTGTCATATCGATAATGCATACCGATACTTCTACACATGTATCGGTACTCAATAGCCATCAAACATAAAATAAAATTTTTGTCTTCAAAAATTGTATCGATACACCATGTAGGGTATCAATATGTCTAGGCGTTTTTTTGTTATTTAGAGTATAAAACACTTAAAAATATTTTGAGTTTTAGATTTAACTTAGAAATAATTTTGAATTCAAATTAATGTTAGTTTGTGAGACTTTTGGGGTACTTAAAAATTTATCTTATTTTACAAAACAATTCTTTAAAATATAGGTTATATTAAAATTAAATATAGTTTTATATATACCTACATGGGAGCGTTTGAATTTAAAAATATATCCATCATGGGTGATGGGTAGGTGATGGATATGAAAATTTTAAGTGGATAAGAGTATGAGAGAGAGGGTATTCGCACATGCTCCGGCCATTTGTCATGGGTGCAAATCATTTGCCGCTTTCTCATGCCTCCATTTGTACCTCTACTTTAAATTAGAGGTTTTAGGGTTTAGGGTTTAAGGTTAGGGGTTGTGGTTATTGTTTAAAGAATTAGGGGTAGAGTGTATTTTTTTAAGGTGTAGGGTGTAGGGCGTAGGATTTAAAATTAATTTTTTAAAAATTTTCAACAAGAGACATGAATGAAGGTATGATAAAGAGGCAGAAGATTTTTACCCATTTGTCATCCCTAACCTATAGGAAAGAAAAAGATAAGGCTCTATAGGAATAAAGGAGAGTCTTCCAAATGAGTTTAAAAATTAAGACCTAAAAGGGTATAAGATAATAAATATAAACTTTTTAGTTAACCGACCAAATATACTTGCTCAATGATCGTCTTTAAAGTTCAAGATATTCATTAAAAACGAGTATTATGATTCTACTCTTGAGGAAAAGATGATCATTGAACAAGTATATTTAACAAATTGGTTAAACTATTTATATTTGTTCTCTCATATCCCTTTAAGTTACTAGTTCTAAAATTATTTGGAGCACCTACCTTTATTCCTGTAGAATCACTTTTTTCCTCTATATTTCAAATTAGATATTTAAATTTGACTTTTTATTCAAATTATTTGACTTTTTGGTCCAATTAATTGTTATATTTTAAATATAAATATTTGTAGTTTATAAAATTTTTAAAATTATTTGAATTTATCTAAGTCTTTATAATCTAAAGCTTAGTTTGGCATTGTTTTTAAATAGTGCGGTTGAAAAAATGATTTTAAAAGTATCGTAAAAAAAGTGATTTTGGAAAGTTGGATAGTGTTTGTCATTGATGTCAAAAAATGATTTTGAGAAGATAAAAAGTTTATTTTAAACATGATGTTGTAAAGTATGATTGAACTTAGATTATGTTCAAATTTATTAATGTTATGATTTATTTAATAAATCAACTTAAATTATAATAAAAATTTATATTTAATCTTTATAAAATTTAAATTATATTTTAATTTATATACGACATAATAATTATAAATTAATTAAATTTAAAATAAATTATAAATAAAATAATTTTATTCTCAATATAAATATTATAAAATATATATTATTTTATAATTATTTATGCATAAATATTATTTTAATTAATATATTAAAAGGGTAAAAATAATTTTACTTTTAAATTAGTATTTCCAACCCAAAAATCATAAATTTTAGTTTTTTTTAGTTTAGATCAAAAACTGATTTGAAAAATTTTAAAAAATTACTAAAATTTAGTAAATATATTTTTTAAAACGCTTTTAAGTTACTAAAAGTAAAGGGGGAAAAACAGCCAGCCTAAATAGATTTGAATTTTGAAAACAATCCGATATAAATCAGAAGTTGCGTTCATATGCTATTTTGAATCAAAAACCAAGTTAAGCGTCCAATTAGAAGGGGAAAAATCAGGTATTAGATTGAACGTTGAAATTTGAATGAATGCTTCTTCTTTTTTACATATAGTTTTATAGTATTCAATTAACTAAGAATTTAAATTTTATAAAATCGAGTTAAAACACAATCACATGGAAGAAAGAAAAACACAAAACGACTATCGATTTTTTTAAAATATTTATTAAAATAAATTTAATAATTAATCTTTTCGTACCTTAGGGCAGATATTAATTATAAATTTTAAAAAATTATTTTATATTTAAAATAAAATTTAAACCTTTAATTATTTTATATAAGGGGCAGATACTAAACGACAGCCGAACTGTGATTGTTTGTCGGAGGGACCCAAATGATGGAGAGATTATATTACCAACCTTTTTTATTCTTAGTCTTAATTAATTATATTCGATATTTTTTAAGTATTTATCTAATAACTATCCACTTATTAATTATATATAAGAAAAAGATGATAATTTATATTAAAAATATAAGATGAATGAATCTGAGTTACTCATTCGATTCATATATGACAAAGCCGATCCATGCCACGTAAAAAGGGCATGCCAGGTGTTTCAACAGCTTTTCCTTTTGACAAATTATTATACGAACTCTATTTAATACATCGTTGATGATCCATCCAATAGTAGAGACAGGAAATTTAGGAAGCTGCTGAATTTTATTGGTATGCTTATTTTCATTGGAATTTTATTTTTCTTTGTTTTTGGGTTGTAAGAATTTTTGGATTTTTTTAATCCAATTATTTTGCTTCTTAATTACGTTGTAGTTATAATTTTCTATAGATTTAATAAAAATTCAGTAGCATTTGTCAAAAAAAAAAGTAATTTTTAAATATTTATTATTTTTTATTGATATATAAGAAAAAGATAAAATTTATCTTAAAACAATAAAATAAAAAAATCTCATTAGATCAGTTATAAATGACATGATAAATAATGTTTATTTAATAAATTTTTTGTCCCACAAAAAGTTACATGGATAAACCTCAAAGAAGAAGAATCCACCTTCCACGATGGATATAATTTTTAAATCCAAGTTTACTCGTGCAAGTATAATTTTAAATATATTCTTATACCTATAATCTCATTAAATATCTATTACTCAAATCATATTCGTCTATACTCGTACAATTTATTTATATCATATGTTTTCGAATTTTAGACCTTTAAAGAATATAATGTCAAATTTTAATTATGTACAATTATATATAAATTTTTTTGATTTGATTTAATTTTCACAAATTATTAAAACTATTATTGAAGTAGGCATCATTTTAGGTTTAAATGTCATATACACAAAATATATTTAATTAATATAAAAATAAATAAATGAAAAATTTTGAATGAAAAATATATTTTCATTTATTTATAAAAATATAAAAATACTTTGAATAAAAAATGTAATAATAGTTCGAAAATATATTTTCATTCAAATTTAATAAAAATAAATAAATGTAAAATATCAAACTCTATTAAATTTGAATGAAAAAATACGCCCAGTCCAACGGATTTGGCCTGTCGGGTTTGATATTTGGGTCAACGGGTCGGATAGAAAATATATTTTTTTTCGAACAATAATGTAAAGGTTTAATAGTATAATAGATATTCAAACTATTCATATTCACTTTTAGTGTTTAAATTATTTTTCGTATAAAATATGTTTTTAATATTTTTTTTGTTATCAATTTAAGTACATAATATTTTATTCTGTTATTAATTTAAGGTTAGTTTGTTAAAAGAAATCACCCAATCAACGCTTAATAAATATCATTAATTTTAATTTATTTTTATTTTTTTAAATAAATAAAAAATAAAAAAATCTCAAAATTTCAAAATTTCAAAACCTCCAGTCACAAAACCCAAAATTACCTTTTTATTTTATATACACAGGATTCTCACTCAAAAAAAAAAAAAACTTACCTTTTTATTTTACATCTATGATGAAAGAAGAATAAGATGAGAGATAGATAAGAACTAATACATTTATCTTCCCCTCTCTTTTTGCAGAGGAATTAAGAGAATGGGCAGCCTTGTCTTTCCCAAGAGATTACCAATTTATCATTCCTTAAATATTTCTTATTAAAACAAAGACCAACGCTCAAGCCCAACAACATATAAAAACCGACCTAAAACGAACCCAAACATGATACAACAAAACTCAAACATTTAATCTGACATAATGGTCCAAACCTTGGGTTAATATTTAACGTTGACTCGTTGAATCTGATTCGTTACTTCAACATTTAGAATAATTATTCATGTTTGTAGGTTTTTAGGTGATCGAAGTGTAAGGAGTACCATCCATTGGTAGCTTTCAGTACTGACTATGAAGGAGTATAACATTTAGAGAGTTGATCTATGTATTTATAGGATTTATGTTGTTATGTTGTAACTCATTAAATTTTAAATTGTATAACTTGAATTTTATTTTTCATATTTTCAAATAGAACTCTTAAATATTATTTAAATGTTCAAATATCTTTTAATTATCTTAAATGGTTGGAATGTGTTGAAGCTTTATTTGGGATTTTAAATAAAATTGTTTTAGGATAAGAGGTTGAAGTTACAGTCTGAGGCCGCATGCAACATTCCATTCAAGGGTATTACAAAAAAATATTAAAATTATTAAATCCGTATCAGCACGTTTTTAGTCATATCGTTACTTATATAGCAATTATGATTTCTAAGTTGAATGGAGTATCAAAACAAGATTGTCATACCGATAATGCATACCAATACTTCTACACACGTATCGGTACTCAATAGCCATCAAACATAAAATAAAATTTTAGTGTTCAAAAATTGTATCGATACACCATGTAGGGTATCAATACGTCTAGGCATTTTTTGTTATTTAGAGTATAAAACACTTAAAAAAAATATTTTGAGTTTTAGATTTATCTTAGAAATACTTTTGAATTCAAATTAATGTTAGTTTGTGACACTTTTGGGGTACTTAAAAATTTATCTTATTTTACAAAACAATTCTTTAAAATACAGGTTATATCAAAATTAAATATAGTTTTACATATACCTACATCGGAGCGTTTGGATTTAAAAATATATCCATCATGGTGTCAACATATTATTTACTAAATTGCAGAAAATTATGGAATTCTATTCCTAAATATCTACCTACTGATATCTAGGAATTTTTTCAATTAATAGGAACAGATTTGTAGTTGTTGATTTTAGGAGCAGATTTGTAGTTGCTGATTTTTTGTAATTTTCTATAGATCGTTCTCTTTTGTAAACTATAAATAAGAGCTGTTATTATCAATAAAATATGTAGAAAAATATAGAATATTCTTCAATATTTCTCTTATTTGTCATGGTGTCATAGCCAAAAATTCTAAGATAATTTCTTCTTGTGTCAGATTCCTTGTCTAGCTTGAGATCTTAGTATTTTGTTCTTGGTTTTCTTGAGTTCTATTCTGTTTTCTTGATTTTTTTTTCGTGAAATCATGTCTTTGGAACGATCTAAATATTTTCTTGTTCGATTTAATGGCAAGAACTATTCTGCTTGGGCATTCCAATTTTATATGTTTATCAAGGGAAATGAATTATGGGGTCATATTAATGGAATAGATCCTACTCCTAACTACAAAGAGGAGAAGGAAAAATATGGAAAATGAGAGGTGAAGGATGCTCAGATTATGTCTTGGATTCTTGGAAGTGTGGAATCCTCTATACTTCTTAATCTCAAGCCTTATAAGACCTCTCAAGAAATGTGGGGTTATTTGAAGAGAGTTTACAACCAAAGCAACACAGCACGAAAGTTTCAATTGGAACTAAAGATGAGTCAACTCAGTCAAGGGATTATATCAATCCAAGAGTTTTATTCTTCTTTTGAGAATCTTTAGACGGAGTACACTGATATTGTATATGCAAGTGTATCTCCTGAAAGACTTATTGTTGTCCAAAATGTGCACGAGACTAGCAAGCGTGACCAGTTTTTAATGAAGTTAAGGGGGGTTGAAGCAATCAGGTTTAACCTGATGAACAGAGATCCGGTTCTTTTATTGATATTTGTGTGGGAGAGCTTCTTAAGAAAGAAAAACGGCTCATTACGCAAACTATCATGGAGCAAAAAGTTCAGAATTCTGTTCCAATTCTTGTTGCCTATGTTGTTCAAGGAAAGTCTAAAGGAGGTAGAGATATGAGTAATGTCCAGTGCTATAGTTGCAAAGGATTTGGGTATATTGCCACTAATTGCTCTAAAAAATTCTGTAATTATTGTAAGAAAACAGGGTATATCATTAAAGAATGTTCCATTCGGCCTCCAAAGAAATCTGAAAATACCTACAATGTCTCTGTTGGTTCCTCAAATGCTCATAGTTGTTGTCAGTCTTCTATTACTCCTGAAATGGTCCAGCAAATGATAGTTTCTATCTTTTCTGCTTTAGGCCTTTCAGGTAAAAAATATTCTGATCCTAACCTTTGGTATTTTGATTCTGGTGCTTCCAATCATATAACCAACATTGTCTTACACCTAAATAATGTTAAAAATATAAATGAGGTATTCAGATTTAAATCAGAAGTTGCGTTCATATGCTATTTTGAATAAAAAAAACGTCCAATTAGAAGGGGAAAATTAGGTATTAGATTGAATGAAATTTGAATGAAATGCTTTTTTTTTTCTCTTTTGGTTCCAGAGTCAAGCTCTAATTAATCCAGACTGGTCTGTGTCACACACCTAGTTTTGGTGGGTGAGTCTCTCAGTAGGGATTTTTTGCGTACACAACGTCTCGAACCTGAGACTTGCTTAAGCGGAACCAAGCTGCTTGCCACTTGGACCAATCCCTGTTGGTAAATGCTTTTTATTTACATATAGTTTTATAGTATTCAATTAACTAAGATTTTAAATTTTATAAAATTGAGTTAAAACACAATGACATAGAAGAAAAAAAAAACACAAAACGACTCGGGCCACCGTACCTTACCTCATTAATTAAACGACAGCCCAACTGTGATTGTGTGTCGCCGGGACCCAAATGATGGAGAGATTATATTATCAACCGTTTCTATTCTTAATTTTAATTAATTATATTCGTTATTTTTAAGTAATTATCTAATAATTATTCATTTATTAATTATATATATATATAAAAAGATGATAATTTATATTAAAAATATAAGATAAATGAATCTGAGTTACTCATTCGATTCACATATGACAAAGCCGATCCATGCTACGTATAAAGGGCATGCCAGGTCAGGTGTTTCAACAGCTTTTCATTTTGAGAAATTATTATACAAATTATATTTTATACGTCATCGATGGTTCATCCAATAATATTTATTTATGTTAAAGTAATTTTTAAATATTTATTCTTTTTATTGATATATAAGAAAGAGATAAAATTTATCTTAAAACAATAAAATAAAAAAATCTCATTAGATGAGTTATAAATGACATGATAAATAGTGTTTATCTAATAATTTTTTTTGTCCCACAAAAAGTTACATGGATAAACCTCAAAGAAGAAGAATTCACCTTCCACGACGGATATAATTTTCAAATCCAGGTTTACTCGTGCAAGTATAATTTTAAATATATTCTCATACCTATTATCCCATTGAATATCTATTACTCGAATCATATTCGTCTATACTCGTACAAACAACCTCTAATATTAAATTATGTAAAAATAAATCATAAAATAAAATTTTATATACTTTATTAATTGATAAATTATATAATATCTTTATAAATTTTTCTTAACTAGAACTAACTATAAGTAACTTATTTAAAGTATATTTACTCTAGTATAAATTTATTTAATCACATATATTATAAATTTATAATCTCATTAATTCAAACTCGATTATATATTATTATTTTTTTAAATTAAATTATTTGAGTTCAGAATTTAAAAATTTAAAAATTAATATAGATTTTAAAACAAACCAAAATCTTAACAATAAAACACAATAATAAAAAAATATCAAAATCTATAAACATAAATGATCTAAAATTAATACAGAGAATAACTAGAAACAAATAAATATGAAACAGATACTCATCCTCGCTCTAAATGAAGCACATACTGTACTAAATCTACGAAACTACATCTATATGCTATCCCTATATATTTTTTAATTAAAAAGTAAATTATAAATTTATTTATTTATTAAGTTTTCTCCACAATTCTGCATTCTAATTCTTTCCTTAAAAGGATGGATAAGCCATAGGTCAGAGATTTAAATCGTGACTATATTCGTATTTTTATCGTGATATTTTATAATTATAGATGAATAATAATGAATATTTATCGTGATATTTTATTATAGTTATGTATAATAACGGATAAATTTAAAAATATTATAAATTATTAATTTTATAATAATAATTTTAAATAATATCATAACTTTAAAATAACGATTCAAATTATAATTATAGACTAAGATTTAAATTCTCGGATAATGCATGATTCTGTCATCGTCTCCTCCAAGGATAAGTATATAAATGGATATACTTTGTAGCATGATGCCCTAACGGTCTGATCTCTGGATAACCACATGACATGATCATCATAGAATACAAGGGAAGGAACAATATTTGTGGAATTAAATATACAGTTGAAGTGTTTTTGGTATAATTATGCTCTTAATCCTCAAGATTTAAAGTAAATTACTTTCTCCGTCCCATTTCATTTGTTCAGTATTGATTTATTTTTGTCAATTTTTTTAATTTTAAATCTATTATTGATAAAAGTATAAAAAAAATATATTTTAGAAACCTCTAATCAAGTAGTTTAAAATATATATTTTATAAAATTTAATAAATTAAAATATTTAAAATAACTATAGTTAAAGTTTTAAAATTTTGACTTTAAAAAATCAATATTAAATTTCTTAAATGAGTCAAAGAGAGTATTTATTTTAAAATTTTTAATTTTAAACTTTTTCTCGAATCGAAACAATTAATGATAAGTAATAGGTTAGTAATTTTTATATTCGTAGTCCCGAATTTTTTATTTTTTAGTTTTGTAATTTTAAAATAATTTAGATATGTTCTAAATTTTTTTTAAAGAGGTTTAACTTATAACTACGTGTTTAAATTATACATTTTTTTGAAATAGATGTCTAGTGTTTTTCTTATTGAAATAAGTATCTAAAACTTTATTTCATTAGTTTTAGAGTGACATATAACTTTTATTTTTTATTTTTATTTTAAAAATAAATAAAAATAAAAATAAATTAAATAATATTCTAAATTTTTTTTAAAAAAAATAATCTCAAAATCTTTAAACCCTCAAACCTTAAAACCAAAACTAGTGTCACTATTGTCGTTGATAGCTTTGCTAGACCCGTTATCGTCATCATCTTAAGCCACCGTCGATTTTTTCTAATCACCCATATCTTCAATAATCGTCTGGAAGAATTTCAATCAGATGTCGAACAACAGACATGAAGGCTCTAGTCATTCAACATTCAATTACAACGATAAGATTCGACGAGAATATTGATGATTATAATTGTGTCTATTTTTAGACTTTGAGATTTTAGGGATTTGAATTTTTTTTTTTTAAAAAATAATATTTTTATATTTTTTAAATTATTTTTTTTATTTATAAAAAATAAAATAGACACATGTTAAAATATGATTGGTTGATAAAAAATTTTAACGGTGTTACCTTAAAACCTTAATGGATTAAAATTTTAGTTTCCTATTTTAGTTAAAAAAATCATTAGGTACTTATCTCAAAATATGTATAGTTTGGGCACCTATTTCTAAGTTAAGCAAATTTTTTTAACGGTATTATCTTAAAACACTAAGAAAATGAAACTTTAGGTACCTATTTCAGCAAAAAAAAAAATATTAGACATCTATTTTAAAGAAATATATAGTTTAAACACTTAATTTTGAGTTAAATTTTTTTAATATTATTATTTTAAAATATCCATTAAACATTTTTATTTTGCATAAAAGGAGAAAATAGATTATTTACCCTAATAGCAAAAATTAGTCGTTGAATAAAGAGAAAAGAGTCATCCAAGGTTGGGGTGAGTATTCGATCGAGTCGAGTCAAAAAATTTCGAGTTATTCGAGTTAACGAGTCATATTTTATAACTCAAACTTTATTTGAAATTTTTTGGACTCGAGTCGAGTTTAAGAAATTCGAGTCGAGTCGAGTTTTTATAAATATTTAATTGTAATTATTTATCATGTTATAACATGATTTGATTCCAATTTAAACGACTTTCTCTAATCATATAAGATATACATATATATTTTTCATATGTAGCAATATTTCTTTATATTTTTATATATCAATGTATATATCATAAAAAATTGAGAGATTTGTCACAAAATTAAAAATTAATCCTTTAATTATTAAAAATTTCGAGTTATTCGAGTTATTCGAGTTTTCATTTTACAACTCAAACTTTATTTGAAATTTTTTTGAGTCGAGTCGAGTCTATGAAATTTCGAGTTGAGTCAAAACGAGTCGAGTATTTTCGTCTCGAGTTGAGTCGAGTTATTCAGTTTTTTCGAGTTAAATCGAGTTTTGCTCACCCCTAATGCAAGGTAATAGTTAAAAGCAATTCGAGAAATAAAAGACGCAAACAAATATCACAATCGACTTTTATAGATAGACATAGCCCCTAATAAAAATTAAATGTAATGGCGTATATTATATTAATAATAAAATAATATTTAAATTTTAGAAATAATATTATTAAAAAAATTATTATAAATCCCGATCAAAAATTATAAAAATATAACATATTAAAAATAATATTACTAAAAAAAGTGTTATCAAAATAATTTTTTAATTATATAATTAATTACATTGTTAATGACGCATAACGAGTTAGACTAGATGAAAAAGTGTTATACTTGAAAGAAATAAAGACAATAACCTGGACAAAAAATTGAAGAAATCACCGAGTGTAAAAAGATGATTCTGTATATATTATATTTACCAAAAATTATTAAAAAAATTTGATTCATCACGTCATTTATGGTTTCAATCAATAATAATATTTTTTCTTAATTTTTTAAGGTGACCTATCTCTTTCCTTTTTTAATTTTATAATTGTTCATAATTACATATTTGGAAGCCAAAGAAAAATTATGAAATTATCTCATTGGTCCTTAAGTTTTACATACTTCACAATTTAAACTCTAAAATTTAATACATATTTAATTTAATCTCTAACTTTACCAATATTTAAAATTTAAATAAATAAAAAGAAAAAAAAATCGGATAAACAAATTTATATATGAGCTGACAAATGAGTTTGTTCATTAACATAAATGAACCAAACATATTTTTATTCATATTTATTTATTAAATAAATAAAAAAAATTATTCACACTTATATAACTAGTTCAATAAATGAAAATTTATTCATTTATATCCTACGCGGAAGATTGATATTCTCGAGATGCAATAGGAAGAGAGTGGGTCACCAAACAACACCACCACCACCACCACCAGCCGTCATATCTATTAGGGGTGTATAAAAGAAATTCGATCCGAGAATATTGAACCGAAAATTAAATTATAAATTTGGATATCCGAAAAATCAGATATCTAATTTTTTTAGATTAGATACGAATCATTAAAATATTGATCCAAAAATTTTGGATATCCAAAATTTTGGATCAGATCGGATCGAATTATCCGAAATACACACCCCTAATATATATCAAGTACAGATTAGGGATAGCGACCACAAGATTTCATATTTATTTCATTTTCATTTTGTTTTTTATGTAAATTTTACATTCATAAATATCATTATTATTGGATGAGTCTACAACGGGCGTCGAACACCGCTGAACATCGTTAACGTTGAACACCGCTGAACATTATTAAATTAATTTATAAAGAATAAAAATCTAAAGGACTAATAATACAATTATTAATTATATGTTAAGTTTATCACACTTTTATTAATTACATATTGAGTCCTTAAGATTTTAAATTTTTATTAATTGATTTAATGGTGTTCAACAATGTTCAACATTAGTGGTGTTCAGCGATGTTTGACGCCCGTCGTAGAATTTTCCTTATTATTATTATTATTTAAATTTAAAAACTAAAATAAATAGTGACCTGAGATTGTTTATATGGTTAGGGAAAATTCTACTACGGGCGTCGAACACTGCTGAACACCACTAATATTGAACATTGTTGAACACCATTAAATTAATTAATAAAAATTTAAAATCTCAAGGACTCAGTATGTAATTAATAAAACTGTGATAAACTCAACATATTATTAATAATTATATGAACAGTCCTTTAGATTTTTATTCTTTATAAATTAATTTAATAACGTTCAGCGGTATTCAACATTAACGATGTTAAGCGGTGTTCGACGCCCATTGTAGACTTATCCATATGGTTAGATCAAAGTGGAGGTTGAGGATAAGTCTATCCAACTATATGCTGACACCTGTCAGGAGCCGCTACAGACAAAGTTGTGGTACAAGACATCCTTATTTATGATGTGTTCGAATATAACTGAACAACGTGGGCTGGGCCACGAATTAGTTTTACAATTAGGAATTATATTTATAATTTTGTTGTTTAAAGATTATTAAATATTAAAAAAGTTATATTATTTTTAAATAAAATGATCATCTCAAAATTATAATAGATTAAAATTATTTTTAAGAATAAATAATTTATAAATATTAAAATTTAAAATTAATTTAAAAAAATTAAGATTAATAATTCATTTATATCCTGACCTTCACTAATTGAAACGGTTACTAAGATTAATACTACCGAGTGTTAAGAATATTTTATTTATGGTGAATATCCATGTATTATAGGAAGGTTTAATGGGCTTTATTATTAGGTTTAATACCCATTGAAATTAGGGTTTCCATCCACGCCTATAAATATAGACTTTTGAAGAAAGCTTTGTACACAACTCAACTTTGAGAATACAATAAAATCTCTCCCTTTTGTCTCTCTCTTGCCTATTTTCTTCTTTTCTTTATTTTATTCATAACACGTTATCAGCACGAGTTTGCTCAGAAGATTTTTATTTCAAGTCTCTTTAAAGATTTACCTAGTATGTTTTTTTTTCTTCGGCTTGTATATTTTAATTTATAAAATAATATATGATGATGATGATTATATTTTTTTGTATATACTTGTTTTTGTCTAATGTTATTATGTGTTTATTTCGTGCCATTAATATTTTTTTGTTTTGATAATTTAATCCGAGTATATTGGCTGGACATCCCGTTCTGCGAGGCTACTGGTCTCAAAGGAGGTTCTTTTATTAAAGGACCTTGTGGACTGGTTTAACAACGCCACGTATGAGGATTAAATCTTTGTTTGTTTGTATATATATATATATATATTTAAGATATAGTTGATCTAATTTTTTCATTTGTCTTTTATAGTATATCAATGACAAATATTGAAAAATTTGAGTTTGCGGCTCTTGATATTTCCGGAAAGAATTATTTATCCTGGATCCTAGATGCTGAAATACATCTAGATGCAAATGGCCTGGGAAATACTATTAAAGAGGGGAATGCAGAATCTGCTCAAAATAAGGCCAGAGCCATGATACTTCTTCGCTGTCACCTCCATGAGGGGTTGAAATCTGAATATTTAACGGTGAAAGATCCTCTTATTCTTTGGAATAATCTAAAGGAACGATATGACCACCAGAAAACCGTTATTTTGCCTAAAGCTCGATATGATTGGTTGCATCTAAGATTGCAAGATTTTAAATCAGTAAGCGAGTATAACTTTGCTATGTTTCGAATTACTTCACAATTGAAGTTATGTGGTCAAAATATTACTGATGAGGATATGTTAGAAAAAACATACTCCACTTTTCATGCCAACAATGTTGTCCTTCAGACACAGTATCGTGAAAAAGGCTTTAAGAAATATTCTGAGTTAATTTCTTGCCTTCTTGTGGCTGAGCAAAATAATGAGTTGCTCATGAAAAATCATGAATATCGCCCAACAGGCTCTGCTCTATTCCCTGAAGCGAATGTGACATTATATAGCAGAAAAAATAAAGGCTATACCAATAATCGAGGTCATAGTTATGGGGGTGGGCGTGGTCATAGCCACAGTCGAGGACATAGACGAGGTGGTCGTTTTAAAAGTAACTATACCCACCGCAAGTGGAACAATAAGGATGACAATGGTGCAAAAGATCATTCCAAGAAAGAGGAATCAACGTGTCATCGATGTGGCAGCACAAATCATTGGGCTCGTGCTTGCCGTACTCCAAAACATCTTGTGGACCTTTACCAACAATCAATAAGTGGTAAAGGAAAAAGAATTGAAACAAATTTTGTTTATATCGATGACAAAGATGATTATGGCCTTCACAAAGATGATTATGGCATTTCCGGTAGTGGCCAGGACAATTATGGCATTACAAACATAGAAGTTGATGATTTTCTCATAACCCCTGAGAGAAATATTTGATGCCTTTTAATTAATTTCATATTTACTTTATGTTATTAATAAGATATTTTATTTTATCATGTATTTTATTTCAAGAACAAAATTTATGTTTACTTTATTAAAATCATTGATGTTATTTATTTATTTCGAATATTATTGTAACATTTATTTATTCTTTGAAGAATATGATTACGTCACAAATACAATCTGCAAAATATGGTGACGACTTATGCTTAGCAGACACTGCAAGTACTCATACAATACTTAAGCATAAGAAATTATTTTCCCATTTAACAATGCAAGGGAATAATGTGAGTACTATATCCGGAAGTGCTAATATCATAGAAGGCTCCGGAAAAGCGCATATGTTATTGCCAAATGGAACTTTATTCCATATTCAAGATGCGCTATACTCTCCAAAGTCAGAACGAAACTTATTAAGTTTTAAGGATATTCGCAAAAATGGATATCATATTGAGAGTATTAGTCAAGGAGATGTTGAATATCTCTACATTACGAGTATAACTCAAGGCAATAAGAAAGTGCTAGAAAAATTACATGCACTATCATCCGGATTGTACTACACAAGAATTAGTGCAATTGAAGCACATGCTATTGTAAACTATAAGTTTACTGATAACTTTATTATTTGGTACGACCGGTTAGGCCATCCCGGTTCGATTATGATGCGAAAAATTATTGAGAATTCATGTGGTCACTCATTGAAGAACTAAGAGATTCTTCAAAGTAATGCCTTTTTATGTGATGCTTGCTCTCAAGGCAAATTAATTACTCGACCATCATCAGCTAAAATAGATTATGAATCTATTAACTTTCTGGAACGGATACAGGGTGATATATGTGGGCCCATACACCCTTCTTGTGGACCATTTAGATATTTTATGGTTTTACTTGATGCATCGACTAGATGGTCAAATGTATCATTGTTATCAACCCGCAATTTGGCATTTGCGAGGTTACTTGCTCAATTAATTAAACTACGAGCACATTTTCCAGATTCTCCTATAAAGACAATTCGTCTTGATAATGCTGGTGAATTTACTTCTAAGGCTTTTGATGATTTTTGCATGTCGATTGGAATTAGTGTTGAACATCCTGTAGCTCATGTTCATACACAAAATGGTCTTGCAGAATCATTTATTAAACGACTTCAATTAATTGCAAGACCGTTATTGATGAAGTCCAAACTACCAATTTCTACTTGGGGGCATGCCATTTTACATGTGGCATCACTGATTCGCATCAGGCCAGTAAGTTATCATAATTTCTCCCCATTACAAATGGTTTTTGGTCAGGAACCAAATATTTCTCATCTTAGAATTTTTGGATGTGCGGTTTATGTTCCGATTGCTCCACCACAACGCAAAAAGATGGGTCCTCAAAGGAGATTGGGGATATATGTCGGATTTGAATCCCTCTCGATAATTAAATATCTTGAGCCTTTGACGGGGAATTTATTTACAACTCGATTTGCCAATTGTCATTTTAGTGAATCAGTTTTCCCGACATTAGGGGGAGAAAATAAACAACTGGGAAACGAAATAAGTTGAAATAAATTATCGTTATCTCACTTTGATCCACGTACCCAACAATGTGATCTAGAAGTTCAAAGGATAATTCATTTGCAAAACTTAGCAAATCAATTGCCAGATGCTTTTGTTGATCCTAAAAGAGTGACTAAGTCACATATTCCAGCTGTGAATGCTCCTATTAAAATTGATGTCCCAGAAGGACAAACTTTAGTTGCTAATGAGTCAAACGCACGCTTAAAGCGTGTAGACCAGTAGGTTCTAAAGATAAGATTCCTCGAAAAAGAAAAGGATCTATATCCTGTGATGGTCCAATTATGGAATCAACGAATCATGAAATATCTCGAGAAGAGATTAAAAGGTCTCCAAAAGAGACATCAGACATGACTCAGGTACCTGATAATGATGAGATCTCTATAAATTATGTCATGTTTGGTAACAAATGGAACCGAAATAAAACTGATGTTGATAATACTTTTACATGCAATATAGCACTAGAGATTTTGGATGATAATGTGGATCATGAACCATCGTCAATTAGACAATGTAAGCAAAGAGATGATTGGCCAAAATGGAAAAAGGCAATTGAAGCGGAACTCAAATCTTTTTCAAAAAGAGAAGTCTTTGGGCCTGTAGTCCGTATACCAGAAGGTGTAAAACCCGTGGGGTATAAATGGGTCTTTGTGAGAAAGAGAAATGAAAAAGGGGAAATTGCGAGATATAAAGCTCGTTTGGTTGCACAAGGATTTTCACAAAGACCTGGAATTGATTATGAAAAAACATATTCCCCAATAGTGGATGCAACCACTTTTCGATTTTTGATTAGTCTGGCAGTAAAAGAAAGACTTCATTTCCGCTTAATGGATGTTGTTACAGCCTATCTATATGGGCCTCTTGATAATGATATTTATATGAAACTTCCGGAAGGATTTAAATTGCCTGAAGCAGTTAATTCAGGTTCTCGAGAATATTATTCAATTAAATTGAATAGATCCCTTTATGGATTAAAACAATCTGGGCGCACGTGGTATAATCGCCTCAGTGAATACTTATTAGCGGAAGGCTATAAGAATGATCCAATTTCCCCAGCATTTTTATTAAGAGGTTTAGCTCCGGATTCGTCATTATTGCAGTGTATGTTGATGATTTGAATATCATTGGAACTCTTGAAGAGATCTCTTTAACAGTGGAATATTTAAAGAAAGAATTTGAAATGAAAGATCTCGGAAAAACAAGATTTTGTCTTGGATTACATATTGAGCACTTAAAGGATGGAATCCTTGTGCATCAATCAACATACATAGAAAAAATGCTAAAGAGGTTTTACATGCATAACGTACATCCGTTGAGCACCCCCATGGTTGTTAGGTCACTTGATGTCAACAAAGATCCATTCCGTCCTCGAGAGAAGGATGACCTTCACTAATTGAAACGGTTACTAAGATTAATACTACCGAGTTAATATAATAATTTTTACGTTTTTCGATCGCAACGCACTGGGACATCTTTCCGGAACCGCAATATTTCAGTTAGGGTTTTTATTTATTTATTTTAAATACAAGCTTTTTAGATTATTTTTATTGGTATTTAATATTCATAATAATACACTTAATAAAAATAATGATGATAATATATATTTTCCTATATATCATTTTTGTTTCGTAAAATTAATAATATAAACAAAAGTAAAAACAAATTGTATAACTTTTGGGTTAAAAATGGATAACACTTTCATGCGTAAAATACTTTTTTAAATTAAAACCTTTGTAGAGTTGGGATATAATGAAACAAATAAAGATGAATACATGATTTTATATCATATATATATATAATTTTATAAAATTTTATTAAAATTATAAATATATACATATATATTATTTTATATCTTCAAATCTAGAATATAATATTTATTTATTTAATAAAAAATAAAATACATTAGAAAACATAATTTGATCACCGAAAAAATACACACACACAAAAAAAAACCTTAAAAATTTTAACGAAATGAAAGTTCACTCAAAATTCAAGACCATACTATTAAACGAGAAGAAAAAGGCGAAACTTGCTTTCATCGCCTACGAAACATTACTACACTTACCAAAGAAGAAATATAGGGAGATGTGAAAGGGTGACTAAAATATGATATTATATATTTTTTATTATTTTAATAAAAATTATATAAAATTAAATAATAATTTAAATAAAAATATTTTTTATTAATTAAATAAAAAATTATATAAAATCATTTTATTTTAATCGGGTGTCACACGTAGGGCTATAAACAAGTCGGGTCAAGTTCGAGTAGTGTTGAACTTGATTCGACTTGACGATTAAGATTCCGAGATGAGTTTGAGTAATTTTTAACGATTTTAAAAATCTATGTTTGACTCGGCTTGTTAAGAATTTGAGTCGAATTCGAGTCCAATTGAGTTAAGTGTTGACCAATCTTTGATTGTGTCAGACTCGAGTAGCTCATTATCTGTCACGTTTCTTTTAAACTCCTATCAAGAAAACATTGATACACAAGTTGTATAAACTCATGCTTGATAATTTTAAGATATAAGATATTAATTTAGGGTTTAGATGTTTATATTATTGTTTTTAGAGTTTAGGATTTAGATCTTAGGGTTAAACTTATATTTATGGTTTATATTTTAGGCTTTTAAATTTAGGAATTTGAATTTTAAATATAAAGACTAAAAAATAACATATTATATTTTTTTTTAATAAATCATGAATTTTTTAAATCAAATATTAAATAACTCAACTCGATTCAATTTATTAAAAATTCAAACTTAAATCAAATTGTAATTCATAATCTATGGCAAAATTTTCCAGAATTATATTGAAGAAGAAAGACAAGGAAATAAACGAAGAAAACGGTTGTCTGAAGCATCGGGAAATGTTCGACAATTTTACCGCGGGAATATGGTGTTGACGTAGGTTAAGTGGGACCCATTTTACCCTCCGTAGTCTCTATAAATAAGGATTACATACTTCATAACCTAAGCTTGAAGCCACCACTCTCCAGAGTACAGAAGCCGACTCAGCCGCCCCTTAGTCCAAACGCCGCTCCAACTCCAAATCACTACTAAAAAATGGTCGGTAGACATAACTCCGCCACCATCAAATTCCTCTGCAGTTATGGAGGCAAAATCCTCCCTCGGTCCCCCGATGGAAAACTCCGTTATCACGGCGGCGAAACCCGTGTACTTGCCGTTGATCGCTCCATTCCCTTTTCTGGTCAGTACATTCTTCAACCCTTTCATTTTACGTACTTTATCTTAGTTGTTTGCTAAGAAAGAAAAAAAAAATTATATGTTGTTGAAATAATTGAAAAGAAATATTATATTACAGAGTTGATTTTGAAGATGGGGGAGATGTGTGGTGGGAAGTCCGTTAGTCTACGTTGCCAGCTGCCGACGGAGGATCTCGACGCGCTGGTTTCGATCACTTCCGATGAGGATCTCGCGAATCTCATCGAGGAATACGATCGGATTGCGTCCCCTCCATCTTCTTTAAAGATCAGAGCCTTCCTTTCGTTGCCTAAATCCGCCAAAAAAACGATTTCTCCTCCTTCATCGTCGGCTTCGTCTTCAAAATCGTCTCCATCGAGTACTCCCAGATTCCCCTTCATACGCCAGATCTCGGGGACTCCCGTTGCTTTCCCTCTTTGCTCGGCGGCAGGGAAGAATATTCCTTGCTACGGTTACCGTGTTCATCATGGCAACCCTTGTCACGTTTACCTTGTTCCTAACAGGAATCAATGGCAATAGCAATTAGCAACTGGTCTAAAGAAGATGAAGGGTCGTGGTTTATGTTATGATCCTGTTTGAATTTGGCGAAGAACAAGTACGATAATATATTACCCATAGAAGCAAAATCAAAACAAAAAAACCCAATATAATGTATTTGGAAATTTAAGGACTGCGCGGCCATTAATGAATGTTCCCACTCCAGTTTCCTTTTTTGTCATCTCTAAAAACAAAACATCATTTGCTTTCTTCTCTAATTCTCCGTTCTTTTCAACCTCCATTTGAACAAAATCGTTAACCAGCACAAGTTGTTGTATATTCCAGTACTTGCATACCAATTTCCGTTCATTTATCCTCGACACCTTGTCGTCGTCCTCTGTCATTCTGTTCCACTTTCCGTTATGGTCCTTTTTTTAAGAAAAATCTCAATATGATTATAATTCCATTGGTTTTGCAGATTTTGCAGGTATTGGTGAAGATACTAACTTGGGGTTTGAGGCGAAACACCGAGATTGCCTTTGATTGATATGAGGTAGCTATGGCGAGATGTCTTGTAAGTTGTTTTTTTACCATGTTTTCTTTATTTGAGAAGTAGACTAATTTTGTATAAAATAAAATATTAATTGATGACACATAATTTCTTTTTATCCATGGAAGATTGTGTCATCCATTAGAACTTTCGTCAGGGGTGATAATGAGTCTGATCGGATTGCGAGTTATTCGGGCTCGATTCGGTAAAAGCTTGGTTCGAGTGAGTTTAACTCGGGTTCGAGTTCCACTAAAAGTAAATTGGATATTTTTTTTCCTTTCTCAATATTGAATTTTGTTTTCGGTATTGGTAATGAAATATGTTTTTAAGGAGGCTTATCTTTTATATAAAAATATAATAAAATTGTCTATTCTAGGTCGAGCCGAGTCCCACGAGTTTCGAGCCCGAGCCCAATAATATTATTTCTGAGCTGAGTCCGAATCTAAAATTCCGAGCTTAGCGAACCTTGAGCCCGAACTGAATTTAATAATATTATTTTCGAGCCGAGCCAGAGCCTGGCCGAGTTCGAGCTTGGCTCGGCTCGTTATCACCTGGGGCTTTGATAATGAATCCTTTGAACTTTGCATGCAAGAAGACATGGCTAGCTGATATGGGTCTTGTCTATTTTTGAATCTTCACCCCATCTTCTTGCTTTGTTCACAGATACAGCAACTATTTCAAGAATTGGATTCTTATGTTCTTTTTTCTCCTGGGAATATGAATGTTTTGATCTGAAATTCCTCGGTCATGATTATATTTAGAATCGAATCAGATTAAACTCTTATCCAATATGCTGCTATATTATTTATACTCTAGATATTGATGTCTGCATTTTGATTTGATATTTTGTTGCTGTTTATGCCAACTTGCCAAGTTATATATGGCCGTGGCCAACTCTTGATGATTTTCGTTTTGCAGAGAGGATAAGCAAAGCAGGATTGAAGCATTGGTTTACCTCACGCCTGGCAGTAGGGACACTGATTTACCTTGTGATATATAAAAAAAATATTACACATCCTATCCTATCAGATTTATCCGGACGATATCCCTGTAACATTTACTCTAAAATACCAAATGATCAAAGTCCATGAATCAATTGGCAATGAATTATGGGAGAATACAGGGATAACTATCGTAATTTATGAAACATGCCGTGGGGAAGAAAAGTCGTGTGAGAAGAATTTTATCTTTCTCGATGTTTGATCTTGTTTTTACAGACAATGATTAGAGATAACTTATCCCGTCAAATATTTGGACTCTAGTTTCACTAATAACCTTATAAGAAGGTATACAACATACCCAATTCTTGGACTGAATTGAGATAAACTTGTTTACCTTAGAATATAAAATGAAAATTTAAAGGACAAATTAAGGGTTGATAACAATATTAATGCATGGTTTTTGTTTCAAAGGTGGGGAAACAAATTTAAGGTTTTTTTTAACAAATTTAAGTTTTTGGTTTTCGGATGATGTTTGATCTTCCACTCGTTTTTTATAAGGGAAACAAATACTATGATTCTGAGTTTTTTTTCTTAAATAATTATTAATATTTGATTTATCATGATTTATTATAAAAATAATTTTTTAACATGTTTTTAAAACCTTTAAAATTTAAGTTTTTAATCCTACTTAAAAATTTAAGTATTTTATTGTGCATATTTTAATGATTGTTATCTTTTGGGGATAAAGATGAGTTTGCTTTAAGTTTAGCCTATAGCCCTATATGCCCCACCATGTGCTGTCTTTTGTTTTATAGACCTTTTCCTCCTAACTTGATAATGATTAAACAAGCAGGATCATAGTAATGGATGGCAATTAAGAGGGGTTGTTTATAAGTTTGACTCAAATGGAACCAAAAAAATTTAGATACAAAAAATGAGTGAATTTTGAAAAGGTAAATTTGAAAATTATAATTTAAATTTTTTTTAATTTGTTTTTTAGATAAAAATTTGACCGAAAAACTAATATTGAGTTAAAATAATTTAGGTTGACTTAATAATTGGATTTAATATTTACTAAGAAAATGGAACTTAATTAAACTAAAAACTAGAAGAAATTGTAACTTATATTTGCAAAATTAAATTTGTTTATTATTTTTTATTAAATAGAAATGTATTATATTTATAATGTTTAAAATTCTAATTCATAAAAATATGACAATATCGTATTATTGAACACCAAATATTATATCTTGATTATGATATCAATATCTAGAAAGAATATCAATATTAGAATAATGTTATCAGCACCAAAAATTATATCTTGATTATGATATCAATATCTAGAAAGAATATCGATATTAGAATTATGTTATCATAAGTTACGCATGAACATTTAGATTTATGATATTAATATTAAAAAAACAATCGAATTAACTAAAATAATTTTAATTCGATTAATTCGATTATAATTAATTTAATTTGATTGACGATTAAAATTCTAAAATATAAAATTACAAAAGAAAATATAATTATGAAACCCTAAAGTTATAGGAAATATCTTGGGCAAATCCTTCCCCTTCCTGTTTTTCAGAAAACGGTGGATAAATTATGGGGTAGGGAAGGTTCTATTGATATTCGATTTTTAGCTCCTAGCGTTTATGCGATAAATTTCACTTGTCAGAAGGTTAGGGATTGGGTGTTGAAATCTGACCACTGGCATATCCAACACAAACCTATTATTCTGAGGAAATGGTTGCTTGGTATGATTCCGGAAGTCATGGATTTACGTTCTGCCCTGTTTGGTTAAAACTTTGACATGTTCCTTTAGAGTTGTTTTCTCAAAGAGGTTTGGGTTGTGTGTAGGGCTGTAAACGAACCGAACGTTCGGTGAACCGTTCGGCGGAAAGTTCGTTTATGTTCGTTTATTTATTAAACGAACGAACATGAATAAGATTTTTCGTTCGTTTAGTTAAACGAACGAACATGAATAAAGAGCTCGTTCGTTCATTTATGTTCGTGAACGTTCGGTATCTGTTTGTTTATGTTCGTTTATGTTCATTCATTTATATTCGTTTGTTTATGTTTGTTCATTTATGTTCGTTCATTTATGTTCGTTTAAATTTATTCACATATATCTATATGAGTAAGCATTAGATCAAGTAAGTTGATTCAAAAAATTTTGAGTTACTCGAGTTGAGAAGTCTTATTTTATGACTCGTTAAGAACTTTCTTGTTATAGGCTATGGGTGTTTATTGTTCTATTAAACCAAGTTATTAAATCGAACCAAAACAAAACTAGTTAATTAGTTAAATTTTAGGTTTCATCTAATAATTAAGAGTTTTTTTTTTAATTTTAATTATCGACTAATTCGGTTTAAAATCAGTTGATTAGTTGAATTAATCGAATTAATCCAAAATATTAAATATTTAGCATATTATATATGTTATTTATGTTCATTTGTTTATGTCCGTTTACATTCATTTATGTTCGTTCGTTTACGTTCATTTATGTTCGTTTACGTTCGTTTATCATTTAAACGAACGAACATAAACGAACATGAACAAGCTACAATCCTTAATGAACGAACACGAACAAGAAAATTTGTGTTCGTTCATTTGTTCGGTTAAAATTAAGCAAACGAACATGAACACACCCTCGTTCGTGTTCGTTCGATTCGCTTACAACCCTAGTTGTGTGGCTAACGCTTTAGGGAAACCTTTGTATTCAAATAAAGCCATTGTCCTTAAACATCTTGAATTTCTAAAATTTGTGTTGAAGTGAATGCTTGTTATAATTTTTCGAGTGCTATTAAGGTTGAAATTGATGATACAGGAAATTGTGTAGATGTGGGGGTTGAATTGGTTTGGGGGCCATTAAGGTGTGATAGTTGTCATATTTTTGGGCATTCGACTGAGGATTGTGCTAGAAAGAAAGCTAGTCTGGTGATTGATGAGGATAATGGTCCAGATTCTGATCAAAGGGCCATTGCTCCCATCAATTTGAACTCTGGAGATGTTGGACAGGTTGAGACTACGGTTCCCAATCTTGCACCCATTGTTGAGCTTGCTCTGCAAGTTGATCCAGGATCTGAGGGATGTCTTGCTCAGGAATCTGCCCCTAAGAGTACTGGAGTTATGCAACCTATTACTTTGGATTCAAACCAATTTAGTATTTTAGATGTTAATCCGGGGTACTATCTCTACGAAAGCCTTGAACTGTTGTAGAAGGTGTTACTGTATTAGAAGAGTAAAGAAGTTTTGTGCCAACATCTATTCCTCACCAGCTGTCATAACAAACTTACCAAACAGCTGGTATTCTGGCGCTAACAACCAGAAGTTTTCTTGAAGCTGAAAAACCTTATTTTTCTAACTCTTTATATATGTGTTTCTGTAAAGGTTTGAAATCATGAAATACATTGTTCATTGATTATATTTGCTATAGTTTTTTCTCTGTAAGTTTTACATGGTATCTATCGCTTTGTTCTTCCTGGTTTGAATCCGCCGCTGCTCCTCTGAGGTGTTATGGCTCCCGATCGTGACAACTCCTCTGATGATGTTTCCCAGGCGTTCTCCAACAAACAAATTAGCATCAGGCTCGACGACCACAATTTCCTCTTATGGCGTCAACAGGTGCTGCTTATGGTTCGAGGTCAAGGCTTAGAACATCATCTTGATCCCGAGTTTTCTCTTCCAGCAAAGTCTTTCACCTCCGGCGATGGTTCTTCTGCTCCGAATCCTGCGTATCAGAAATTTGTGAAGCAAGATAGTTCTCTTACTTCCTGGTTGCTCTCCACTGTAAGTTTATCCATTCTTCCTCACTTGGTTGGTTGCGACTCTTCTTGTGCTATTTGGAGTACCCTGGTTCTTCGTTACTCAAAACTTTCCACTACAAAGGTCATGCATTTGCACTGCAAGCTTCGAAGCCTGAAAAAAGGAAGCCTAACCATTCACGAATATGTCACTCGTATCAAGGAAATTTGTGATTTGTTGGTAGTGTGTGGCAGCCCTATTTCTGAAATCGAACAAGTGGCTACCATACTTAATGGTCTTTCCTCCGAGTTCGAATCTGTGGTGGCCGTCATTTCCGCAAGCAAAGAACCTTATACTTTTGATGGAGCTGTTTCTCTTCTAGCTGATGCCGAAGCTCGATTTGAGGATCCATTTCATTTTTCAGTTGGTGTTAACAACACAATTGTGCAGTCCCCATCAGCACCTTCTGAAACTTGTCCAAAATTTAGTTATGTTCGTGGTGGTCGTGGTGGCCGCACTGGTCCTGGAGGAAGATTTAAAGGACGACCTCGTCTATAATGTCAGATTTGCGGAAAGCTTGGCCATTTGGCCGATCACTACTGGCATAGGTTCGATCAAACCTATCAGCTTCCATCTCAAACACCTGGTGACTCACATGCCTATTGTTGCACTCATGATCAACCTGAGGGTGCTTATGTCCCTTTCATCTCCTCTGAACTTCAGCAAACTTCCCCTGGTGATTCTACTCCTGTAAATGCCCAAGTCAATGCTCTTGTTGCATCTTTCTCCATGTGGTATCCTGACTCGGGGGCAACTCATCATGTCACCAATGCATCCACTTCTGTTGCTCCGAAATACAATGGCCAGGGTAAAGTCTATATTGGTGATGGCCCATCTCTTCCCATTTCTCATATTGGCCACTCAGCTATTAATACAAACACTAAATCTCTAGCTTTACATGATCTATTGCATGTGCCTGAAATCACTCGGAATCTTTTATCTGTTTCGAAATTTACTTCTAATAATCATGTCTACTTTGAATTTCATTCTTCTTATTGTGCTGTTAAGGATGAAAGCACAAGTATGGAGTTATTGAGAAGACCACAAAAAGATGGATTATATGCTCTCTCCTCCACAGCAATGTCAGCAGTTGCTCACACCACTACTACAAATGACTACTGGATTTGACATGATAGGCTTGGCCATCCCTCGTTTGAGATAGTTAGTTCTGTTGCTTCAATAAAATGTTCCAAGAATAGCCTAGACCTTTGTTCGACATGTCAGCTAGGAAAGAGTCATACTTTACCTTTTGAGTCCTCTACTACAACATATACAAAGCCATTTCAGCTTGTTGAAATCGACATTTGGGGTCCTGCATCTGAAACCTCAAATGGTTATAGATATTACATGTCTTGCATAGACTTATTTTCTCGGAATGTTTGGTTGTACTTACTCGAGAAGAAATCTGATGCCTGTTTAGCATTTCAGTTATTTTATGCTTTGATAAAAAATCAATTTAACACAAATCTCCTAGCTGTGCAAGTTGATGGTGGAGGGGAATTCAAGTTCTTAGAGAAACAGTTGGCCCAGTTAGGGGTTCAGTTGAAGATTACATGCCCACATACCTCTCAACAAAATGGCATTGTTGAAAGAAAACACAAGCATATAGTTGAAACGGCACTTACCTTGCTAGCTCGAGCATCTTTACCCTTGAAATTCTGGTCATATGCTGTGATCAGTGCCACCTATCTTATTAATCGATTGCCATCAAAAATTTTGAATTACAAGTCTCCATTTCAGCTTCTATACAACAAGATGCCTGATTATAGATTCTTAAAGGTCTTTGACTGTCTGTGCTATCCACACTTGAGAGCTTACAATCGACATAAACTTGCCTTTCGATCAAGTCCATGCATTTTCTTGGGATACTCTTTTTCTCATCATGGCTATGTCTGCCTAGATATACAAAGTTCGAGGGTCTTTATCTCCAGGAATGTGAGATTCAATGAGACTACATTTCCTTATAAAGATCAGCCATCATGTACATCTTCCATTGAAGAACTCTCCTCTCCCCTCCATGTTCTTGATGATTTATCTCATGACACAAATACTTTAAGAGAAGATTTCACCCCTTGTGCTGCACCTACAGTCCCACATTCAGAAACTGCTACTACTCCTGAACAAGATGCTACAACTACTGCCACAAATCCAAAAGTTGCTACTAATCAAGGTGCTTCATTTGCCGCTCAAGATACTGTTAATGATCAAACTCCTGCCACCACAACAGATCCTCCTGTTGATATTGATCCCGATAGTCATGTAGTTCAAGGAGAACCAAGTGTCATGCCAACTAATTCAGCAACAGGTACAGATCCTACTGTCAACATACCTGATGTTCTACCACAATCTGCTGCTCAAGGAGAACCATGTACCATTCCTACAAATACACATAGTATGCGCTCCAGGAGTAAAGCTGGGATATTTAAGCCTAAAGCCTATCACTTACAAGTGGATGACTTACCTGTCAACATTCAATCTGCTCTCAGTAATCCAAATTGGCATGCTGCTGTTCTTGATGAATACAAAGCCTTAATAGAAAAGAACACTTGGGACTTGGTGCCACTACCACTTGACAGACGAGCTATTGGTTGTAAGTGGCTCTACAAAATTAAACGAAATTCTGATGGTTCTATTGCTTGATACAAAGCTCGGTTGGTAGCTAAGGGATATGCTCAACTTACAGGTCCTGATTTTCGAGAGACATTTAGCCCTGTTGTTAAATCCTTCACAATTAATCTCCTTCTTTCTTTGTCTGTTACCAATAATTGGCAGGTACGACAAGTCGATGTCAATAACGCATTTTTGAAGGGAGATTTGCAGGAAGATGTTTACATGACTCAACCAGAGGGATTCCAACAGCTTGTAATGATGACAGTACATTAGTTTGCAAACTTAAAAAGGCCCTTTACGGTTTAAAGCAAGCACCTCGCAATTGGTTCCATAAACTTCAAGCTTTTCTGATTTCTCTCGGCTTCAAGTCCTCTAATGCCGATACATCACTGTTTGTTTACAATCAGCATGGTGTTATCACATATATGGTGGTATATGTTGATGATATTCTAATCACTGGTTTGTCTAATGATCATATCCATACAGTGATAACTTGTTTGGACCAAAAGTTTTCCCTTAAAGACCTTGGAGATCTCAATTACTTCTTGGGCATAGAAGTTCGACATATTCATGGTGGGATGTTTTTGTCTCAACAAAATTATATTGTTGAAATCTTAGTGAAGGTTGATATGCGAGACACTAATGATGTTCCTACACCAATGGCTACCAGTCACAAACTTAGCAAAACTTCTGGAGTAATTCTATCAGATGCACAACAATACAAGAGCATTGTTGGATCCTTGCAGTATGTTTGCCATACTCGTCCTGACATTTCCTTCTCTGTCAACAAAGTTGCCCAGTTTATCCATCAACCTTGTGAAGATCATTGGTTGGCTGTGAAACGAATCCTTTGCTACTTAAAAAGCACAATAGACTATGGTTTGTGGTTTTCTCCTCGATCAACAGTTACACAGGAAATCCATTCCTTTGTTGATTCTGATTGGGGTAGTGACCCTGATGATTGCCGCTCAGTATCTGGCAATTGTACCTATTTGGGATCACATCTTGTAAGTTGGAGCTCTCGAAAACAACGTGCAGTCTCTCGATCAACAGCAGAAGCGGAATTCAGAAGCATTGCTGATGTAGCATCCGAAGTATTGTGGCTTCAAGCCATTCTTCATGACATGTATATTCCTTTACATGTAGTTTCAGTCATTTAGAATGACAATACTAGTGCAGTCGCAATGGCAGCAAATCCGGTAATGCATGCCAAAACTAAACATGTTGATGTCGACATGTTTTTTGTCCGAGAGAAAGTCATGTCACATAAGCTTGAAGTTTGTTATGTGCCAGCATGCAGTCAGGTTGCGGATATTTTTACAAAACCCTTGTCGATTACTCAGTTTCATGAATTTCGCCATCAGTTGAGTGTTCACAAGTACTCAGAGATTGAAGGAGCAAGGGAAATATTAGAAGAGTAAAGAAGTTTTGTGCCAGCACCTATTCCTCACCAGCTGTCATAACAAACTTACCAAACAGCTGGTATTTTGGCGCTAACAACCAGAATTTTTCTTGAAGCTGAAAAACCCTATTTTTCTAACTCTTTATATATGTGTTTCTGTAAAGGTTTGAAATCATGAAATACATTGTTCATTGATTATATTTGCTATAGTTTTTTCTCTGTAAGTTTTACATACTAAACTTATGCATCAGTTAAGGCCAAAAAGGAAAGGAGGTGGTGGTGGTAATAAGAAGGGTAAGGGTGGTGGTCAGAAGGGTGTTGGTCGGTGGTTCCCGTTGATTTTTGAAGTGTATAAAAAAAATTACAAAGAGAAAAAATTGTTTTATGGGAGTATATTTTATTCAATGTGAAATACTCAATTTATAGAGCTATTTCTAACAAAGAGATAATAAAAAATATATTTAAAATCTGAAATCTATCCTAACAAATTAAAATTTGAACTTTAAAAATGATTTTGCTCCAACAACATCTTTAATTTGATAGTTGAAAGATTCTAAGTCATATTTCCAACACTCCTTTGACTTAGAAGATGTAACCTTCAACCTTTTTTGTCGAAACTTAATCTTTGTCTTGAAAAAAACCTCAACATGCTCATCCTTTATTATATCTAAGGAAAATTTTTACCTTTCATTTTTTTGTTGAATATCGTTGTACCTTTTGCATCTTTGATCCAACATTGTTTATCTTCAAACAAGATTTTAAATCCCTTTTTGATAAGTTGTCCAACACTTAACAAATTTTGATCAATGTCAGACACAAATAAAACATCAAAAATGAGCTTTGTATTTGTTTGGCTTTGCATAGCTATTGTTCCTTTACCTTTTATTAAGATATACTGACCATTTCCAATTTTAACTTTGGAAATATTTGTGTTACCAAGTTCCAAAAAAAGATCTTGATCACATGTCATGTGATTTGTGCAACCACTATCGACAAGCCAACTCTCAGAAGTATTTTTATTTGCAACACAAGTTGCAACAAAAAAGTTCATCTTTCTCCTCGCATTGTTCAGCCGCAACATTGGTCACATCTTGCTGCAACGGAGTTTTACATATCTTTTTCACGTGTTCTTGTCTACCATATTTATTGTAGTTCACATCTGATCTCCACCAATATTTCTGTTGAGGGTGATTAGTTTTTTACAGTGAGGACATGGTGGATATGATCCATTTTCTTGTTTTTGTTTAGAATCTTCTTGTATTTATGGGCTTGAAATGCTCATTCTATGAAATTCTCTTGCCTCACGTGTCTTCTGGTTTCTGAAGTCTGCAATGATGTTAAAAGTTCTTCCAAAGAAATACTTGAAAGATCTTTAGTATTCTCCAATGAAGATATTGTAGGTTCAAACTTTTCAGGAAGTGTAACCAGAATCTTTTCAAGAATTTTTTTATCAGAGAATTTTTTACCTAACATTCTTACCTTGTCTTTAATTTTGACAAGTTCTTCAACATAATCAATTACTAGCTCGGACTCCTTTATTTTCTACATTTCAAATTCACGAAGTACATTCATTACCTCCATATTCTTTGTTCTTTCATTCTCTTCATATTGTTCTTTAAGATACTTCCAAATTTATGCAGCAAAATTGAAGTGCATTATTTTCATAAAAATTGATGGTGAAACCACAGAAAACAAACATGATTTGGCTTTAGCTTTTCTTGTTTTTTATTGTCTATGATTCTTCATTTGAGCCACTGTTGGATTCGCATAAAATGGAGTAATTTCATAATCCTCTTTCACTACATCCGAGACGTCAAGAGTTTGCATGTGAATACTCATCTTAATAGACCAAATTTGGTAATTTTGTTGGTTGAAGATTGATGGTACCATTGTGAAACATGTCTCTTCCATTTTTGACAAGTCCCTCAAGATAAAGAGATCTATGATACCAATTGTTGGTTTTTGAAGTGTATGAAAAAGAATTACAAAGAGAAACAAGAATTGTTGTATGAGAGTATATTTTATTCAATGTGAAATGCTCAATTTATAGAGTTATTTCTAACAAAGAGATAACAAAAAATATATTTAAAATCTAAAATCTATCCTAACAAATTAAAATTTGAACTTTAGAAATGATTTTATTTCAACCGCATATATTTAATTTGATAATCAAAAGATTCGAAGTCAAATTTCCAACAGTTCTTCCCCTTTATAATGATTTTAACTTGGAATGTAAGGGGTTGTAATAACCCTCTAAAGCAAAAAAGGGTTCTACTGTTGGCTAAAAGGTTAAACATTGAGGTTTTGTATCTTTTTGAAACTAGGGTTCGAATTGTTAATGTTGATAGTTTAATTCAACATGTGTTTAAAGGATGGTAGGTAATTCACAATTACTCTCATGCTGTAAATGGGAGAATCTGGTTTCTATATAGAGGTTCTTGGAAGGTTGAAGAAATTGCACAACCTTCTCAGCATGTTACTTGTGTCTTAACTAATGGCGATATGCGATTTTTTATTTTAGCTATATATGGATGTAATAAGAGATCTGATAGGCAGCAAGTATGGGAACAACTAATGTCTCTCAAAACTTTGGTTGGTTCTGCTCCATGGACTTTAGCTGGGGATTTTAATATCATCCTTTATTCAAGTGAGAGTTTTGATTTTGATGGTAGTCAATTTGTTAATGATGCTATCTAGAATTTTCTGACATGTCATGATGAGCTTGATGTTGTTGATCATGCTTATAGGGGTAATGTATTTACTTGGTCTAATAAGTGGGAAGAAGATACACTCTCTAGGAAGCTATATAGTATGCTAATTAATTAATACTAGTTTCAAGTTTTTTTACATTCTACGGTTGAATTTTTAAGTCCTGATTGCTTGGATCATTTTCCTAGTTGCTTAATTTTGGATTCTTTTATAGTTAGACCTCCCAGGCCTTTTAAGTTTTTGCATTTTTAGGCTGACTACCCTGATTTCACTAAGATTGTGGTATAGTCATGACAACTTCCAGTGGAAGATGATCCATTACAAGTTTTATTTACCAAGCTCAAAAGATTAAAAAGATACGCTTAATAGGTTAAATAGAGAGTGTTATGGTGGCATCTCTTATAGAGTAATATGTATGCAAAATGAACTTGAGAAAGTTCAGAGGTTAATAATGGCTCACCTTACCACTGATGTTATTGCTAAGGAGAGGCAAATCTCTTCTTCTTTAGTTGCTCTTGTTAGAGCCGAGGAAAAGTTTCTGAAACAGAAATCTCGGGTCCAATTCATAAAGGTGGGAGACTGCTTATTTTTTTAGGTAAGTTACAATTCGACAAAGAGCAAATTCAATTTATTTTCTTCGATGTGAGCAATGATGTAAACTGGACTGCTTAAGTACTATCTCTACTGAATTAATTCGACACTTTACTGCTATTCTTGGCTTAGCTGATCCAAATGTAGTGCCTTTGTCAGATGACTAGCTAAAGGAAATTTTAAGTCTAGAGTTAACTAATGAAATGAAGACTAGTTTGACTGTTCCTATTTCTTCTAAAGAGATTAAGGATGTTTTATTTTCTATGAATGAGAATAAGACTCCTGGTCTAGATGGATATCCAGCAAGCTTCTTTAAATCTGCTTGGAATATTTTTGGCACAGATTTCATTAGTACAGTGAAACACTTCTTTGCGATTGCCTCCTTGCCTCTTTGTTTTAATGCAACAATTATTACATTAGTTCCCAATGTATCTTCTTTTGTTAATTTTTCTGATTTTCGACCAATTTTTTGTTGTTCAACTGTGTATAAATGTCTTACGGCAAACAAATTTAAGGTATGGCTGTCTGAATTAGTTTCAAAAAATCAAAGTGCTTTTGTTGCGGGGAGGGATTTGGTGGATAATGTATTATTAGCTCAAGAATTGGTTAATGGATATGGGAGAAAACACTTGTTTTCTAGGTGTTCTATTAAGATAGACCTCAAAAAAGCTTTTGATTCCCTTAACTGACACTTTATATTTCAAGTTTTAAGGGTTATGGGCTTTCCTGAAATCTTTAGAAATTGGATGTTTTCTTGTATTGCTCATTCAAATTTTTTTATTAGACTAAATGGTGGTATGGTGAGATTCTTTTTAGGGGCAAAAGGGATTCGGTAGAGGAATCCTTTGTCTCCTAATATTTTTATCCTAGCAATGAATGTGTTATCTAGCTTGTTGAATTTGGCATGTCAACATGGTGTGTTTAGTTTTTATCCAAAATTTTTAAGATATTTATTTCGGTATAACTTAATGAAAAATATTTTTGGACTTGTACAAATATTATAAAATTAATTAAAATCCCAAACAGATAGTTTTCTAACGGCTAGTTTTTCAAATGCTAGTTTTTTATTTTACTTTATAAATACAAGCTAAAGACACTTGAAGAAGAAGAGAAGATATCCAAACATTTTGATAAAGAGAATTTGAGTCCAAAGCAAATTTATTTATTTTTCTTATAATTATTTTAGAGAGTGCTCATTTGTATATCTTTTGTACTCTTTCTTGTGAGCTAAATTCTTGTAAACACCCACGTTTGAGAGATTTACTAGTTTACATCTTTTACTCCTTTGTAGAAGGAGAGGTTCTAGTTTAGCCTTACACAAAAACTAGAGTTGGTTCTATCTTAGTTAAGTCCAAAAGATAGGGTTGCAACGGTTATCCCTTGAACCGGTAAAAAGGTTGAATTCATAGTGAATTGGTCGAAATCCTTAGTTGTTTGTTAAGGTAGTGTATGTAGGCGTGACCGAACCACTCTAAAATCAATGAGTTATTTGTCCAATTCTTTTAATTTTAGAAAATTCAACAGATCATCTAAAAATAACCCACTTGACGGTTATCGGTGATCGATTCGAGCTTGCGCATCAATCCTTTAAATTGTTATCAGGGCCTTGTCTCCGTCGATTCGGACCAACATCTAGGAGCAAAGACCCATCGCTCGAAGTCTACCGTTCAAGTAAATGACTTGCTTTGAAGAATGTTGCTCTATCACGTGTCTTCTACTCTTCGAAGGAAAAAACTACTTTCAATGGAGAACTATCATGAAGCTATTTATCAATTCCCATGATTTTGAAGTTTGGTACATCCTTCTTTGTGGCCTTAATGAAGACATCTCAAGAAAAGTCTCAACATGCAAGAGTGCCAAAGAAATGCGGGAGAAACTTTAGAGACTCTATGGCAAAAAAGAGAAGAAAGATAGAATCCCATCAACTAGAGAGACTCTCGATGATTCTGAGGTATCATCTAACTCTCGTGAGCTTAATTCATACTCTTTTAATGAGTTACAAGATGCCTACGATGAATTATTTTTGAAATTTGAGACCATGAATTCCAAATTTTAAAAAAACAATTTCAAAACTTGAAATTGAAAATAATTTTCTTTTGAAATCAAAAATGATTTTGGAAGCTAAAATGAAATTTTGAAAAATGATTTAGAGATTTCAAAAAAAAAAAAAGAATGAAGATTTTCAAAAAGAAAATTTTGATTTAAAAATTAATCTTGATAGCTTTAAAAAAGAAAATAAAATTATTTTAAATAATTCATCTTGTCACATAATGGCAAAATGCTCACATTGTCATTATCATGGTCATTTCTTGCATTCTTGTCCTATAAAGAAAAGAAAAACTTATAGGATTAGACAAGTATGAGTTTCTAAGGGAACTAAAGACATTGCACTTAATGTAAATGAATCTAAAGCAATTTCGATACCAAAATTCAAATAAACGCCTTTTGTAGGTGTGTGGAGCAATGACAAACATATCAAAGATTGAAGAATGCCTAAAGTCACACATGAAGGAATTGGGTAACCTCTAAGCTTATCGCTTTTATTATTTATCTTTGGTTATCTTATTTTTTTGTCTTGGATAATTGAATTTCTTGTGCATACTATTTTGATTAATCTATCAATTGAAATTCAATTTCTTCTAAGTGTTATTTTTGACCCTATTTTTTAATGCAATGAGTAAGTGGGAGTCATTTTTAAACAAAACTTATTTTAAAAAATTCTCCATTATTATGAGCTTTAAAATTTTCAAACTTTGTTTGAACTATTTTTTATATAAAAAAAGGGGAGAATATTTTGAAAAAATGGTTTCTCAAATCAATAAGTGAGAGCATTAATGTTTTAAAATCTTTAATTCTCTTATTCAAACTTTGTTTTACTAAGGGGGAAATCTCAAAAATATTTTTTAAGTGTTTTCGTTATATCAAAAAGGAGAAGATTGTTAAGATATTTATTTTGATATAACTTAATGAAAAATATTTTTGGACTTGAAAAAATATTATAAAATTAATTAAAGTCCCCAACGGCTAGTTTTTAACGACTAGTTTTCAACGACTAGTTTTTTATTTCACTTTATAAATACAAGCCAAAGACACTTGAAGAAGAAGAAGAATTGAAGATATCCAAACATGTTGATCAAGATAATTTGAGTCCAAAGAAAATTTATTTATTTCTCTTGTACATATTTTAGAGAGTGCTCATTTCTATATCTTTTGTACTCTTTCTTGTGAATTCTTGTAAACACTCACCTTTGAGAGGTTTACTAGTTTATATCTTTTATCCCTTTGTAAAAGGAGAGGTTCTAGTTTATCCTTACACAAAAATTAGAGTTGGTTTTATCTTAGCAAAGTCCAAAAGATAGGGTTATAACAGTTATCCTTTGAAAGTTTGAATTTACAGTGAATTGGTTGAAATCCTTAGTTGTGTGCTAAGGTAGTGGATGTAGGCGTGATCGAACCACTCTAAAATAATTGGGTTATTTGTCCAATTCTTTTGATTTTAGAAAATTTAAAAGATCTTCTAAAAACAACCCACTAGATGGTTATTGGTGATCTATTCGAGCTTGCGCATCAATCCTTTCAAAAATATAAAAGGATTGGACTGACACGTTTATGTTCTGCTTATGATCTCTTAGTCTTCGCAAAAGGTTCTTTAAAAGATGTTTTGGGTGTTAAAAGAGTTATGAAGCTTTTTATATGATGTCAGGCTTACAAATGAACATTGCAAAGAGTGAACTCTTTTGTGGAGGCCTTTCTTTTGATGAAATACAAAATATGGTTGAGAAATCTGGTTTTAAAGGTGGATCTCTTTCAGTGAGATACTTGGGGTGTTCCTTTAGTGTTTAGAAGATTATCCAATGCAGATTGTGAAAAGTTGGTGGGGAAAATTATTTAAAGATAAGAAGTTGACCTTCAAGATGTTTTTCCTTTGCAGGAAGGTTGCAGCTTATTCAAGTTGTTATTTTTAGCAACCAAAACTTTTGGAGTTGAGTGTTTCTTCTCCCAGCCAAGGTATTTAAATTTGTGGATAGATTGTGTTTTTATTTTCCTTGGAAAGGGATGGATGGTTCAGCTACAGTGGCTCGAATAAGTTAGGAGACAATCTGCCATCCAAAACGGGAAGGTGACCTTGAGATAAAAAATACAAGAATTTGGAATAGATCTTTCATGACGAGATGTCTATGATCATTCTTGTTAAGTTTGGTTCTCTGTGGGTGGCATGAATTGATAACTATATACTCAAAGGGGCCTCTATCTGGCAAGTTGTTGGGAGAATCAATCATGGTTGGGCTTGGAAAAAGATTCTTAACTTACGAGAGGAGTTTGCTTTAGTGAGTAACTTGTCAAGAAAGTTCCAAGCACGGAAAAGTATGGGACATTGTTTGACATAAGAATGAAAATGTCTCTTGGTTCAAAATTTTTTGGGGAGGCTTGGCGATCCCTCATCGCTCTTTTATAGCTTGGATTGTGTTGCATGATAGGCTAGTAAAGAAAGTAAGGATGTTGCGTTGGGGATGTATAACTAACTCAGAATGTCTTTTATGGGATTATGAGTTTGAATGTAGGGATTATTTTTTCTATGAATTTGATTATTCAAGATTAGTTTGGGATGTTGTCTTGCAATTGCAATTTAATGTCTCAAAATTAGGCCTAGAAGTTTAGTGAATCGGTTTCGTTGGTTTTGCCTAGTTCAGGATTAAATACTTAAAAATTAATTTTTAATTGAAATAAATTATGGGAAAATGTCATAAAATCCTTATTTAATATATTTTTGACTTTGTTCAACTCAATTTTAAAAATTAACCCTTGAATCCATTAGATTTTGAAATTAGTGACTATTTTGTAAAAATTGAAAACTTTAGGGCAATTTTATAAAACTAAGCCAAATCTTTGAATCATTAAGGGATTTGATAAAATTGTAATCCTAGTTGATATAAGCCTTACAAGGTCCTATTTTAATAACCCATAACCCATAATTTTAACTAATAACCCAAATAACTTAATATTAATCCTAAAACCCTATTTTTCATCAAAACATAAACCTATATTTTAGAATTTTGATTTCTCGTCTTTTGGGCATCCATTCCATCATCTTTTCAAAGGTAAATATCAATATTTTCAATAAAAATTCGTTTGTTTAATTCTTTATATATTTCTTCATTAAAATCTCTTTATTTTTCTTCGATTTTACTTATTTTTAAACATTGGAAGGAGGTTGGGTAAATTTCGGAGGTGAGAATCATTCAAACCTATGAAACCTAAAATTTAATGAAATTCCTAATTTCTTGCCTGATTAAAACAATCTTTAAAGTCTTGAATCAATAAAGTCGGTTTTCTTGATAAAAAATCCATTGTTTTCTTGATTTTCTTTGAACGATTTTATATGGTTGTTTTTTATGTCTAAATACAAGAATATTTAATTTTTTTAGATGTAATTAAGATGTCTTTTAAGTATCTAATCCAGGGCATAAGGTTTAGGTGGTGTTTGGAGAGGTTTTCGGTGAGTTTCGGTTAGGTTTTATGGTGTTTTTAGGGTCTGCCATGTATTGGTCCGACTTGAGGGATGTTTGGGTGCGTTTTAATGCACTAAAACCACTGGTTTTGATGCTTGAATCAGGTCAAAAGGTAGAGGAACAAGTTTGAGGGAGATTGAAAAGTTGAATACCATTTTTGGGTGACATGTCGAGCAAGTTTCGGTAAATCGGTGAGTGAATTTTGAGGGCTGCCAATTCGGCAATGTTTTAAATGTGTTTTCAAAAGTTTGGGGATGTAGGGAAGGTTGGAAAAAACTCTCTATACTCGAAAGTAAGTTTAAAGTATTGCTTTCTTAAAGGTTCCCATATTATGCCTTGTGTAATAACCTATTCCATTCAATAAAATCAATCCAAATATAACAACCAGTAACCCAATATAACCCAAAACCCAATTAAAACATTAGCCCATTACAAAACCCAAAAGTAATACCTAAACCCAATCCAAAAAAACTCATCTGATCTGATAACCCTAATAAACTAAACCCTAGCCACCCATGCCCTGCCAATCGTCGTTCTTCAGTATGCTTTCCAGCTCATCGATAGATAACTTCTTTCGAAAATCTGAGGCCATATTTATAATCTACACGTCGAAACGCTTCGAAAATAAGCCTCCTTTATAATTTACAGCGGATTTGACGACGGTCGCCGCCAGTGACCGGTAACTAACAATGATCTGCGGTGGCCAGTGGTGGACTACTTCGATAGCAGGGAAAGAGAAGAGAGAGTTCAGAGAGTTTAAAATCTTTTTTTGGAAACATGACAAAAATGAATTTTTTGGTTAAATTTGAGCTTTTATGGACAGCTCAAAATGACGTCGATTTGAGCATAGATAAACCGCGAAGCAGACCCTCATTGGATCCAGACCCGCGCATATCCAACAAAGAGGGAAAATCGTAGTCTCAGTCCCTAAACTTTCTGTATCCTTGCAATTATTCCTTCCATTTTTCATGACTTTTCATTCCGATCACAAATTTCATGTTTTAATAACTTTTAATTTTTGTTTTGCTGCATTTAGTCTTCGTAGTATTAGATTATTATTAATTGTTATATTATCTTCATATTTTTGTGAAATATTTTTTATGGGATCACAATTTTAAATGGAAGACCGAATTTATATTTTCATCATATAAAGTATTTTGTAACTGATAGGTGCCGATTTTGGGCACTGTAGAGTTGTTCACCCTTCCCCATGCGTAACAGACTCCTGGATCCAATTCTGGTTTCACAGACACGTTTTTTAATGTTTTTTAGGCCCACATTTCATGAGCTCTCAACCCGGGCTCCATCCAATTAAGTGGGAGCATGAAACCACTCCTTCATGAGGTTCTGCCTCTTTTTAGGATGGCGAATTGCTTTTGGGATATTTTTTCCTTTATCTTCATGAGACTTATGTCTCCATATAGACTTAGAAAAACAAAGCCCCTTGAAACGTGCTTATTATCCTTAGTAGGATGATAAGTTTCAATCGGGTACCTTCTAGAACCACACTTCATCTAGTGAGCCCTAGAAGCCTACCCTTAGAGCCGTCATGCGGACCTCTGCCCAATCAGAGGGTCGACCTATAAGGTTTTTTCTTTTTAGAGAGAGAGTGGGGGGGGTTCGTTTATTTATGCCCTTTATTTTCTGTTATTTATTTTGTTATTTATTTTTCACATTATAACTGCCATATCCATATTTATGCATGATAAAACATGTAAGTCTATTATTGTCTAATTCGATACTAACGTTCTGCATCCTTGTGTTGCATTGTTTCTAGTGTTTTGCATTCGCACTTCGTTTTTAATTTTAAAAAGGGCGTTGATATAAGTACAATTGTTAGAAAGTATCAACCACATAGAACCGTTTTCTCGATAAGGTAGGGGCACCTGAAGGGGTTCCGTGGTGATGACAAGACAACAAAAGTCAAGTTAGTTCCTGCCAACAATGATGGAAGGATCACCTTGATCGGACTCGAGATTATATTTATACTTTGATAGAAGCCCTAAAGCAAGCTCGAGAAACTTGTTGAACATCTATGGACTCTAGATGATTCGAGCTGAAGTTTTATTTGGGGCAGGAAATTGGTATTGCTCCTCTAGAGAATCAAGATTTCGAAGATGAAGACCAAACGTTACGTGAAAACCAAACAAAACCTACTTTATGTAGAGAAAGCTTCGTTCTAACGTGAGCTTCCTTTTTAAAGTTGTACTAATTCAACACCTTTTTTATAAAATATTTTTTAGCACTTTGCACATACATGACATCATTCTAATCGCATCAAGCATGTCATATTGCATTATTTACACCATGATTCTAACATCAAAAGTGGCATGTCCATTATATTGATTTGGGGTATCCATTTTGAGAAAAGATTTCGAGAAAGGAGGTCAAATTAGAGAAGTTTGAGCAGAACCCATTATCACTAGTGGAATCAGGGGCAACCTTGAAAAAATCATGTCATTCATGCATTCATGCATTCAAGCATTTTGCATTTAGACACTATGAATTTAAATTTTGCATGCATTGAGCATTAAGCTAAGGGTATTCATGATCCATATATTTTTGCTTATACATACAAACAGGTCCGGGGAAGAGACCGAAGGACTTCAATTACGGGGCACCGATGTGATTATCAACCTTTGGCCCCGAGAAGGCTAAATATACAAAAAATCACAATCCCAAATTTTTTAATAGTAACTAATGAATGTTTTATTTTGCTTTCAGGTCCTAACTACCCATTATGGAGTAACAGAAATAATTTTTTCCAATGTTGCCTCTGGTGGTGGGTCAATTTTGTTAGAACCTTGCTCTTCCGACGGATATGTGGAGGATTAAATCTTCATATAGATCTCATTTTTTCATATTTATACTGATGGTACATGTGAATCAAAACTATTTTGAGAGAAAAAACAAAAGAAAAAATGAATAAATGATGGATGAAAAATAGAAAAATGAAATGAAAAATCCAATAAAGATGTGCAAAAACAAGACAATGGACAATTCAAGTGTTCTTCAAAAATCCATTTTCGCGAATGGTCGAAGGAAAATAAATACTTTGAAAAAAAATCCAATCTCGTGATTGGTACAAACTAATTATACCTAGGGGACTAGTACAACTAGACTGGAATAAACGGCTACCGGTAAAGGCAAAAAAAATCTGTTAATCCTTGTGCATTTGGGGAAAAAACATTGATATGGACCATTCAAACGTCCATTGAAATCTATTTTTATGAATAGTCAAGGAATTAAATCCTTGGTACCAACTGATTGCACCCAGAGCAATGGTAAAACTGGCCCGGAGCAAACAACTACCGGTAAAGGCAAGTCAAATCCGTTGATCCCTGTGCATTTGGGAAAAATGAAAACAAGACACATGATATCTATCGAAGACATTTTTGAATCAGATGTTCAAATTTTTCATGCCATGATCTTGTCTTCATTGATGGTGTGGCCAAAATCACCAAAGCTCAACCCTACTTCTCCGTTGATGGCATAGTAGGATCCAAATTGTTAAAATTCGATCTTGTCCCCGTTAATGGTTTGGACAGATCTAAATCACCAAATTTCAATTCTGCTTCTACGTTGATGGCCAGTAGGATTCAATTTGCTAAAATTCGATCTTGTCCCCGTTGATGGTATGGTCAAATCTAAATCACTGAAGTTCAATCTTGCTTCTCCGTTGATGGTGTAGTAGGATCCAAATTGCTAAAATTCGATCTTGTCCCTGTTGATGGTGTGGCCAGATCTAAATCACCGAAGTTCAATCCTACTTCTACGTTGATGGCGTAGTAGGATCCAAATTGCTGAAATTCGATCTTTTCCTTGTTGATGGTGTGGCTAGATCCAAATCATTAAAATTCAACACTGCTTATCCGTTAATGGCATAGTAGGATTCAAATTGATGAAATTTGATCCTTCCCCTCTATTGATATATGTTGATACACAACTTCTTTCGAAAATCTGAGACCATATTTATAATCTACACATTGAAACGCTTCGAAAAGATGCCTTCTTTATAATTTCTAGCGACTTTGAGGACGACCGCCGCCGCCGGTGATCGACGACTGACGATGATCTACAGTGTCCAGCGGTGGACTACTTCGACCGAGCAGGGAAAGAGAAGAGAGAGTTCAGAGAGTTTAAAATCTTTTTTTTGGAAACATGACACAAATAAATTTTTTGGTTAAATTTTTGCTTATATGGACAGCTCAAAACGTCATCGTTTTGAGCATAGATAACCCGCGAAGCAGACCCGCACCGGATCTAGACCTGCGCATATCCAACAAAGAGGGAAAATCACATTCTCAGTCCTTAAACTTTCTATATCCTTGCAATTATTCCTTCCAATTTTCATGACTTTCCATTCCAATCAAAAATTTCATGTTTTAATCACTTTTAATTTTTGTTTTGTTGCATTTAGTCTTCGTATTATTAGATTAATATTAATTATATTATTATCTTCATTTATAATTATTACTATTTTTATTATGTTTATCATATTTTTTTGAAATATTTCTTTATGGGATCACAATTTTAAATGCAAGACCGAATTTATATTTTTATCATATAAAGTATTTTGTAACCGACAGGTGCCGATTTCGGGCGTTGTGGGGTTGCTCACCCTTCCCCACGCGTAACAGACTCCCGGATCCAACTCTGGTTTTGTAGACATGATTTTGGTGTTCCAATCGCACCGTAAAAAATGATTGGTGGCGACTCCCCGGACGAATTCCGGTGATTACACCTTTTTTTTACTATGATTATTCATGCTCGTGTTATACTTGTGCATATGTGAATATGCATGTGTTTTCAATGCTCATGAGACTATTATGCTCGTGTCATAACAATGCAAAAAGATTTAATCATGCTCGCAAACATCCCGTGTAGCTCATTCGAGTCTGGTTTTGTCTAGAACGGGTCGAGGGGGTTACATTTATTGTTATCAGATCTTAGGCTTACGAAACCTTTTGGGATGTTTTTTTGGTTATTATGTTGTGTGAATTTATTCCTAAATTATGCTTAAACATCATGCTTGATAATGCTATATGAATTGATGTTTGTGAGCATGATTAAATCTTTTTGCATTGTTATGACATTTATTATTATGTGACATGGACTACTATTTAGACATTATCTTAACATTTTCTTGCATAAGAAAGGAAATATGCTTAGATTTTAAATATAACATGCATTGTTGTTAGTTGGTTTTGAAAATGATTTCTAAGTTGAACATCTCATGAGATTTATGGTTTTTGATATGTCGTAGAGAATATGAAACTAGTTTGAATTTGCATTAGTTAATACATGAGTTTTGAGATGGTTCTATATAATACTTAATGCATGTGGAAACTACACTTGTTATATGGTTATATGTTCTTAATGCTAATCATAATTGATGGTTGTGCTTTGTGATGTTTGAGTATGTATTATTGGGGTATATTTTGGCTACCCATTTCTCTAATTACTACTGTGAAACTATTTTATAATTTACTTGAGCTACTTCGAACTTGCTTCGCGCTGGCCTCACAGTTTTGCAAAATGTTTTTACATGTTAAAATTGTTTTTCTATTTTGTTGTGCTTGATAAGGGACTAAAAAGAAAGTTAAAATTTGGTAATAGAGGAGTTGTGAAGATCAGAAGGTGTAGATAGGTTTATGTTATGGTTATTTATTGTGTTGTCATATCCGATCTTGAGTCGACTGGGTCCTCGATTGTGTTTGAGTGAAAAAGTAGTTTTGAATCAGTTTAATCTGAGAATTTGTTGTGCTGGTGAGTAGTAGGTGACTACATCACTGATAGTTCCTTTAGGAGTTTCAAAGTGCTTTGTGTGCAAGATGAATTGAATGTGCTGGAAACGTACGGGTTATGGTGTGGTGTGTACAATTGAGTGCTAAGTTTCTATGGTTCTGAATGTTGAAGAGGTAGAAAGTTGAAGTTCCGAAGTTGAGGATGTTGTTTGTGAGTATAAGAGCACTCATATGCATATACATTAGACATCTTAGGATATGCATGCATTCTTGAGCATGACATTAGATTGCATTTGCATGCACTTGCATAAGGCATTTAGGGTGACATATAGGAAATCATGCATACATTGTCCATATCTGCGAATATTTCCCTCGTGAAAATGGAATTTGTGTTGTTGATGATCCTTAAGGTAAAAGGTATAAGTTATAAAGGTTCTTGAAAGATGCTCTTGTTGGTGTTGAGCCTGTTGTGCAGTGGTTCGAATTATTTTTCCTGGTTGAGAAGTAATCTTAGATAAGGATTAGTTAGATGGGCTTGGAGTTGTCGATGGTTGAACCCGTGTAGAGTGCTATGAGTTGATGTCAGTTGGGCTTGGAGTTGTCGATGGTTAAACCCGTGTAGAGTGCTATGAGTTAATGTCAGTTGGGCTTGGTAGTTAGTGAAGCAGAAGGTTGAGTTCGCGAGGTCTCTTCGGTGAGAGTTCGGTTTGTGTAAGAGATGTTTTGTTATCATCATGTTTGGTGGAAGTACCACTTGGTATCCTCTGTTTGGTATTGTTTAGAAAGTGATTAGGTTAGGGGAGGTTGGGAACCTTTTTGCTGAGAGTTGGTTGTTAACCTTGAGTAAAGGTCCTTGTGTTAAGATCATCATGTGGGTTAGAGTGTGCTCGTGGCGTTATGGTGTTGGGAAGACATTTGGGAGTGAGTGGAAGTTGAGAAGGAGCAGTTGCTCTAAATCTTTCCAAGGTAAAAATTTCGAGGACGAAATTTCTTAAGTGAGGAAGAGTTGTAACACCCCAAAATTGGGCCCAGAAGTTTAGTGAATCGATTTCGTTGATTTTGTCTAGTTCGGGATTAAATACTTAAAAATTAATTTTTAATCGAAATAAATTATGGAAAAATATCATAAAATCCTTATTTAATATATATTTGACTTTTATCAACTCAATTTCGAAAATTGACCCTTGAATCCCTCAGATTTTGAAATTAATGACTATTTTGTAAAAATTGAAAACTTGAGGGCAATTTTATAAAACTAAGCCAAATCTTTGAATCTTTAAGGGGATTTGATCCAATTGTAATCCTAGTTGATCTAAGCCTTACAAAAGCCTATTTTAATAACCCATAACCCATGATTTTAATTAATAACCCAAATAACATAATATTAATCATAAAACCCTATTTTTTTAGAATTTCGAATTCTCCTCTTTTGGACATCCACTCCATCATCTTTTTAAATTTAAACACCAATCTTTTCAATAAAAATTCATTTGGTTAATTCTTTATATTTTCTTCATCAAAATGTCTTCGTTTTTCTTCGATTTTACTTGTTTTTAAACCTTGGAAGGAGGTTGGGTCAATTTTGGAGGTGAGAATCATTCAAACCTCTGAAAAATAAATTTCTTTAATGAAATTCCTAAGTTCTTGGCTGATTGAAACAATCTTTAAAGTCTTGAATCAATAAAATTGATTTTCTTGATAAAAAATCCATTATTTTCTTTATTTTCGTTCAAGGATTTTACATGGCATTTTTTGATGCCTAAATACATGAATCCTGAAGTTTTTAAATGTAATTAAGATGTCTTTTAAGTATCTAATCCCGGGCATAAGGTTTAGGTGGTGTTTGGAGAGGTTTTCGGTGAGTTTCGGTTAGGTTTTATGGTGTTTTTAGGGGCTGCCATGTATTGGTCCGACTTGAGGGATGTTTGGGTGCGTTTTAATACACTAAAACCTTTATTTTTTATGCTTGAATCAGGTCAAGTGGTAAAGGAACAAGTTTGAGGGAGATTGGAAAGTCGAATCACGTTTTTGGGTGACTTGTCGAGCAAGTTTTGGTAAATCGGTGAGTGGATTTTGAGGGCTGCCAATTCGTTAGTGTTTTAAATGTGTTTTCAAAGGTTTTGGGGTGTAAGGAAGGTGTGAAAAACCTCTCTATACTTGGAAGTAGGTTTAAAGTATTGCTTTCTTAAAGGTTCCCATATTATGCCATGTTTTTACTGTGACTAGCCATGCTCATGTTATACTTGTGCATATGTGAATATTCATGTGTTTTCAATGCTCATGAGACTATTTTAAAAAAGGTTTTATATGCATATAATGCTCCCATGTTTTTTTTTTGAAAACATGAGAAAAATGGTTTTTACCGATTTATGCATTTGATGCATGTGTTAATGGGATGCATGTAGTTACATACTGTTTTTAATCTTGAAACTTGAGCATTGGTTTTGTTTTGTATTGGTTTATTACGTGATGGTTAAAAGGGATAAGTTCATCGATCAATAGGATGGTAGTGCACTAAATACATAAAATATGTACGTGTTAAATTCCTTGGTGATGCATTAAGGGGAGCTAATGTTGTGCGGTATAAGGTACTTTATCGCATTCGGGTTTGCTAACTAACCCAAACGCTAAGGTGAGTTTGGCATGATAGAATAGACCTCCATATAACCTCGTTCAAGGGACCGAACGAGAGTCTGTTTATCCCAACGATTAGAGGTAATACTAATCAGATCACAAATACCAATACGACTTAAAAAGCAAGTGTTTTTAATTATTGCTTTGCAAAGGGAATTGCATTAGCTTATGTGTTGTGCATAAGGGTTTTGTTTGAGCTTTGTTATAGGTAGCATGTAAGCCTTTGATTATGCTAGATAAGCATATGTTTTCAAAAAGGCTTTTGAAAATGTTTTATGGCTTGCGAGCCATGGACACTTTTTGATTTTATATATGGTGTCATTGAGAGTTATGAATGTTTTTCTTACAAAGAGCATGACTTAGTTTTTAAATTGGATTTTTCTTGGTTTTTAAACTTGATTTTAGTATATTATGGGCGGCATTGCAAGATGTTTTTAAATATGTTTTTATTCACTCACTAAGCTTATGCTTACCCTCTCATTTACCTAGCAATGTAGAGTATTTAATGTGGAGGCAGCAAAGGGAAGCAAAGATCCAGGTAACCGCCAAGTAAAAGCTCAAGTATGTCTTTAAAATATTAGTAGTAATTAGAGAGTAATGGGGATGGGATGTTATTTTGAGAATAGTGTTTATACTTTCAATGGCTAGAATGATTATCCATGTTGATGTTAGCTTTTAACTTGGATTTGAAATTGTCTATTGGTATACCTTTAGTTATAATAAAATTACATTGAAGTTTAGATTTTTTACGTTTTAGTCCTTAAATCTTGTGCATGAAATTAAATGAGTTGTAGACACTAATTTAAGTTGAAACTTGACATGCAAGCATGTAATGAACTTAATTAAAGGATGGTAACATTAATTTGATAATTAGTCCCTATATTTTTGGAAATTTATATTTTGGTCTCTAAAGCATGTTATTCGTTTTAGGAAATGTTCCTTATTTATTTTCGATGCAACCAAACTCAATCTTTGCATGAACATGTAGGATCAAATTAAAGCATCTAGATAAAAGAAAAACAAGTAGCAGAAAAAATAAGGGTTGTTTATCGGGGCGAGTCTCCGGATTAGCCTCTATATTCCCCGGGTAGCTCATTCGAGTCTAGTTTTGTTTAGACCAGGTTGAGGGGGTTACATGCATCATTTTGCTAGTTGGCGTGACATGGTAGAGTGGATCCTGGAGAATGGTAGAGGGAGGTCATTGAAGGCGACCATGGTTCGTTTCGCCTGGTGTAATTTTTTATATCATATCTGGCAGGAAAGGAATTGTAGATTTCATGGCCATTCGATTCGACCGAAAATAGTTCTGGGATGGTAGATTTGAAAGACAGAGTGTTAAAAACTATCATGGAACACGAAATTAGCTCTTTCTTTCCCTACTCTTGCTGTGGAATAGGGTTTGCTTTAATTTTTTATGTTTTTGTTTGACTTGAATTATGCTTTGTGAGTGTATATAGATAGTTCTTTTGGGTGAATAAAATAAATTCAATTTATCCAAATAAAAAAACTAAAATTTTTATAAAAAATTACGTGATAACAATAACTAAAAATCCAAAGGTTTTCAAAAATTATTTTAAATACATTTCAATAAATTTAATTTTACTGCATATATTATTTAAAAATTTAACATTAAAAAATAATTATAAATATTTTTATATTTATAAATTTATGTCTTATATTAATTTAAATATTTTAAATGAAATACTCGAATGTTAAAAAGTATATACAAGTGATTTTGCAGAAAAAATAACTAAATTGATATAGTTTTAAATAATCATAATGTCAAAACCTACTTGTAATGACCTGGATTCGGATTCGAGTGTCGGGTTAACCCGAGGGGTTGGGCTTCGGTTTTGGGCCCCAAGTTTAGTGGTTTCGGGCCTCAGGGTTTGTGTTGGGCCTTGTTGGGTCTTGTGGTGTTGAGCTTTTGAGTGGTAGGCTAAGGGCATTTTTGTAAATGCCAAAATGGATGAAAGAGGGGTTAGGGGTGTTATTTTTCTCTGCAGAAAATATAGGAGGTGATATCACCTTGTCTCCTATCCCCTTCCTCCATCTTTGCAAGAGAGAAGTAAGGTAAAGGTTCAACCTTTGTTGTGGTAAGTCAAGAATCTCGTTTTAGTGGTGAAGAGTAAGTTCTTGGGTTGTTGGAGATCTATCTAAAGAGGTAAGAATGTGTGTGTTTGGTGAAAATGAGGGTTTAAGTGGGGGTTTAAGGTGTAATCCGGGAATGAAGTTTTGAGGGTTATTTCTATGTTTTCTTGATGTTTTAAGAGTTAAAAACATCAATGGAAGTTTCTAAGAGTTTGCTTAATCTCCCTCTTTTAGAGAAAGAAGTTGGGGCATCATCTCAATGCTTGGGAAAAGGAAAGAGCTTGAAGAAGTAAGTGGCTGGGTTTGTTGTTGTTTGTGCAAGAGGTTGGTACTCCCAACACTTTTCCTTATCATTCATATCATGTAGTTTGCATACATGTAGATGTTGGTGTTTGAATGCTTGGTTTTAAGCTTTGAATGTGTTAATGGTGGATCTTGTATTAATGTGATTAAGGACTGAAAAATGAAGTTAAAACACCCTAAACTTCCTTAAGATTGAATAGGAATACTTTAGAATCGATTAGGAGTAGTTTGGGAATGAATCCTTGAAACTTTTAAGTGCAGACTTGTGTTTCGTGCAAGAGGTATCGATACCGGTAGCCCGTGTAATGATACCCCTGAGAGAAAATAAGCTGAAGGGGAGGGGGTATCGATACAGGTATCGATACCAAGCCCTCCAGCGGCATAATAGATTCGATACCAGTATCGAATCAGATAATCCCTCTTTCGCTGACTTTAAAATTGGTCAAAGGGTATCGATGCTAGTATCGATACCCATGTTTTGATACCCTCTTTGGGTGGGCATCGATATAGTGTGTTTCGATACCCCACATAAGGGTATCGATACCCCTGCAAGAACTCGACAAGTTTGGTTTTGGTTGAGGTTCGATAAGAGAATTAAGGGTCGAAATGAATCTTATAAGTAATTAAATAAATTGATATCATAAGATTGATGATTTTAACCCCAAAAAGACTAAGTCTTGATGAGTCTTAGTATGCTTTGATGTTAAGGTCCTAGGTAGACCGTTTGTGTTGTTTGAGTCATTGATTGATGGAAATCCGGATATCCAAAAGTGTTGCAACACGTCGAAGGCCATCCGATGTAACATTCCGAGTGATGTATAGAAGACTTTATTCCGAGTGTTGGGCGGCCTCACTCGAAGATGTTCGATGTAACATTCCAAGCATGGGATTGGTTGGGAGGCCTCCATCCCTTTCTGAACGTTGGGCGGCCTCGTTCGAAGATGTCTGATGTAACATTCCGAGCATAGGATTTGAGGGCGGCCTCAATCCTGAGTGTAGGATCCCGATGTTGTGTGGACGCAGGCCCCACTCTTGTGTGTTATTTTGTGATGTGACATGTATATGCTGTGTGCGATATTATACATTATTTATGCCATGTGTTAGGCAATCATGCTAGACCATCATACCATGTACGATATTTATATGTTATGCTTTACTGCTTATGATATGCATGATTTTGGGCCGAGTTCGACGTACCCACTGAGCTTCCGTAGCTCAGCGTTCGAAATGTGTTTTCGTGCATAGGTTAGGTGAAGCTGGTTCGTGGAGTACCATCAAGGTTTGGATTTCAGCATCGACCGTGTTGTCATAGTACATGTATTAGATTTAGTGGGCTAGTACTATATCGAACCCTATGTAATGTAACTCTGATTATTTTAATTTGGGTCTAATGTTTTAAACAGTTTGTAATATTTTGGAGCTACGATTACTTACTATTATTTTGGACTATGTTTTAACTTAATGGATTTTATGAATCGTATTTGGACTTGAATTTGATTTTATTTAGTGGGCTTTGAAATGAAATTTTGAAATACAGGTTTTGGGCCGGAGGCCCAATGTGACATCCGGGTCGGGGTGTTACATTTAGTGGTATCAAAGCTAGGTTGAGTCGGTTCTAGGAAGTCCCCAAGGGAGTCTAGTGTGTTATATAGGTTTCAAACAAGTATATGCCCACGAGTCAATATCGTACTTTCTTTAAAGCTAAAATTCGATGGTGTGATCTTGTTTGTTGTTGTTCGTGCAGAAGTGGTTAAGTATGCAGAGACGTGTGCGGGATCAGGAGGAAAGTCGGGGTTCTCGTGGAGGAGACTCCGACTATGAGTATGATCCCGATGAGGAGGTGCCATCGAATGATGCAGTTGATCAAGGGGCCAACTATTTTGCTCAGTTGAACCGAACCCTGCGCAGGATAGTGAGAGCTATACCGAGGCCATCTTCTACGCCTCGTGAGGCATCGGTTGAAAGGGTGAGAAGACAGGGAGCTGTTGACTTCTTTGGTACAGGACAGGATAATCCCGTTCAGGCTGATCAGTGGTTGCATGACACAAGGTGGATAATGAGATAGATGAGGCTGAGGTTAAAGGACAAGTTGTCGTGTGTGTTGTCGCTTATGAAGGGCAACGCGAGAGAGTGGTAGGAGACAGTGGAACAAGATTGGTATCCTCATCGTCCTAAGTGGGAGAACTTCCTTGAGGAGTTTGAGAGCAAGTATATGGGTGAGACTCACATCGACACCCTGAGGGAACGGTTTACCCATCTTGTTCAGGGGAACCGTTCGGTCTTTGCTTATGAGCAAGAGTTTCTTCAGTTGAGAAGGTATGCTCCAAAGCTTATTGCTACGGAGAAGATGAGATGTAAGAGGTTCTTGAGAGGTCTGAGGAAGGAGATTCAGACTTATCTCACTGCTGCAATGCCTAAGGTGTTCTCAGAGTTGGTTACCAGTGTCAAGTCATTGGAGCAGGTTCAGGGTTTGACCTATGGTCTGTCTGTTGGCCAGGGAGTCACCGATAGAGTTAGTCAGAGTCATGTGGGTAACTCTCAGTCTCACTCCAATAGAAGTAGGAGCCGTTGGAACCAGAACAGAGGAGCATCGAATCAGGGTTCGAGGTTGAACCAGAGATCTAAGTCTGTGGGACGTAGGAGGCAGTCTGTGTCATCTTCTGCTGGGGGTCTAGAGAGTTTACAGCGGAGTGTCAGCGTTCAGACTTGTAGACGCTATGGTCGGACCCACCGAGGAGAGTGTTGGGGCAATGCGAGAGCTTGTTTTCAGTGTGGGTCATCAGATCATCTTGTGAGGGACTGTCTAGAGGTTATGGCGTCACCGCCAGGTCAGGCTCAAAGGACCGTGTTTCAGGCTCAGAGGGGTCGTGAGTTCTCACGTGGCGGAGCTAGCCACGCATTAGGAGGCGCCTTTCAGTCCACTGCTAAGGCACCAGCGAGACAGTATGCGGTGAGGGCACAAGAGGACTGTGCCGCGACAGATGTGATCTCAGGTACGTTCAGTTTGTTTTCTGTCACTATAGTTGCTCTTGTGGACTCGGGATCTACCCACTCGTATATCCGTAGTGGGATATCACAACAGTGGGGGTTACTAGCGGAGGATCTAGAGGTAAAAGTCCGTGTGACCAGTCCATTGGGGTTAGATGTGTGGGTGAATAAGGTTTATCGGAGGTATCCCATCGAGGTGCAAGGGTCTATCTTCCCGGCCGATCTTATGGTCTTAACGTTTCAGGAGTTCGACGCAATCCTTGGTATGGATTGGTTGTTCGAGCACGACGCAAGTATGGGGTGCCGATCTAAGAGTTTGAAGCTTCGTGTGGCTGATGGTTCTAAGCTTGTTGTGAGGGGTGAGAGGAACCCGTGCTTAGCGAATGTTGTGTCCGCTTTGGCAGCTCAGAGGTTGATCCAACAGGGTTGCGAAGCTTTCTTAGCTCATGTGGTAGATGTGATTTTTGAGAGTCTAGCTTTAGAGAGTTTGAGGACAGTTTGTGAGTATCCAAATGTGTTTCCGGAGGAGTTGCCTGGTTTACCTCTTGACCGTGAGTTAGAGTTCCGGATAGAGGTGTTACCAAGGACAGCACCGGTGTCCATAGCACCTTATCGTATGGCACCAGCGGAGATGAGAGAGTTGAAGCAACAGATCCAGGAGTTGCTTGAGAAGGGTTTTATCAGACCGAGTGTGTCACCGTGGGGAGCACCGGTTTTGTTTGTGAAGAAGAAGGATGAATCGATGAGGATATGCATCGACTACCGTCAGCTTAATAAGGTCACGATCAAGAATCGTTACCCTTTATCGAGGATCGATGACCTGTTTGATCAGTTGAGAGGTGCCCGTGTGTTTTCTAAGATCGATTTGAGATCAGGGTACTATCAGTTGAAAGTGGTGGAAGAGGATATCCAAAAGACCGCTTTTAAGATGCGGTACGGACATTATGAGTTTTTAGTGATATCGTTTGGGCTCATGAATGCACCTGCAACTTTTATGGATTTGATGAACCGAATCTTCCAGCCTTATCTAGATCAGTTTGTGGTGGTGTTCATCGATGACATATTGGTGTATTCACGCTCGGAGGAGAAGCATGACTGCCACCTAAGGGTTATTCTTCAGGTGTTGAGGGATAGACGTCTGTATGCCAAGTTTAGTAAGTGTGAGTTCTGGTTGTTAGAGGTGGCGTTTCTTGGCCACATAGTTGCAGCGGATGGAATCCGAGTAGATCCTCAGAAAATCCAAGCTGTGGTGGAGTGAAAACCAACAAGGAATGCATCGGAAGTCCGTAGTTTTCTTGGACTTGTTGGATACTATAGGAGGTAGGGGTGTTTAAAAATATCCGATCCGATCGATCCGATCCGATTATCCATTGATCTGATCCGAAAATACGGATATCCGATCTGATTTTTATTTTTGGATTGGATATCCGATCCGATTTTAAGTTTTCCGGATCGGATACGGATCACAATATTTCAAGTTTGGGATTATCCGAAAATCCAAAAATTTTAAATTTTTATTAATATTAATCTTGTTATATTTAACAATTTAGTGCTTGTTGTTTTCAAAAGTTTTAAAAATTAAAACTTTTATAAATATAATTCTTCTTGTATTTAGTAATTTATTGTTTATTATATTCGAAATTCCAAAAGTTTTAAAATTACAACCTTCCAATTTGTAAAATTAGTTTAATAAAATTATATTTTTGGATAATTGGATATCCGAATATCCGATCCGAGTATCCGATATCCGAATAGGCGGATATCCGCTTTTTTCCGGATCGGATACGGATCACTAAATCGTCAATCTGAAAACCCGAATATCTGAAAAAATTAGATCGAATCTGATCCGATATCCGACAATGAACACCCCTAACAAGAGGTTCGTTAAGGGTTTTTCGATCATAGCGGAACCTTTGGCCAAGTTGCTTTAAAAAGGTGTTTCGTTTGTGTGGAACGAAAGGAGACAAACGTTTTGAGCACTTGAAGGCCTATCTTACAGAGGCACCGGTCTTGACGCAACTAGAACCGGGAAAAGATTATGTGGTGTTTAGCAATGCTTCCTTGAATGGGTTATGTTGTGTGCTTATGCAAGAGGGTAAGGTGGTTGCTTACGCCTCGAGCCAGTTGAAACCCCATGAGAGGAACTATCCCACACATGATCTTGAGCTTGCGACGTTTATCTTAGCTTTGAATATATGGAGGCATTATCTCTACGAGGAGAAATGTTACATCTACACCGACCACAAGAGTTTAAAGTATCTGCTTACCTAGAAAGAGTTGAATCTGAGACAGCGTCGGTGGATAGAGTTGTTGAAGGACTATGACTGTGTCATAGAGTAGCATCCCGACAAGGCGAATGTGGTCGTCAATGCTTTGAGTCAGAAGTCCATGTCGTACTTGAGAGCTTTGTTTGCTCGGTTGAGGATGACAGATGATGGAGGTTTGTTAGCGGAGTTACGTGTGGAGCCCACCCTCGTTCAAGAGATCAAGAGAGCGCAAGTGTTAGACGAGGGGTTGGTAGCTCAGTTAGAGGCTGTTTAGAGAGGTGAGTCGTCAGACTTTGAGGTACGAGATGGTGGGTTCTTGTACTTTCAAGGTCGGTTGTGTGTACCAGCCTTAGAGGATCTAAGGGATCGTATCTTGAGGGAAGCTCACCGTAGCCCATTTTCTGTTTATCCGGGTAGTAACAAGATACATCATGATCTTCGTCCTTTCTTTTGGTGGTCGTGCATGAAAAGAGATGTGTCAGAGTTTGTGACCAGGTGTCTAGCGTGTCAACAGGTAAAAGCGGAACATCGGGTTCCTTCAGGTTTGCTTCAGTCTATCCAGATTCCACAGTGGAAGTGGGATCGAGTGACCATGGACTTCGTCACCGGGTTGCCGATGACGTTGAGGATGCATGATGTTATATGGGTTATAGTTGACCGGTTGACCAAGTCGGCTCACTTCTTACCGGTAAGGATGGACTTCAGTTTGGAAAAGTTGGCTCAGTTGTACATCAAGGAGATCGTAAGGTTGCATGTTGTACCTTCATTGATCATATCGGATAGGGATTCGAGGTTCATGGCGAGGTTGTGGAGGTCTATCCACGAGGCTTTAAACACCAAGTTGCACTTCAGTACAGCTTTTTATCCTCAGACCGATGGACAGTCTGAGAGAGTTATCCAGATCTTGGAGGATATGCTTCGGTGTTGTGTTGTGGAGTTTGCCTGTAGTTGGGAAGAGCAGTTACCGTTGGTAGAGTTTGCTTACAACAACAGTTATCAGTCAAGCATCAAGATGGCTTCTTTTGAGGCTTTGTACGAGCGTAGGTGTAGGACACCTTTGTGTTAGACAGAGCTTAATGAGAGAAAGATAGTAGGTTCGGAGCTTGTTAAGGAAACCGAGGAGAAAGTTCAGATCATCAAAGAGAGGTTATAAGCAGCTTTTGACAGACAAAAAGCTTATGCGGATAAGAAGCGTAAGCACATCGAGTATGAGCTTGGTGAGAAAGTGTTTCTCAATGTATCTCCGTGGAAAGGGATCATCCGGTTTGGTCGCAAAGGAAAGTTGAGTCCAAGGTACATCGGACCTTATGAGGTTCTTCAGAGGGTTGGACCGGTAGCCTATCGGCTAGCTTTGCCTCCACAGTTGGCCCGTATACACGATGTGTTCCACGTGTCTATGTTGAGGAGTTACCGTTCCAATCCTTCGCATGTGGTTCAGCTTGAGGAAATAGAAGTCAATGCAGATTTGACTTACGAGGAAAGGCCTATCGGAATCTTATACAGAGGAGTTAAAGAACTTCGGAACAAGTGCATACCTTTGGTAAAAGTTTTGTGAAGGAATCACGGAATAGAAGAAGCAACGAGGGAAACGGAAAAGGACATGAGAGCTCAGTATCCTCATCTCTTCCTGACAGGTAAATTTCGAGGACGAAATTTTCTTTAAGGAGATGAGAGTTGTAACGACCCAGATTCGGATTCGAGTGTCGGGTTAACCCGAGGGGTTTGGCTTCGGTTTTGGGCCCCGAGTTTAGTGGTTTTGGGCCTCGGGTTTGTGTTGGGCCTTGTTGGGTCTTGTGGTGTTGGGCTTTTGAGTGGTAGGCTAAGGGCAATTTTGTAAATGCCAAAATAGATGAAAGAGGGGTTAGGGGTGTTATGTTTCTCTGCAGAAAGTATAGGAGGTGATATCACCTTGTCTCCTATCCCCTTCTTCCATCTTTGCAAGAGAGAAGTAAGGTAAAGGTTCAACCTTTGTTGTGGTAAGTCAAGAATCTCGTTTTAGTGGTGAAGAGTAAGTTCTTGGGCAAAGGAAAGAGCTTGGAGAAGTGAGTGGTTGGGTTTTTGCTATTTGTGCAAGAGGTTTGTACTCCCAACTCTTCTCCTTATCATTCATATCATGTAGTTTGCATGCATGTAGATGTTGTTGTTTGAATGCTTGGTTTTAAGCTTTGAATGTGTTAATGGTGGATCTTGTATTAATGTTATTAAGGACTGAAAAATGAAGTTAAAACACCTTAAACTTCCTTAAGATTGAATAGGAATACTTTAGAATCGATTAGGAGTAGTTTGGGAATGAATCCTTAAAATTTCTAAGTGCAGACCTGTGTTTCGTGTAGGAGGTATCGATACCGGTAGCCCGTGTATCGATACCCCTGAGAGAAAATAAGCTGAAGGGGAGGGGGTATCGATACAAGTATCGATACCAAGCCCTCTAGTGGCATAATAGATTCGATACTAGTATCGAATCCAATAATCCCTCTTTCGCTGACTTTAAAATTGGTCAAAGGGTATCGATGCTAGTATCGATACCCATGTTTCGATACCCTCTTTGGGTGGGCATCGATGCAGTGTGTTTCGGTACCCCACATAAGGGTATCGATACCCCTGCAAGAACTCGACAAGTTTAGTTTTGGTTGAGGTTCGATAAGAGAATTAAGGATCGAAATGAATCTTATAAATAATTAAATAAATTGTTATCAAAAGATTGATGATTTTAACCCCAAAAAGACTAAGTCTTGATGAGTCTTAGTATGCTTTGATGTTAAGGTCCTAGGTAAACCGTTTGTGTGGTTTGAGTCATTGATTGATGGAAATCCGGATATCCAAAAGTGTTGCAACACTCGAAGGCCATCCGATGTAACATTCCGGGTGATGTATAGAAGACTTTTATTCTGAGTGTTGGGCGGCCTCACTCGAAGATGTTCGATGTAACATTCCGAGCATGGGATTGGTTGGGCGGCCTCCATCCCTTTCCGAACGTTGGGCGGCCTCGTTCGAAGATGTCCGATGTAACATTCCGAGCATAGGATTTGAGGACGACCTCAATCCTGAGTGTAGGATCCCGATGCTGTGTGGACGCGGGCCTCACTCTTGTGTGTTATTTTGTGATGTTACATGTATATGTTGTGTGCGATATTATACATTGTTTACGCCATGTGTTAGACAATCATGTTAGACCATCATATCACGATATTTATATGCTATGCTTTATTGCTTATGATATGCATGATTTTGGGCCGAGTTCGACGTACCCATTGAGCTTCCGTAGCTCAGCGTTCGAAATGTGTTTTCGTGCGTAGTTTAGGTGAAGCCGGTTCATGGAGCACCATCAAGGTTTGGATTTCAGTATCGACCGTGTTGTCAGAGTACATGTATTAGATTTAGTGGGCTAGTACTATGTCGAACCCTATGTAATGTAACTCTGTTTATTTTAATTTGGGTTGAATGTTTTAAACAGTTTGTAATATTTTAGAGCTCCGATTACTTAATATTATTTTGGGCTATGTTTTAACTTAATAGATTTTATGAATCGTATTTGGACTTGAATTTGATTTTATTTAGTGGGCTTTGAAATGAAATTTTGAAATACAGGTTTTGGACCTCCGGCTCAATGTGACATCCGGGTCGGGGTGTTACACTACTTCTAACATTTGATTGAAGAATTATTTTGGTCCTTATTTTATAGAGTAATTCAACCCAACGTTTAATTTTATGTCAAAGTAGTCAATTTACAAATAAAAAATATTAAAAAATTGATGGTAAACAACTTAAAATGATTTGAAAGAATAATAAATCAACATAAATAAAATATTTTATATTTTATATAATTTTATAAAATCAATTGTTTGCGGATGTAATTTTTTTTAAATCAATACATTTATCTATATGATATTGCCATGTCAGCATGCATTGTCATGTATGTTTGTCACCATATTTCATGCCATTTATAGTTAGTTGTCTACTAATTTTTATTCGTAGAGGGGTCATCTTGACATAAAATAAAACATTGAGGGTTAAATTGCTCTCAAAAAAAATAGGAGTCAAAGTTACTATTAAGTTAAACGTTAGAGGTATTTTTTGACTTTGTGCCTTTTAAATACGAGTGAATAATTTTTTTAATTATTTTGAATTAAAATTAAATTGATAAAATATATAAGTTTTAGACACTAAAACTATCCTTTTATCAAATTTTTTGAACATCGATTTGTTTTTTAATGGATTATTATTATTATTATTTTTATTTTTTTGCAAACGATTGAACATCCATTTTTAAAAAAAATGTAAAAAACCCAATTTTTTTTTTATTTTTTTAAAACTCTTAATCTCGAATTATCTTTGGTTTCTCGACAATTAGAAATCTTTTTTCTAATCCAACGGTGGGGAACTAGAGAAGGAGTAATCGAGATGAACATCTTGATTTCACGCTGATCAAGCAGTGGACATTGCAAATCATTTTTTTTAGTTTACGAGTTTTAGTTTTAGATTGATTTTCATAAATTGTTGAATGGGGTGGGAGGTTTGAATCCTTGTATGGTACAACATAAATTTTTGATGCATCTCTCATCAATTCATGGACAGGTTAAATTTGAATCCTACAGGTAGTGAAGATTCAGGCATAGTGTTGGTCGGAATAGATGATCGATGGGGAGTTTAATAGAGAAAAATAGAAAGAATGACAGTTGAAGTTTAAGACATTAAAAAAAATAGAGACAGAAGATTTAAAATTTGAGTCCATATTTAATGAACAGTCTACTGAATTTTCACCCATCCATATCCTATTGGCATGGTCATAGCCCTATGTCTCCACGGTCTATCTCCCATATCTCCACAAATTCATGCACATACCCCGTGTAGTTTCAGCTCAGACACAAAGAAGGATACATCTGCAGACTGCAGTACCTCCTTTTAGACATTCTGAAAAAAGGGTTCCAATTTCATGAGATAATTACATGTTTAAAAACCAAACAAAAGAGACAGAAGCATGGAAACACAAGTAATGGACTTAAGACCCAAAGGTTTCATATGTGCGCGTTTGCTGAACACTAGGTCTAGCCTAGCTAGGCAGGCAATCTGGTTATGGATAACAAAACACAGTGGGACCGGAGAGGGAAGTGGTCTCATCGAAAAACTTTTTGCAAAGAGAGACGAGGACTGGTCGGGTGGCAAGCAGCAAATTTATTATTATTATTATTATTATTATTATTATTATTATTATTATTATTATTATGTTGCTGCTGGCTGTGAGCGGGCACTTTCGCTATAGGCTGATTGGAACAAAAATCTTTGTACTTCTTTTTTTTTCTGTGTTTCTCTTTGTATCTTCTTTGTATTTTTGTAAAAAAATTAAATTTTAAACCCTAAACTCTTATTTTTTATATTCTAAACTTTAAACCCTACGTGCTAAAAAATACATCCTACCCCTACTTCTCTAAACTCTAATCAAAACCCCTAACCTAAAACCCTAAACCCTAAACCTTAAACCTCTAATTTGAAATGGGGACATAAATGAAGGCATGAGAAAAAGACAGATGATTTGGGTTCGACTGATTGTCAGTTTTTGCGTTGAGCTTTAAAGGTGGTTTGTGCACTGATTGTTGCCACACGTTGCACATGTTCCCGGTCGACGACCAAAAGAGAAGATATATATACAACAGCTTTTGTAGTAATGCGCATCTGTTGAGTTGTTCCAAGTGGCTAGCTTTATTACCAGACCTGTAGGATTGCCTCTTGCCCGGGAACTTTTGGATCTAGAAGACGAGTGTTCATGTGTGTGCAGAGATAGAACCAGGGGTTAGAGGGAGTATTATCCCTAGAATTTTAAAAATTTTATAGATATTTATTTACATATTTTTTATTAAAAAATTATTTTATTTTTAATTTTTATTAATTCATCTCTTTTATTATTTTATAAATTCACCCATAATATAAAATTTTAAGTTCGTTGAGAGAAAAAGAGAGGGATGAGGTTTGTTACTTAGCTTCTTCCTTGTTCGGTTTATTTTAGGTTCAGTGGCGGTTCAAATATTTTTGGGCTCTGCAATTTATTAAAATATGACTCTTAAAAGTAATTGTCCATAACTCCCACTAGTTCTAAAAATATGGCCCTTAAAAATAATTATCCTTTAGAGGTCCTATGCAGTAGTTTTTATTGCACCTGTCCAAAACTTCATTAGTTCTACGAAAACAATATTAATGAGAATAATCAATAAAATTCTATAATCAATTGTCACATTCATGACATAATTATAATTCATCTTTCCTAAGAGCTTTTTAAAAAATTTTACAATGAATTTCAAGATTAATATCATCTAATGAACATAATTTATCAAAATTTTGATCTCTTTTTTAGAGATTTTATGCGGTTGCTCTTATTGTGTCTGTTCAAAACTCACCGATTAGGTTACATTAAACATTTTCAATGATTTATATTTATTTAAGTAATATTTTAAATTTAAATATTTTTGATAGATAATGTGGAATCATATCGATCTAATTTAGTAAATATATTGGAAAAAATAGACACTTGATATAATATATAATTCAAATATATTACACACGAGCCAATGTTACTTGCTACAACAAGTTTATTACACAAAGGAACACTCGGTGTTTTGAACACTTACGCACACTTGCATAAAAAAATTTCTTCTTCACTCGCACTCGCAGTGACGCAGCTGTGTATCATGGGAGGAGATCTTACCCCTCCCAAATTTTTTGGTATAATTGTATTTAAGATCCCTTTTAGTTTAAATAGTAATAAAATAAGATTTTTGTCTTTCCCTATTTTTAGATTTAAAAGCTTAATAGACATTTGCCCTTCTTAATACTTGATCCTAACTCTGTTCCTGTTCACTCGTACATATTAACCAACAACACATCCCTATTTATACTATTCCTAAACAGACATAAATATGTTCTAAAATTATTAAACTAATCTTATAAGATACATCTAGAAAATACCACATACATCTTAATTATCATAATTTACTGCCACGCGGAGATATTTATTTGCTGCCCATCTTCATAATCCACAACTTTAACACTTCTTTGCCGCCTCACTTAATTCTTCAAGAATTATCGAGATCATGTATCCATTTTTCTAAGTTATTTTTATACTATATTATCATGCTACATTAATCAAATTTAAATTCTAAAAAAAATACACCTGAAATTAAGTTATAAAAATATAATATTTATTTTAAAATATAGATCTAATAAATTTGCTTTTTTAATGTATTATTTAAATATATAAATATATTATCAACACATTAAATACACACTGTGTGTATATAAAACGTACACATATTATATAAAACACGATGCTTAAATCTGAATTATTTAAATTATAAAATGTGATGTAATAGTTGTTAATATTATTTTTTAATCACGAGGTTATAAGTTGAATTTTTGTTAAAAAAAATAAAATATATTTCATGACTAATTATTTAGTTTTTAATTAGAATACTCAAGACAAAAAAAATTAATTATTCAACGATAAATACTTTAATTTAGAAAAAACTAAATTACTCGGGAGAAATAAAGGAACAAAATCATTTTTAACACTAAAATTGTTCGATGGGTTGATGTTGTGATATATTAATGACACGTAGATTAATATATAGTGATCGATGGAAAAAATTATATCTTGGGCCATTCTCGTCACATTATTTAAAAGATCAACTAATTAAATCTATTAATTTAATTAATTTTTTATCTTATTATTTTTATCAAGTAAATATTTATCTGGTAAAAATTATTTTTATCAACTTAATTTACGATAAATATTAATATGATAAAAATGATAAGATAAATATTAATTAAATAAATATATTTAATTGATTAATTTTATAAATAACGTGATAAAAATAACTTATAATATAATTTCTTTCATTATATGTATAAAAAGTTGGTTACTCAACTCAATCTATTATCCTTGAGATCTGAAAGGATCTCATATTGTCTTAGAAAATCTTTGTTTCCCAATCTGTTGTACGTTTAATTCACTATCGCTACAACCTATGTCATCAACATTAAAAAGTTGACGTGACATGTTAAATTTCAGGGTAAAATATATTGGTGGTCACTGAATTTTTAAGACACTTTTAATATGGTCATCAAACTTTTTAAACTTTCGTTATAGTCATTCAACATTTAATTATTTTCATTACCATCACTACCGTTAAAAAAGCTGACACAACACATTAAATTTAAAAATAAAATTTTTTCTCCAATTTAATTTTTCTATTTTTTTTCATCCAAACATGTCTAATCTTTGTGAGTATAATGCTTGAATCTCACACTCTGTTTTTATAAGCTGTATGAAAGCAGTTCGGTTGATTTAAAATTCTCTTTGAATTTTAAATACTTAACCGAATAAATTTAATAATAAAATATCTGAGATTTAAATGGATATTTTCGGTTATCAAATCTACTATTTTTGGATAGATATTAACAAAATTATCCGAGATTTGATTTGATATTATTTGATATTAAATTTAAATTTTAAATCAGATTTTATTTGATTCTCAGACAGATTTGCCTCTGCTTTCAACCTATAAATAAGATGTTTTTCTCTCATTTTTAATCCCATTCAGAATTCGATCTGCTTCTTTGAGAGAAATTGAGAGCATTCTTTAAAAGCTTCTGATAGCTTTTGTTCGACTTCAATTTAGACGACCATTACCGCCATAGTCCACTCCAAACTTTGGGTGTACACTGTTTGGAGCGACCGTGCTAACCTTCGGGGGACAACCGCCTAAAGTAGCGAGTACACACATTGGGGTGAATTGTTTCTAAGGCAGTGACCTCTATACCACGACATGGTCCAATTATCTTTCACCTCGTTTATTTTATTTTTCCTGTCAGTGCTAACGCCCTGTTTTGCTGTCTATTTAACCAACAATTTAGAAACAACTCTATTGCAAAAATGATATTATTGTCAAGCTGGTTTTGGGTTTGTTCAAGCTTGACTCACTTGACGGGTCAATAATTGAATTTTATTTATTATTATTGTTAGTAAATTATTTTCATGACTAACAATAATATAATTTTATTTGAATTTTATAGATTCAAAATATATGTGAAATATCAGTCACGATGAATTTTGGAGTCATGATGCAAGGATAGAAGTTGCAGGCAGATCAAAATAGACAAGGCCTACAAGAATTGAGTTTCTACTTATAAGGTCAGATTATTTAATTCATGATTTATATTCCATGAATTTATATTAAGCCTTTACCTAATCTGTAAGTTTAGTGAGTATCCTTTAGACTAGGTTGTAAAAGAAGACTAGATGACCTTTTTAAGTAGAAAATTCATATTGAGAATGCTTAATAATTTTTTTTTGTTGGAAATATATTAAGCATAACTTTTACAAGACCTAAATGAAAGAGAAATATTCATAAGAGATTAACTGGAAAGTAATAAGATAGTTTAAAAAATGCATGTCTAGGATTGGTTCTTTGAAAGACTTGGTATTTGACTGTGCTTTATACACCACCCCTCTTTCTAAACCTGGTGCATTACTATGTTCATTATTCCAATTTATAAAATACTATGACTAAATAAATATTCTATACTTAGTGCAGAAGTTAGAATAATAATCTTAATAATCTCTAAGATATCTTTCTTTTAGTCATAGTAGATGAATATTTCTAGTGGTCTTTTAAGACAATAACCATGTCTAAAATAAAGAGAAAATGATAGACATTAATGCTACTAAAATAGATATGAATTTATTGTTGATAAGCTTTGGGTTAACTGATAACATATTGGGGGAAGTCATTCTATTAGTAAATCTTAAACCGAGTTCCTTATAAGAAATTAGACTTAACCCTATACGAACTGCGGAAAAGTTATGCACCTAACTTACAATACCTAAAAGTGTGGGGTGTCTGGCTAAAGTAGGTTTGCCTGACTTTAAGAAGTTCATCATCGACCCTAAAATCGTTGTTGTAGTCTTTATTAAGTATGCTACCAACAGTGTTGGATGATATGATCTAGAGTTTGAGTTAGACTTTGTTACTTCCTTTATTTCTGAGATCTTATAGCTCAAGTTTTCTTATTAGATGATGATCCTAAAACTTATGAAGAAGCTATGTGATATAAGGCTAGGCTAGTAGTCAAAGGGTTCACTCAAAAATATTAAAGAGTTTTGACAGTTGGGATGTCATCTATGCTCGAACCCCATTTGACTCTAGCACTCATCTCGTTAAAAATAAAGGAAGCTATGTTTCTCAGGTTGAATATGCTAAAATTATGAAAAGTTTAATGTTCTTAATGAACTATACTCGGCCCGATATTGCTTATGCTATGAGTAGATTGAGTAGATATACTCATAATTCAAGTGGTGAACATTGAACGACTTTTAGACGCTTACTATAGTACCTTAAGGGTACTATGGATTGGAAATTCAATTTTGTTGGCTATCTATTTTTTGGAAGGATGTTGTGACGCCAACTAGGTTTCTGATAGTGATGAGGTAAGCTCTATGAGTGGATAAGTTTTTACTTTAGGTGGAGTTGTAATCTAGTGGAAGTTAGAGTTTATAGCTCTAGACTTAACTGGGCAAGAAACCGAGTGACTAACAGGCTAAGGAATCATTTAGCAGAGATACCTTTGTGGGAAAAACCGACTTCTCCGATATTTTTATTGTGCGATTCGTAATTTACGATACATGTGACTCTAAATCAAGCTTACAATGGTAAGAAGAGACACATTCACATAAGGTACGAATATGTAAGGCACCTAATAAAGAACGGAGTACTCGCCTTAGACTATGTTAAGTCGGAGATGAATTTGGTTGATCCTCCTACCAAAGGATTGAGCAGGAAACAAATTTTGGATTCGTCGAGGGGGATGGGTCTTAAGCCCATTGGTTGAGTGATTCATAGTGGATACCCAACTTAGTTCTCTAAATTCAATGTGGTCAAACGAAACCATGAAACGAATCATAGCGTACATGTCCATTTACCCAATCCCTATGACGTTTCATGTACATGCCCATGTTGAGCTTAATAGCCCAAATTTTGGGTGGTCTTGTGAGAAAGACTTGATGAATTTACGATTTTGGTTGAATAACTACTCTTAATAAGTTCTTAGACCTATTGCAAAGGACTAATTGAATTTATCGCTCGGAAGGATGAGTTTTTTTAACTCTTAATAAATTTTATCCAAAGAGATTGGATTGTTCTATTAAGAAGAACATTATTGAATTTACCGAACAAAGATGTTGAGTTTTTATTCTTAACGATTTCTTAGCCTAGAGTTTGGGTGGTTCATTTAATATGAACTTGAAGAAAATCACCTTATTTTCTTGTGAGGTTGAGCTTTCAAAGCTCTTAATTATTTTATAGCCCGATTTTGGGTGGTTTATGTTGAGATAAACTTGATAAAATAACCTATGTAAGTGAGAAGAGTTAGCCACCTTCTATCCCACTTTTAGAGTATCTAAGTTGATCAATTTTTTTATAGTATCCATGTTCAAAAAATATTCTAACAAGACATGAAAACATGATCATATAAGATTTCCTCAATGCATTAAAAATGACATGCTAATATTATATATCCGTATTTAATTTCACTCCTTAATTTTAAGTAATTTAATCTCAAAGAATAATAGAAGAATATAAAATCTTTATTTTTTTTATCATTTTTTCTCAAAATTTCCGATTAATTTTAAAAATCATTGAAAAATAGAAGGCACGAAAGGAGTGGAATGCTATACCCTGCTACCTTATTTGTTATGTATGTGAGAAAGACTGTTCCCCAAAGAATGAACCAACGATTAAAGACAATACTACCTTTGAAATAATGAATCTAATATAAATTAAAATAACACTCGAAATGGATCTGCATGTATTTTATAAACTCATTTGGAAGACAGTCACATGGATCTTTTAGGAAGGACCTTCTTAATCAAATGTTTTGTGCTTCTTAAAATCATGGTATTAAGTATGCTACAATTATTTTGATCATCAGTATAAGCCCTCTTTAACGTTTAGTTTTAAACTTAACATGACACAAGTTATTTTAACGGTAATTGACGACAGTGACTGTAATGAGAATAAATTAGATATTGAGCGAATATAATAAAAGTTTTAAAAATTTGATGATCATACTAAAATCGCCCTAAAAATTAAGTGACTACCAATATTGTTTACCCAAATTTTATATCAACTCTTCCTCCTAAATAACAAAAACAACTTTACGATAATTTATCTTCATCCAAACACATGAACCCCAGACTTTATTAAAGTGAAGCAAATAGCTATCAGTAATGTTTGAAAATATAAATGAATTATCACTTTTTGGGGGGGTAAAATCTCCTACCTCTTTATCATGTATCAATTTATGTTTCCTTTGAAATTTTTTTAAAAAATTGAATTTTCAACTCTAACCTTTTTTTTATATCCTAAACTCTAAACCATACACCCTACCTCTAATTCCCTAAACCCTAACCACAACCCCTAAGCTTGAACACTAAACCCTAAATCCTCTAATTTAAAAAGGAGGCATGAAAAAAGGTATGAAAAAAGAACAAACGATTTCCAACATTTTTTCTCATGTGCTCTGCCGTAGTAAATTATTTTTTCTTCGACTTCCTCATTATTTTTTATAAATAGGATTCATCTTCTTAGATGAATGTTTTATTTGTTATTTTGTATGTTTTATTTCGTCCGATTTTATATAATATCTATTTTTGATAATTTTTTATCTACTTTAATAACAGTTTTATTCATCTGTTTTAATGATAGTTATAATTTGTCTTTGTGTTAGTTTTGTTTTTGTTAATTTAATATTCATACGAAGAGTATCAATAAGTCTTATTCGTAATGAAAGTCGATGTTCAGTTATGATTATGATTTTCTTTTGTAATTTTATTAATATGTCAAAAATTAACAGTAAAATATTTAATTTTTTCATAGAGTTTTCTAATTAAAATATATGGCTGTTGGATTTTATTAGAAAGATAGTACAAATTTTCTTGAAAGTGATGAATTCTAATTTTTATGTCTTTCGCATCCTTTAAATTTTATTTATATTTATTTTTTGCATTGAATTTACAATGCTTGTCAGCTTGTGTTGTGATTCTTTTATATTATTCACTTTGAATACGATCCAATAAACTTTTCTTGTTAAAAATATATATAATCAGAACTAATTTTTTATATAATTGTTGTATAAAAAAAATTTTCGTCCTTACTAATTCGGACTGACCTGCATCATATAACTGATTTTGATGAGTCAATCTCCCGATGAAAATTTACTACATACATAAGACTCAAACTTAAAATCTAATTAAACAATTTTAATCTACTTATCACTTTGATTAACCCATTAATTCTAAACTAATTTTTTATGCCATAAAAAATGTTTTGTGTACTTTAAAGAATATACATGTATTGGGTAAGAAACCAAAAGAAATGGATGGGCAAGTAGTTTAAACCAAAAGACGAGGTTAGAGTTTAAAGCAAGGAAAATGTTAAAAAAAATATGGAGAAATTATATTATGGGACAGTCCACCATGTTATCCATAGGACCGGCCAATAAAAAGTATCCATGTAATTATTTTTTCCACTTTATCATTTTTATCAAGTGAATCTTCACTAACTTTTATTATAATTTAATTTTAAAACAGTTTTTACCAAATGAAGATTTACTTGATAAAAATGATAAAGTAAAAAAAAATAATTACATGAATATTTTTTATTAGTCAGTCCCATAAATCGTGGTAAAATTGTCCCATAATATAATTTCTCAGAAATATGGGATAATGGGCAGTTTCCTTTCCTTTTTATTCTGACTTTTAAGGGTGGGGGACTGCTCCATTAAAGACTCTACAAATCCCCTACGTGGGACAAGTCCATGTGACCCATAAAAAATCCTTAGGTTTCAAACCCTAAACCAAATCACTAATGCACTAGCCAAAACAGCAAACACAGAAAGGCAAAGCCATTAATCCACTGCCCTTGATTCCTTGAGAACCCAATTATTTGCATAAGATATGTCAACGATAAACCCATCTCAAAAGGGATGCAAAAACTTCTGATCGCCGCCAATGTGACCACAAGCACCACCGCCAACAGCATAAACCTCTTCAACTTCCCAGGAATTGTCCAGATACGTGCACTATCTATAGTGATACCGTTACGGTTTTGAAAGTTATCCGGCTCACCGAGACATCAAACTGCATTTGCAATCTGAAAAAGTTGAGATTTTTGTAAACAAATCTCATATGCAAGTTACGTAATGTCAACAACATACACAACCGTGACATAACAATCTCGACAAACACCAAAACTGTAATAATTTAATACTAAGAAATAGAAGCGTGTGTTTTGGTCAATTGGTGTGTTTGTTTTTCCCCAGAACTGCTGCAATGATTTCTAGTACAATTAACGTACGATCACTACAATCTTGTTGAAAACTTTTGGAAAGTATTGCCTGTTTTCCCCAGAAATGGCAACCCTAAACCTTCATTTCTCGGAAAAGGCGTGTGTTCCATGGGGTGATGAAGATGGAAATAAAAGAAAGATGCTGGAGAATGGGATAATAACGCTGTTAAAAAAAGTCTACATAAAGAGATAAAATTTGTACTCGGATTATCACGTAATCAGTAGTTTTAATCAATAAGATAAATAGTTTATCACCTATTTCTTACATGTCAATCAAAGATAAATGATTATTTAAAGGTTAAATTGATATAAATAGATCGAGTCATTTACAATTTAAATCATTGAACTTACCATCTACTTTCTTATAGGTCATAAACCTTTGATTTAATCAGATTTAATCATTAAACTTTTATTATTAACAAATTAAATCATTCACACTAATACCGTTAATTATTTTAACGAAAAAACTGATTCAATAATCCTACTAGACCTATTTTTCCATGTCAACAAGTTAATATTAATTAAAATTAAAGAAAAATATTTAAAATCTTTTTTTATGATAAATTATTAAAAAAATTGCATTGAACCATAATTTCTTTAATAATTTAATATAAAAAAGATTTTAAATATTTTTTCTTTAATTTTAATTAATATTAACTTGCTGACATAAAAAAATATATCTAATAGGATTATTGAGTCAGCTTTTTCATTAAAATATTTAACAATGTTAATGTGAATGATTTAATTTATTAATAATAAAAATTTAATGATTTAATCTGATTAAATCAAAGGTTTGTGACCTATACGAAAATAGAGGATAAGTTGATTTAAATCGTAAATCACTCAAATAAACCTTATTAATTCAAACCAACAATAACATGATAAATTGAATTGAATGCGTTTAATAAGTTCTGGTAAGAATTGACACATGTTACCTAACTTAATTTATCATTAAAATATCATGTTTTGTTTTAAGAAAGTACGACAAAATTTATAATAAATTAAAAAAGGAAACTGTTATCAGTACTTTCTATTATACCAAAAATTATTAGAATTTGTTATTTTATTCAATTAGATTTATTTATATCATTTTTTAATATAAATTTTTATATGTTTCATACATATCAGTTAAAAGTAGGTGATCGTTTAAAAGTTAAAATGAGTTAGATAAATTTTATTAACTAAAATTATAGATGACGTAATGAACCGAGTTCAATCAATAAATTCTCGTTGTATAGGGAAAATACTGATAATTTATTTCTATTTTCCTTAAAGAGAGGGCTTGTGTTTGGGAAAAAATTCTTCCCCCTTTTATGGAGTAATTTTTTTATCCCTAACCATATATCTTTATATGTTTCGCACTAAAAATGAATTTTAAATATTAACCCTAATTTTTAAATCCTAAACCTTAAACACTACTCTAAAAAGTATATCCTACTTTTGACTCCTTAAATCCTAACCATAACCCCTGACCTTAAATTCTAAACCTTAAATCCTAAACCTTTAAACACATTATTTTACAAAGGGCCACCAATAGAGACACAATAAAGGGACAAATGATTTGTACCATCTTCTATGTCTCGTATTAAGAAACACTTAAAAATAAAATTTTAAATCATAATCTTAATTTTCACATCCTACACCTTAAATTTTATTCCCTAAAAATTTATCTTACACCTAATTCCTTAAATTATATCTTAAATTCTAATTTAAACTCTAAACCTTAGATCTTAAACTATTTTTTTAAAGCGCAACACCAAAGTAAGTTAGGTCACGTACGATACTAAAAAATTCTAAAACATAACTCGAATTTTTTACATTCTAAACCCTAAACCATAAAAAATACATCATTCGTTTAACTTTTTAAACCTTAATCATAACCTTTAATCTTAAACTCTACTTTCAGAAAGAAAAATTATATCATGGGTCAGTCCCACCACCTGTCCATGAGACCAACCAATAAAAACTTTTCATTTCATCAATTTTTTCATGTCATAATTTTTTTCCAAGTGAATCTTCACTTGGAAAATTAAAAAATAATGAGGTGAACAGTTTCTATTGGTTGGTCCATGGATAACGTGGTGGGACTGACCCATGATATAATTTCTCCTTCAGAGGGTGTTTAATACTATAAATACAAGCGTATATACTCCAACACTATCCAAATCCCAGATTCCACTTCCAGTTACTGCAATCTCTTTTGCTTTTGATTTATTACCTACTTTTTCACTTTCCCCATGGAAGAGGCTTTCAGGAGACTAAACGGCATCGTTAATGTGCCAGAAACTGACCCACGGGACTCTATAGCAGAAAATTCAAAGAAGTTACCCGTCTCAACCACAACCTCCGCTGCTGCCTCGAAGACCATCACCAGCAGGGAAACTACAACGACAACAAACAAGAGATCTCACAAAGAGAACGGTGGCCCTGGTGGGACTATGAAGTACCGTGGAGTCCGCCGGAGGCCATGGGGGCGTTACGCCGCTGAAATACGAGACCCACAGTCCAAGGAGAGGCGGTGGCTAGGCACTTTCGACACAGCTGAAGAGGCTGCTTGCGCTTATGATTGTGCTGCTCGTGCTATGCGTGGGATCAAGGCTCGAACCAATTTCGTCTACCCTGTAAACGAAACCCATTGGTCACCGTCCCTCAGGGATCGTAACAGCAAGCACAATCATTGGTCACTGTTTACTAAGTCTAACCCCCAAGTGTCCGGAGATTTCTCTGTACGGTCTGGGCCTCAAAGAAATGCAGCAAACGCTTCTTTAAACATGCTTTCATTACATGGCCTCTCAAACTCATCTTCAAATCCATATTTTCCGTCGCCTCCTCCGTTTCCGGTTAACCATTTTCCATTGATCAATGGAACAGCATCGGCTTCTTCTTCTTTGTCGTATTCCCCGACAAGCTCGTCCTCGACTGGCTCTTTCATCGGCTCTACCATGGCTCTTCCTCACAAGGGAAAGAATTCCAGTCACACTACAGCTGTGGCGCCACCGGTACCGCCTGCTTCCTTGTCACATCCTCAAGCTGATGACATGGAGTTCATCAGACAGGAGTCTTCTGATTCAGGCTTGTTGCAAGAAATAATTCAAGGATTCTTACCAAAGCCACCCACTTCAATGAAACCACTTACTGTCTGTACTCAAGGTTCCATTGTTCCACCTGCAACTCATGTGCCACTCAGTCAATCCCTGAGTCATGGTGTTCCTCAAGTAATGCTATACTACAACATGACACCGGCGAACCATCTACATCTAGGGCAATCTAAAGACAGCATGTTGGATGATATCTGTGAGTTCCCAGATTTCAAGGGTGCCTTTGCAGCCAGGATTCAAAATGTTGATCAGACCATCACAATGCATGTTGATGCTCAATTTTAGAGTTTTTATTGCAAGTTCAAGTCATCATAATTACAACTTTTAGTCTAAGGTTTAGGACAAAATTTCTGTCCCTTTTCGGAGCTATTTACATGTTCCAACATTAAAAAAAAAAATTTAATCTAAGTCTAAATTTAAATCTTAAAACCTAACCCTTAAAAGTACATTATATCTCAAATTACCCTAAATTTTAATTTTAAATTCTAATTTTAATATTAAATCATAAACTTAAATTTTTAATGTGAACATAAAATAAAAATACTGAAAAAGATAGATGATATCTAATATTTTTTTTATTATTAAATGTAATCAACCCATCGAAAACTGAGGAAATCATCATATTTCTTTTGTTTGATTTACATGGTATATGAAACATGGGATCTTAATCTTATGCTTTAGCATTTATAGAAACAATAAAAACGACAGTAAAGTGTTATGAATCTGGTGCAAGTAAAGTTCTGTGCCATCTGTGTTAAACTGCGTTGACCTTTGGAACATGTCTGGCAAATTTGTCTGGTTTTTGGGTTCTACGTGAACGTTTAAACAATAAAAAGGTATTGGGTAAGGATCTGTGTGCGGATATTCTGATCTTTATGATTCGCAAACCAAAGCGACTGAAAATCTAAAAGTAACAGGGAAAATGTAAAGACCTAATGAGATGAGAAAACCCTTTTTGATATCCGAGGAGGAAGAATAATCTATAGGAAATAAGACAAATGTATTTTGCATGGACAATCACTCTCATCTAGAGTTTGTAATTAAGTTTGATGGGAATATATAATAATATTTATTTTTATTTTAATATATATATATATATATATTTTAGTATATATATTTTAAAAATATACATTATATAGATATATTATTTAAATTCGAGTCTTATATATAAACTATTCTAATGATGGACCTATTCCATTGGTAGGAGTAACTGTATCCCTAACCCCACCCTTCAAATTTCCCCCAACAATTTATGTAATAAATTCAAAGAAAATATGATATATATTTTAAAAAATTCTAGGATAATTATATAATATCCCCTAATGATAAATACTTCATTTTTTAATAAAAGCAATATTCATTAGGGCGGTAAACGAACCGAACGTTCGGTGAACCGTTCGTGAACCGTTCGGCGAGAAGTTCGTTTATGTTCGTTTATTTATTAAACGAACAAACATGAACAAGATTTTTCATTCGTTTAGTTAAACGAACGAACATGAACACAAGGCTCGTTCGTTCATTTATGTTCGTGAACGTTCGGTAATCTGTTCGTTTATGTTCGTTCATTTATGTTCATTTATGTTCGTTCGTTTATGTTCGTTTAAATTTATTCACATATATCTAAGGGTGAGCATTAGATCAAGTAAGTCGAGTTAAAAAAATTTGAGTTACTTGAGTTGATAAGTCTTATTTTATGACCCGTTAAAAACTTGTTATAGACTAGGGGTGTTTATTGTTCTGTTAAACCGAGTTAATGAATCAAACCAAAACAAAACTAGTTAATCAGTTAAAATTTAGGTTTCATCTAGTAATTAAGAGTTTTTTTAATTTTAATTATTGACTAATTCGGTTTAAAATCAGTTGATTATCTGAATTAATTGAATTAAATCTAAAATATTAAATATTTAGCATATTATATATGTTATTTATGTTCGTTCGTTTATGTTCGTTTATTTATGTTCGTTTATGTTCATTTAAGTTTGTTCGTTTACGTTCGTTTATGTTCATTTATTTTCGTTCGTTTATATTCGTTTATCATTTAAACGAACGAACATAAACGAACATGAACAAGCTATAATCCTTAACGAACGAACACGAACAAGAAAATTTCTGTTCGTTTATGTTTGTGTTCGTTCGTTTGTTCGGTTAAAGTTAAATGAACGAACATGAACACACCCTCGTTCGTGTTCGTTCGGTTCGTTTACATTCCTAATATTCATGTAAAGTAAAAGCTATTTTTTTACAATAAAATAAGATTTGAACAAGGAGGTGATGTGAAATGCAAACACCCAAAATCCAAATGAGGAATAGTATACATTAATATTGCTCAAAATATTATTACTATTTCAATTAAGAATTTTTTTTAAATTTTTTTAATTATCGATATTTAATTTATTGATTTATTTTTTTGAATCAACTACAGTGTTACGGTACTATCTGTTTTAGAGTATATTCTTAATCTTTGGACATTAATCGCTCAAACATTGTGCTTATATTACTGGTGCTCGAACCCGTGACCTCTAGGAACAACGACCGTTTCCTTAACCATTGAGGCTAGATGATTCGTGCTATTAATTGATTAATTAAGATTGGGTATTATAGAAGCCTATTATGAAAGTAATCCTTGTAACACAATTGTTTCATTCAAAATGTCAGAATTTGAGATTTTACCTTGCTTAAGAGATTTTTCTTATCCTATACAAATAAAATTTTAGGATAAACAATGTATATGACATGTACTATTAATATGAATCATTAATTATTTTAATAACTTTTGAAATCACGAGGATTTAAAGCGTTATTTTTTTAGAATAAAATATATTGAAATATTTTTATGCCATTCTAAGATTTTTAAATTAAAAATAATTAAATTTTATTAAAATAATGAGACCTTAAACTAAAAAAATTAGGAAAGTGGCACAAAAGTGTTTTAACATATTTTATTTTCAAAAGAATAATCACACTTTAGGTATCCGTAATTTTAAAAGTTATTAAAATAATAACTCTAGATTCATCCCAAACAATCAATTGATCTAATTGGATGAGACACTAGATTCTTTAAATAATGTTAAATATTTAGAATCTTGATATTTTGAATTAAATAAATTAAAATGAGATAGATGCTTTTAGTATGAATCTGTAGCGACCCTAAAAATTAAGAATTTTGTGTTTAATAGAATGAAGGTCTCTATTTTTGAAAAGATGAAAAATTAAGTTTTAAAAATTTGGGGATTTGGAAAATTTGAAAAACTAGGGTTTAAAATAGAAGTGAAATTGAAAATTGGTTTTTTTTTTTGATAAGCTTTCTTTCATTCATTAAACAATATAAGCAGAATGTCTGCTACCAAATTAGGGCTTTAGCCCCTATGCAGCCACAATTCCCCCATGTACAGCATGCAACGCTATGCTTTTATGCTCCAATCGAATATAAATAATTGACTTTATACATTCAAAAAGTTCTATGATACTCCTATGAACATTACGAAAATACCTTACTATAGCAAAAGAATCAGCGGCGCATAAAAAAGCACCGCAAGAAACGCCGCTGAAACAAGCGCCACAAATGACAGCGGCATTTTCTCTGTAAAAAGCCGCACAAGTATATTATCTTTAGCGGCGTTTGGTATATAAAACGCCGCTACAGGATATTATATTTAGTCGCGTTTTATGCCAAAACGCCACTATTTGTCTTTATCTACAGTGGCGTTTGTTTTAGAAACGACGTTGTTTGCCTTTAGCTATAGTGGCGTTTGTTTAAGAAACGCCGCTATAAATAATGTACTATAGTGGCGTTTCATATAAAAATGGCGCAATTGTCATGCACTACAACGACGTTTATTTCTATAAACGCCTTAATATGTCACTGCATTAATGGCGTTTACTTTTGGAAAACGTCACTTTAGAGTTATTCTTTATGGCATTTTATATAATCCAAACGCCGTTGTTGGTACTGTATTACCTAATTTTTTTTACTATTTTATACTGACAAAATTTTCCCTGCTACAATCCAATATAAAACTGAAAAATAATAACAAGACCTTAAAATATAACAAAGAGTCTAGAACATTAATATAAAATAAAGTTACAAGTCTAATAGTTTCTTAATGTCAAATAAAATTAAATGTTAAAGTTAAATAAAGTAGCAACCACAACCTGACTGAACTTAAAATTAATTAAGGTGACGAACTATTTCCTTGGTTCTGCTTTAGCATTGCCATCATTTCCTGAATTTGTTTTTGAATATTCTGATATGCAGCTTCTCTCTCAGCTTCTCTTGCTGCTCTCTCAACTTCTCTTGCTTCTCTCTCGGCTTCTCTCTCAGCTTCTCTCCTTTCTCTCTCAGCTTCCTTGGCTTCTATCTCGGCTTGAAATTGAGTTAATTGTTGTTTTAAACGACTAACTTCAGCTTTAAAAGACTGGCTTTGAGATGGCATGTATTGAGATGAGTTTGTTCCAAAATATTTGGTTAGAGTAACAAATGATCCTTGACACCGCACCCTACCATATCTTTCAGGACCCAGAACATCAACAAAAACTTGATTGTCAATATCATCAATATTAGTAGAACCATTAGTTGAAACCGTTGCTTCATACTCTATCTTTTTTCCTTCATTTTCATCTGATAATCATTTAAAAAATGTATATGGAATGAAATTATATATTTAAAAGAATATATAATCTAATTTATATGTGCCATAAATATACCATAATTTCTTCAGCTTTAAGAGTTATTGAGGAGCCATCCTTTTTTGTATGTGTAATATCAAAGAGCTTTAGCCGTCCAATGCTAACACCAGTCGTAATTTGCTACACAAAAAATATAAATTAAAACTATCTTTAGTATAATTCATTAAAAAATTATAATTAATTAAAATAAATAATACCTCCTCATTAGCTATACGAGCAAAGCTCTTCGTTCCGGCTGTATGAGTGAACTTTTGTTTTTGTCTGCTAGCAACTCCAATGCGCTCTCGATCCTATGTAATTTCTAGTTTAAAATACGTATAAAATTAATATTATAATGATATAATATTATTTTTTTAATTACATCGATATTACCTCTCCTTTTGTTGAACTCCAAAATCTAACAACATCTTTCCATTGATACCGAAGTATTCTGGGTGGGACATTTTGAAGCGTCTCTTGAAGGATCAGATTATTCTTGAAATATGACTTTTTCAAAAAGCTTTTATGGTATCTCCATTTCTTTCCTAAAGCATGCTTCACATAATCATCCGAGACCTCCAAAGAAAATTTATCCTGAAAATCACACAATTAAAACAAGATATAAATATTACTATTTAAATATAATTGATTAGCTACTACAACATTATTACTTTAACAAGACCCAAAGCTTGATTTTTGTTACTGTTAGGCATCTGACGCCATGACTCATAATTTATCAGCAAAATTGAAGCATTTCGTGCAAACAATGCCTAAATAACTAGCCAGAACACCTGCTTCTGCTCCAATAGGTTGTCCTGCTTCATTTTTTGAAACTTTCACACGTTTTCCAGCTGGGAGATCATATAATTCAGTCAATGTCGTACGCCCTCTAGTCTTGCGCCTTCGATCATTTCCACCTACATATCAAATATCTTAAGTCAAAATTGTTTAAATAAAGCCAATAATAACTAGGTATGATTCAAATAAATTTTTAAAAATTACCTTCAATTTCTATATTTTCAACTGTTTCAGGTACTTGTGAAGAATCAACACCAGACAAATCATCATCATTTGTTTCACTCTCCATACGAGGAACTTGAACAATATGCAGGCTATTAAGTTTCCTCCTAGGCATGATACCTACAATATAAAAATTAGTGACAACAATACTATTAACAATTAAATTATGTAGGTACTTTTAATATAAATCTTATTACATTATGCAGTTAATATTCATTATAATCTTCATCCATGTTTTCTCGAACCCATTGGAACTGTGAACTCGAACTACAACATGTTTCATCTAAGTTTTGTGCAGCAAATAATAAAGTAGTTGATCTTGTTTTAGTGTCATCTCTACTTCCATCCCCAATGTCAATCAAGTCTCTAGGGGTGTTACGGAGTATAACATACCAACCCTCATTCGTTGGATCACGAGAATAAAAAACTTGTTTGACTTGAGAAGGAAAGACATATGGTTCATTCATCAGTTGTTGGCCAGTATGAATGAATCGAGAGAAATTCACCATTATAAAACCAAATTTATCTTTTTTAACGCCTCAAGCACTATTTACATCAGCCCAATCACATCGAAATAGCATAACCTTTCATTTACCATAATAATCCAATTCAATGATATCTATAATAATTTCATAATATTCTACATCTCCCTCCACAGGATGACTGTCTCTGGAACTAGCATAACTTGTAGTTGAAGAAGTAACATCAACCCCATAATTTTGTGTTCTCTGTAATCTTTCTTGAGATTTCGTATGGAACCTATATCCGTTAATGAGATAGGCATTATATCTCTTCACAATTATATTCGGGCCTTGACAAAGGCATTTAACCTCCTCACTAACTTCTTTTCTAGCCCAAACCTATTATACGTGAAATTCAAATTTGGTTAACTTTCATATTGATATATTAAGACAATAAAATTTATATATTAAATCATTATCGTACAAAGATCTAAGTACTTACCGTCTTTCCTAACCATTCATGAAAATTTTATGCAAACAAATTATGACTCTCACGTTGATGTAATCTTCGGGAGCGTACACGAGATTGTAACTCTTCTTTAAACTCACTATAAAAAATTATGTGTTTAAAGAATGAGAAATATAAAAGCTAAAGTAAATACTTTATACGTGAAAATATAAACTTACGAGCGTAATGACTCTATTGAGTCATGATGGAAAAGAACATATCGATGTGCTTGTACCCAAGACTTGTTATCTAACTGTGCAATTTTAACTTTGCCGAGTGGTTCACCATAGCTTCCAAACAAATAAGTTTAAGCAATGTTATTAGTATTGCACACATCATTTCTATTTGTTCTATTAAATCTCGTTTCAACATCTTCCAAATATCTGGAGAAAAAATTCATACATTCCTCTGCTAGATATCCTTCAGCAGCAGTTGATCCTTCCGGATAACGCTTATTACGACAATAAGACTTCAACTTGCACAAATACCTAAACACGTAATGAACACAATATTATATACAATTCTACCAACTTTATGAGGTTAAAAAATATTTTGAGGCTAAAAACTATTACCTCTCTATAGGATACATCCATCGATAGAAAACGGGTCCACCAACTTTAGCTTCGTGAGAGAGATGGACCAATAAGTGCACCATAATTGTGAAGAATGAAGGTGAAAGTATCTTCTCTAAGTTACATAAAGTCAAGGCTACTTGATCTTGCAGTTTCTCTAGTTCTTCAACTACCAGAACTTTTCCACAAATAACTTTCATTATATTGGACAGTTCAATTATGCAAGATGTAACCTCATTCGACATACAACCACGTAATACAACTAACATTAGATCTTGCATCAATATATGGTAATCATGTGACTTTAGAGAATATAGTCTGCGATCTTAATATATATAACACATTAATTACCAATAAATAATGGACACCAACAGTTCATTAAACAAGAATGATAATGATAATCATGATATAAGAAAATGAAAGTGAAGATGACAAAATTGAAATCTCAAATTAAATATATATTAAACATAGACACGAAAGATGGGTGCAACTAAGGTGGCTCACAATTTCAAATTGAGATGGTAATTTCAATTTCAATCCAAACCTCTACAGATTACTTTCATGTCTGGATTCTGCACCATCTGAATGTTGTTACTTATAAGAGTAATACAAGATATTTCATGGGAGGTGTACTAAGTACTACAATGAATACACAAATGGATGTTTTTGACCTTTGAAAGTGTTTCTTGTAACTCGAACCGACTTCGACATGTTGTGCCGCAGCTTCCCTCCTAATTTGGATAAAAATTTGAATTAGTAACCTTGAGTGCAATCAATTACAGTATTGATTTTTATAGGGTTGAGAATTAAAACCTTAATTAAATGCAAGTTTAAACTTGGGAGATGAGATCGCTGGAATTCCACAACCAAAATTTAGAATCCGTTGACGTAAATTGAGAAGCAGAGATTGAGAAAGACAACGCAAAACAAGAGAGAAAAGTATGATTTCTTTCATGATTTGCCAAACAGAATCGGTTCATAACGTTAACAGAACATTTAACATTCAAAGAAAACTAGAGAAGATCAAAACATACGAAAATCTAAAAACATTTCTAAAAGCGAAAATAAAATTGAATAACATAGTTGTAAATTATATCGAGAAAGAGAAGAGAGAGACATGAAATGGTACGTTTTCCAGGGCGATCGGCGGCCTTGAGAGTTTTTTCGATTTTTAAAATTAGGGTTCGAATGGTTACCTGCTAACAGAGACGACTATGGTGACCGGAGGAGGAAAGTGCGGTGACCGGAGAAGGCGACTGCGGACGAGGTGGTTGCGTTGGACGGAGGAGACGGCTGCGATATGCTGGACGGAGGAAGCGACTGTCGTGGATGATGATTTCCAGAGAACGAAAGAGACAAAGACTTTCTGGTTCTCGATCCAATTTGGGGGTAAAATTATTTATTCAAAACGCTTAAAATATTAGCGTTTTGGTGATATCAAGTATACAAAACTTGCGGCGTTTGTCTTTAAAACGCCACTATAGTTCATCCTATTGCGGCGTTTGTATTTAAAATGCCACTATTAATTATACTATTGCGGCGTTTGTCTTTCAAACGCCACTATTTTTCATCTCATTGCGAAGTTTTTATGTAAAACGCCACTATTATTCACCTATTGCGGCGTTTGTCCATACAATGCCACTATTATTCATCTAATTGCGGCGTTTACCTGTAAAACGATACTACTATGCATCTTATTGTGGCGTTTGTCAGCCAAACGCTACTAGTATACATATAATAGCGGCGTTTTTATCTAAAACGCCACTAATATATAACTTATTGCGGCGTTTTATCTAAAATGCCACTAGTATATAACGTATTGCAGCGTTTTTATATAAAACGCCACTAATATATAACTTATTGCGGCGTTTTTATATCAAACGCCATTAATATACAACTTATTGCGGCGTTTTTCAATCAAACGCCACTAATATACATTTGTTTATGGCGTTTGTTACAGAAACGCCGTTGAAGACCTATTTTCCTGTAGTGCCTCCTGTTACGCTCCTCCCACATAATGTAGATCGTCGCCTGCCATGCTAACCGAAGAAGAAGCTTCTCTATCGACTTCCCTCGCATCCTCACCACTGCCCAAGATAACTCCTCATCCCAGCTCTTGACCTCTCTCTATTCCGCAGCATCTCAATGCCTGCTCCCAAAGAGATTTTGCCAAAGTGCACTCAAAGAAGAGGTGGTCCCTTGATTCCATCTCACTTTCACACAATATGCATCTCACGTCTTCAATTAGCCCCATTCGTGCCAACCTTACCCTAATTGGCAATCGATCAAGTATTGCCATCCACGAAATCACAGAATGTTTTGGGATATGAAAAGGGAACCACGTAATTTTATACCATGGCTCCCTAGCACTCTTTTCATGAACCACTTGCCAAATTTCCCTTACAGGCAACTTTCTCCCACTAACTAGGATCGAGGCAACCTTCCCCCTTAACTTCAAGAGTTTCCGTATCAACCAACTAAAATGCTGCTTAGCCTCCATATGCCAAAAGTCTCCCCTTTTAATGACATACTCCTTAATCCAGGCGATCCACAAGGAGTCACTCCTAGACAAGAGCTTCTGGATCAAATACACCATGCAGGCACAATTCCAGTCCTGCAGACTCTTCAACCCCAAGCCACCTTCATTCCTAGGCAAGCAGATGTGCTTCCATTTAACACGCGCCCCAGTAGTTGTCTTATTTTCACCCTTCCACAGGAACCTACAACACAAAGTTTCTATCTCAAGCAGCACCCCAGCAAACAAGATCACCTGAGTGCACCAAAAATTTATCATGCTAAACAAAACAACACGAATGAGCTGCAGCCTACCTGCATAGCTAAGGTGCCTACCTGCCCATTTACTCAGCTTAACCTTGATCTTATCGATTAAGAGTATGCAATCCTTCCTGCTCAGCTTTCTCATGACCAATGGGAGCCTCAAATAGCGTACAATCAGGACCCCAAGCTTGAAACCAGTTGCTGCACGAATGCCCTCTTTACACTGGGGTTGGACCCTAGCCAAAAAAATCTCAGTCTTGGAAGGATTCATCTTTAGCCCCGAGAAGACATAAAACTGTTCCAGCACACATTTTACCCCAATCACAGACTCCACATTACCTTTACAAAAAATCAGCAAGTCATTAGTGAAGCAAAGGTGAGTCAAACTTACCCTTTTACACTTGGGATGGAAATGAAAAATATTCTTCCTTGCTGCAGCATTCAACATTTTAGAAAGAATATTCATGGCTAAAACGAACAAATAGGGGGAAAGGGGGTCCCCTTGTCTAACAACCTTTATGCCTTTGAAGAATCCCACCAAACTTCCATTCAAGAAAATAGAGAATCTAGAGCCAGTTAAACACACCCTAATCCAATCTCTAAACTGATCAGGTAACCCCAGTGCTTCCAAAATTCCCAAGATGAACTTCCAGTCTAATGATTCGAAGGCTTTCTGCAGATCAACCTTCAAAGCACACCGAGGAGACAAGTTCTTCCTGCCATAACCCTTAACTATTTCCTGAGCCAGAAGAGTATTATCAATAATACTTATACCTTGCACAAAAGCTATCTGGTTCGCTGTTATTATATCCAGAAATACACTAGAAAGCCTAGCCACTAAGATTTTAGTAATAGACTTATACACAATTGAACAACAGAAAATGAGACGAAAGTCTTTTGTCAAAGATGCATTAGGTACCTTTGGAACCAAGACAATTGTAGTGGCATTAAAAGCCTACAGTGAATCAGAATGCAAGAAAAAAAATACCTAATGGTAGCCACAAAATCCTCACCAACAATTTGCCAAGCATGTTGGAAAAACCAGCAGTGTAGCCATCTGGCTCAGGTGCTTTATCCCTACCTTGGCTAAACACTGCCTCTTTTATTTTCATAAGGGACACCTTCCGAACCAAGTCTCTATAATCCATTGGAGCAACATCAAGTAGCATCTTGGAAAATTGAGATTTTACCTTAAAAAGGAATTTAAAATTAGGAAGAGGGAAATTGAGAATTTAGAAAATGATTTGAAAAACAAATTAAAAAAACTTAGAAAATAATTTCAAAAAGATTTGGAAAAAGATTTAAAATGTTAGAGTCTCCACCGGTCACTTTGGTAGATCAGACACCGTAAAATCAGAGATTCAAAATTAGAAGGGTTCGGGAGTCGGTTACGGTTAAAAACGGGGTTAGCATTTTTAAACCGCCCAAAATTTGTACCTTAAAAATATTTTTCGCTTATTTAATATTAAATTTTCTAAATTAAAGTGACACTTAAATTGATATTTAATTAAGAATTTGTATATATTTTAAAAGGTTTCTTTATTCGAAGGTAAAACTCATACACCGTCACCATTACGCTTGATATCGGGCCCGTTACAACCGAATAAAGAGACATCGCATTAATTAATGATTTTATAATTGAAATAACAACTTAAACAAGAAAAAAAATTAAATATGACATCAGAAAAGCAATCAAAATAGTTACATAAAAAAGATACATATGATAAAGTAAAACAAGAAATAAATACAAAAACACACATCATGACTCTAGCTACAAATAAGATGTAATATAAACATAAGACACGAGACAATCTAAGTGGCCAACATGCGTATCAAAGGTAGAGTATGAGACAAACGAAAGATATTTTCATGGAAACACAACAAAATGCGAAAAATATACAATAACTTTAAAGAGATATAATAAATTAAACGTAAAAGAAAATAAGTAACTAAAATTAAGAATCGAACATAACAATTTTACAACTCCAAATCGAATAAACCTATACATCACCAAATATGCATACTCTTATGCCACAAAAATATAAACGTGCCATATGAGAAATGCACTCACATAAATAGGCGTGCATCTCATGCATCTTAACAAAAATGTATCAAATGTAACTATGTTCAAAACTAATAATAAGCAATACACGCGATACTTTTCACATTAACATATAAAAATAAAATTATTCTACATGCATTAAAGCTAAATAATTAACAAACAAAAATAATTGGAAACATAATAGAAAGATAAATAAATGAGAAAAAAATAATAAATATACATGTATTAAAATAATAACGAAGCAAAGCTATATATATATATATATATATATATATAAAGAAGAAACCATTACTGCTGGGCTTGGGATAAATCAAAAAGTAAACGGAATTTGAGGTTCCAAAAAGAAGATTTGGTTACTAGAATTCGGACCATACTGTAAGAAAAAGAAAATTGAATGTTTTAATCACAATAAAAAGAAAACCATTTGTGAACAGTGGCCAAATTGAAACCCAAAATGAAATAAAAAGGATCTAGGAAAGGATTTTAAAAGAGGGAAGGTCTTGAAAATATATTCTAAAACACGGAGGGACCGGTTAGTAGATAAACCAATTTAAAAGGGGCGATTATGATTGAGGTTAGTGACAAAATTGAAAGGTTCTCAAAATGTTTAGGGATGAAATCACAGATATTGAAAACTTCAAAGGACTGCAGAAAGGATTTCCTCCACACGGAGGGAGTTAATGAAATAATTAAACCACTTTTAAAAACCTTCTACTATAAAACTCATTTGAAACTGGATAGCTCTTCCTGTAGCTATTTTATGCTTTCGAAATAAACAAAGAGAGAAGGATTCTTTCTGTTTCCTTCAAATTTTTCCAGAAAGCAAGGATGAACACCCAAAAGACCGCCATAAATTCTAGATTTCGGCCACCGCAAACCCAAAATCACCTCTAAAATTTTTCTTTTTCTTTGTCTTTGAAAACCAACTCCGAATCCCTTTATTATTTCATGAAAAAAAAAATAAAACTTTAAGTTTCCTTCTGAAATTAGAAACGAAAATGACTTTCTCACTTTGATTCAGAGGAAGAGAAGAGGAGAACACTACCTCACTTCATTCTCGTCTGACCCGAACGACGCGAAGGCCAGGGCTTATCGCCAAAGAAAGAAGATTGGGGAGGACGAAGGTTCACGATAAAGGTTAAAAAATTAACTTTTATTTTTTTTTATTTTCTTCGTATATGAAAAATAGATCTAGAAATTTATACCTTGAAAAGATTTTTTTGTATTAATTTCTCTGGTGGTTCTTGAATGGGTTTTACAAGTTGGGTTCTCTCGGTTTTTATAACCGGTTATATTGAATTTGAAAAAGGAAAAACAAATAAGTCCCCTAAAATTTCTATTGGCCTGGTGTTTGTACTGTTTGTTTGTATTCATGCCCTCTAGAACTTTGTTGATATCCTTTGATTATTTGGCTCTGGAAAATGATGTAAAATGCCTATAGAATCCTTGTCGATTTTGTTTGATTATGTGCTGGAATTACTGTGATTTTGTTCTGCAAATTCTGATGTACTTTTTGGCTTCTTGTGCATGTACGAATACCGGAGGAGAAACAATGATCGACCGTCGAAGGGGAGACGAACAAACGATCTAAAACCGAAGAGTCTTGCGCGTGATTTCCACGTGCGCGTGGAGAATACCGAACGATCGGCGCGTGCAGGAGCGCAGGGGATCCAGAAACATCTTCAAATATTCCTGGTTGTTAGATCACGGGTCTAGATCTAACGGCCCAAGATTGGCTGCGCCATAAGAAACAGATAGGGTTATTAGATCAGTTAGGGTTTAGCCGGTGTAGGGCTTTGTGTAATGGGCTCTTGTAATTATTTAATTCAGATGGGTTGTCTAATTAATTTTTATTGGTTATTTATTTTAATTGGGTTTATTATTTATATTGAGTTGTATAGTAGACTGAAATTAATAAATGGGCTGCTTTATTTATCTGTTTTGTTATTTAATATTTGTTTTAATATAATAATAAATAATAATAATAATATGAGAAAGGGAAAAACAAAATTAAATTAAAATAACTATGATAATAAAATGATAATTAGTAAAGGATAAATTTTATTTACATATTTTAGATTGTTTATTTAGTATCTAATATTAATGATAAATAATAAATAGTAATTAAACCGAAACTAAGTAGCTGAATGAAATTAAAATAACATTAGTAACCATAATAATAAGTTATAAAACCAACATAATAATATTTAATGTACTTAATAAGTAAAAATAATAATATGATATGTGGTAAATAAAACAAAATTAAAACAAGGTAAATAAAATAAAATCAGTAATAATTTATAATATTTTTGATGAAATTTTTAGGTTTAATAATGAATATATATATATTTTTAATTTTTTTAACATATTTTTATAATAGAACAAAATTAAATATAAAGCCCATTATAATATTTTTTGCTTTTTTGCTTTTTTGTTGGAAATTCTAAAATTACCTAAAGCCCATTATTTGAGATAAAAACAAAAATAATAAAAATTAACAGGTTTGCCCCCAAATAAAATTAATGATTAAAGAGTCTCTATAATATTTAATTTATATTAATCATATCATAAATCAATAACATAAACCAACTTACAAGGGGTGATGCTTGAGCAATCTAGTCTCAGTGGTTAAAGGAATAGTTGTTGTTCCTAGAGGTCACAAGATCGAGTAATAGTAATACCAGCATAGTGATTGAGAGATTAATGTCCAATGGTTGAGACTATATTCTAGAACAGATGCTGTTAGGCTTGAAGGTGCTCGATGGATAACCGATTAAACTTGCCAAGTGGTGGAGAAGTGACAATTTGGGTGTTGGTTGTGGAAGCAATGAAAATAAACAATGAAAACAAGATTTTAGAGTGGTTCGGCCTTCGAACAAGCACCTACATCCACTACCTTAGCTTCCCACTAAGGATTTCCCAAATTCAATAAGAATCTCTTCCTTTTGAGGATAAAGGGCTAACCTTACAAACCTTGATTCAAACCCGAATCAAGCATCCAAAGTTCACAACCCAAACTTTGGGAATCATATCAAACAAGAGATAAACTTAAACAAACTTTGATAATCCTTCTAACAAGGCTAATTGTTTGCAACTAAGCTCTCACCCAATCCTAAGACACTTGAGCATACATAAACATTAAGCTCACAAGTGTTTGTCTACCCAAAGATTGAAATTTAACTTGATCATATTGTTGTTGACAATGAAGCATTGGTCTTCTCTTGATGCTTGAGGCTTCCTTTTATCATCCAAAATGAGCTTGTAGCTTTTGGTGACCATTGGATTGATTTGGAGCCGTTTGGAGTTGTTTTCAAGGCTTATTTCTGCTTCTGGTATGATTGGTATCGGAACGCATGGAAGTTGTTTCGAACAGTTGCTCTGGGAAATAACCGTTGAACCTGCATTTAAGAACCGATATCGAAACACCTTGGAGGCATTTCAAAACCCTTAGCTCATGGTATCGAAAAAGGCCTTAGCCGTTTCGGTACTACTCCTAGCCGTTGGGTTTTTTTATAAAATTGTTAGGGTTTTCAAATGATCGTTGAAGGTTTATCGAAACACGTATCGAAACCATTCTGTCTAGAGAAAAAAGCGTATCGAAACACCTTGGGGGAGTATCAAAACACCTGGACATTTTCCTTTGAAATAAGCAAGCAGTTTCGAAACACTTGGGAAATGTATCGAAACGCTTGAAACATTTTGTGTTCTTTGGCTTCTTTAAAACACATTAACAAGTCCTTGAAAATGTTTCAAACTTATTTTTAATTTGTTTGAGCATAAAACCATTTTTGAAATATTTTCAATTTAGTCCAAAACTATTTTTTAATTATTATATCAAAAATATTAATTCTACAATCTCCCCGTTTTTGATATAATAAAACCATTTGTTTTTTATATTACTTCCCCTTTGTGAAATAGACTTTGAATAAGATAATTAATGATTCAAAAACATTAAAGCTCCCCCCTTACTCAATAAATCATTTGAGAAATCAATTTTTGACAACATTCTCTCCCTTTTTGTTAAATCAAAAATGATTCAAAACAAGTTTGATAATCTTTAAAACTCATAACATAGGAGAGTTTTAAAATGTCAATTGCTTTAAAATCAAATATCAAAAGTTAGTTTATGAAGACAAAAGGCTCCCCCTTACTCATGACATCACTAAGATATTAATCCAACAAATATGATAATCTAGTTTAAACAAAAGATAAACAAAATTAAAGCTAAAAACTAGATTTTTACCACACTTGAACTCAAGGGAGGATGTGAAGCCTTCCTTCTTCAAGTTTCCTTCTTGTGTGTATGGAGCTCCCCCTTAATCTTGCATTTTGATGCTCATACCTCCATCACACCTAAAATAAGACAATCAAGTAATTTTCGGTATCCAAATTGCTTTGGATCCTTTAAAAATTAGTAGCACAATTTTTCGTCCCCTTAGGAATCCATTTTTCAATTTCATCCTTTTTAGTTGTAGTGATTAGTCCTTTTGGGACCCAAACTCTTCTAAAACATTTTCCGTTTAAAAATATAGGGGCACTAGATTGTCTCATATAAAAATTTGATTTTCCCAAATCATTTTTCTTTTCAAGCTCTTTGGAAATCAAATCTTTTTCTTTCTTAAGATCATCTAAAGTAATTTGATGATCTTTTTCATCTTTTGAAGCAAGTTTTGCAAATCAAAGACTTTAAGTTCAAATTCTTTTAACCTTGCTTCAATTTCAAAATTTTTTTTGAAATAAAATCATTTTCTAATTTGAGATTTGAAATCATTTTTTTGTTTTTAGAAAATGAAGCCTTAAACTCAAAAGCCAATTTGTCATAGGCTTCTTGTAACTCATCAAATGAATATGAATTTGAAATAGATGAGTTAGAAGTTACCTCCCCTCATTTAGGGTCATCAAGCATAGGTTGGCTTCTTCATTTTCGGTAGAGTCCTCATCACTCCAAGTAGCCACATATGCTTGCTTCTTTGAAGATGATCCCTTTATGATTGACTTGTGGGAATCCTTCATCTTCTTCTTTGATTCGTGCTTTAAGGATTTCTTACTTTTGTTCCTCATGAATCGATCAAAGTCAATGAAGAGTTGGGCAAGCTCTTCATCTTCTTCACTATCCTCCTCACTTGAATCTTTAAAGTGGATGCACTTGGAGGACTTGAAAGCAATGATATTAACATTTACACCAAGGTCTTGAACCTTCTTCTTCCCCATTGATCTAATTTATTCTTCTTCTCCTCTTCTCTTACTTTCATCATGATTTGATATTTGAGAAGTGACCCCATGAGTTCATCAAGTTTGAGAGTCTTTAAATTATTTGCTTCGATGATGACGGTCCTTTTCGAGTCCCATGACTCGGGAAGGGAATAGATGAGCTTACGAACAAGCTTCTCCTATAGAATGATCTCTCCATATCCTCTAATTCCATTGGTGATGGTGGATAATCGATCGAACATTTTTTCTATGTCCTCTTCTGGATTCATCTTGAAGTTCTCATACTCTTGGTTGAGGAGTCCAATCTTGGTCTCCTTTACTTCGTTGTACCCTCATAAGTGACTTCTAGCTTGTCCCAAACTTCCTTGGCACTCTCACAAGAAGACATCTTCTCATAGATGGTTGGATGAAATGCATACACGAGAATGTGTGAAGCCTTGCTATTTAGCATCATCTTCTTGAGATCTTCCACGCTCCATTCTGCCTTAGTTGCTTTTGGCATAAATGGTCCTTATCTTCATCCTTATCTTCCATTGGGAGTAATTGGACCCGTCAAAGAAAGGTGACTTGTCAATGGAATACGCAATGAGTCGTCGGTTGATCGATAATTGGTCGAGCTCTATGGATCTTATCAATAGGATGTTAATCCCTATCGATTGAGCCTCTCTCTAATACCAATTGTTAGGCTTGAAGGTGCTCGATGGATAACCGATTAAACTTTCCAAGTCGCGGAGAAGTGACAATTTGGGTGTTGGTTGTGGAAGCAATGAAAATAAACAACGAACACAAGGATTTTAGAGTGGTTCAGCCTTCGATCAAGTACTTACATCCATTACCTTATCTTCCCACTAAGGATTTCCCAAATTCAATAAGATCTCTTCCTTTTGAGGACAAAGGGCTAACCTTACAAACCTTGATTCAAACCTGAATCAAGCATCCAAAGTTCACAATCCAAACTTTGGGAATCTTCTAAAACAAGAGATAAACTTAAGAAAACTTTGATAATCCTTATAACAAGACTAATTGTTTGCAAATAAGCTCTCACCCAATCCTAAGACACTTGAGCATACATAAACATTAAGCTCACAAATGTTTGTCTTCCTAAAGATTGGAATTTAAGCACTAAGACAATTTATTGATTATATTGTTGACAATGAAGCATTTGTCTTATCTTGATGCTTGAGGGTTCCTTTTATCATCCTAAATAAGCTTCTAGCCATTGGTGACCGTTGGGATTGATTTGGAGCCGTTTGGAGCTATTTTCAAGGCTTATTTCTACTTCTGGTATGATTGGTATCGAAATGCGTGGAAGCTGTTTCGACACAATTGCTTTGGGAAATATCCGTTGAACCTGCATTTAAGAACCAATATCGAAACATCTTGGAGGCATTTCAAAACCCTTAGCTCATGGTATCAAAATAGGCCTTAGCCGTTTCGATACTGCTCCTAGCCTTTTTTTATAAAATTGTTGGGTTTTCAAATGACCGTTGGAGGTTTATCGAAACACGTATCAAAACCATTATGTCTAGAGACAAAAGCGTATCGAAACACCTTAGGTGCGTATCAAAACACCTGGACATTTTCCTTTGAAATAAGCAAGTTGTTTCGAAACACTTGGGAAACGTATCGAAACGCTTGGAATATTTGTGTTCTTTGGCTTCTTTAAAACATTTAAAACACATTAACAAGTCATTGAAAATGTCTCAAACTAATTTTCAAGTTTTTTGGACATAAAACCATTTTTGAAATATTTTCAATTTAGTCCAAAACTATTTTTCAATTATTAGATCAAAATATTAGTTCTACATATACTATTATAATTACAATTATAGGATTCACTACAGCAAAACTGGTTTTTAGCGGCACATTTAGCGGCGTTTTTTGATTAAACGCCACAAAATTTATACCTTTAGTGGCGTTTTTCAAAAAAAGTCACTATATTACGTCTTTTGCGGCGTTTTTGAAAAAACGCCACTAAAAAAGATTTCTTTAACGACGTTTTTTAGTTAATGCCACAAAATTTTGACTTTTAGTGGTGTTTTTTTTATAAAATGCCACTAAAAATACATCTTTACCGGTGTTTTTAAAACTAAACGTCGCTAATAACATAGTTTTAGTGACGTTTTATAAAAAACGCCGCAAAACCACTAAAAAAGATTTCTTTAACGACGTTTTTTAGTTAATGCCACAAAATTTTGACTTTTAGTGGTGTTTTTTTTATAAAATGCCACTAAAAATACATCTTTACCGGTGTTTTTAAAACTAAACGTCGCTAATAACATAGTTTTAGTGACGTTTTATAAAAAACGCCGCAAAAAATATGTAAAAATAAAAAGATTTATAAAACGCCGCAAAAAATATGTAAAAATAAAAAGATTAAGTTGCAACCTAAGGGATTTGAACCTAAGACTTATTTGCAATTAGTTTATTATTTAACCAATTGAGCTAAACAACTCTTAATGTTATGCCTCTCCCATTGAACTCTTAACTTATGCATAGATATTGATATAATGATAAGAGTAATAATAATAAAAAATTAGCCATCCCATTTATCCGTTTTCACTTACCCTTCTCTTTAGATCAAGAGGTTCTCTGGAACCATCTTTGACTTTTCATCTTCCCCATTTTCGGTGTCACCGATCACCGTGGTGTACACCGTCGACGTCATCATATTTCCCTCAATCTTCCGGTTAATGCCATATCGTTCACTCATCGGTTTCCCTTTCCTATCGTCTTTAGGGTTAACCTAAAAACCTCACCAGAATCCCTTAACACCTATTTCCGACTTCTTCCGATTTTGACTGTATCCATCATCGTTCCAACCCGTCGAGGGTTCGAGTTTACTCAGTGGGTATAGATGAACAAAACCCACCCGGACAGCCTCTTGTCTGACGTTGACAAAGCCCTCATCGGAGTTACGCAGGATTCCAATAAAATCTTTAATATCTCAGGTCAATTTTTATTTAAATTGCTTTTTCTTTGAAGTCCATTCATCCAGAACAATTACGACTAAACTCATTGCTCAAGACTTTCCAAAATTCCTTTATTTTGGAGGTAAACCCAAATCTTGTGTGTTTGTTTTTGGATTTTCAAAATAGATTTATGGGTTTTTATATCTTTTGTTTAATTGTATGATTTTTATTTGTTCGCAGCGAACAAAATCGTTTAAGATAATTAATCAGGCGTCATTTGAATAGTTGAACCGGAAGTAATTTTGTAAGATTGCCTCTGCTTGAAGTTTATATAATATATTTTCTGTAGAATCATCACCATTCATCTTTATTTTTCATTACAAAGTATTTGTAAGCAGTAAGTTTATATAATATGTTTTCTGTAGAATCATCAGCATTCATCGTTTGGATGTTTGTAGATTACTCATATGGAAATGATAAAAGGAATTCAAGGACATGGTTACTATGATGAACTTGTGATTCCAATAATAGAGAATACAGCCTATGAAAACGAGTTGACGGATTCTCTCGCCAAATTTGTACATCTCTTTTGCTTTAATCATGTCAATAGTGATTTTGAGACTGATTTTATGATCAACATGAAATGTTGATGAAGCTGAATAGAATTTCCTAGTGCCATTTTTCTATTGAAAACATATTCTTCACCCCAATTTCAGTAAAATTTATTGATGCATAATATTGTTTTCACTCAATTGAAGTCCATTTCAATTTCTTTTAGATTGAAGGTTATCTTAAAGCAACTGCAGTTCTTGTGCGCAATCATGGCATATATGTATGGGGAGACTCATGGATCAGTGCTAAAACTCAGGTTCGTAATGTATATATTTGAGTTCCAACTGGGAAAATTTCAAAATGTGTATCTCAAGCCTCTCCATCATGGCTATACCACTGCTTACAAATGCCAAAAGTATTTTTGTAGGCATATCAATTGAAACATAAAAATGATGGTAAAATGTAAAACCTCCATTAAAAGTCAATGCTCCTCCCTAGTAAGATAGATATTCTTACTTGTTGCTTTGGTTGTACTTTGTGTCTTACTATTTCAGACTGTTATCATTACCTATTTGATGCTGTTATTAAATATTCTCTTTACATATACCCGAAACAATGTTGAGAGGTATTTATCTTCAACGTATACTAGTGCTGAAACCCAAGATGATATTAAGTTATTATGTTCTCAAGTAAGACATTTCTTTGGATTTTTGAACTTTCTATGTTTAATATTTCTGTAGGAAAAAAAGTATGTTTAACAGTTAACTTAAGCCACAAATGACTCTCAATGAATAAGAAATCTTACTCCAACTATTTATAATTTGGTGCAAATAGAATAGGTGTTCTAATATATCTATAAAGTGAAAACCTTTTGTCCAGCTATAAAGGTGTAATTTCTTTTTGTATACCATTTCTAGATTTGAGATAATGTATGTTTGAAATTCCTTTTCTTTAGAATATAGATGAACACACATTTTTACTTGTTTTAGTTCTAACCATCATATGTTTATATTTTGTAGGTGGATGACATCAGTGCCCTTACTGTGAAGCAAGCTTGCAAGCTTGCAAGATGGCATCAGTGAGTTCTCTGGGACTTCAATTTTCACAGGAGTGACAAGATTAGTATTACTTTTGACGTATTGATACCTTACTTTTTTTTTTCTTTTTTTGTTAGATTTCATGTATAAATTCCTTTGTTTAGTACGTATTGAGTTGCTAGAAACAAGGATCTTTATCTTAGAACATTTAATAAGTTTTTGTTAGTTTTTGAATATGTCTGTAAATATTGGGGAATCTGTTTGCTTTTTTTAATACCCAAAAAAATTGTCTTGTTTTTTTTAAAAGATTCTCTATTTATATTGCCTTGTTTTTTTTTTTATCATATCATTATTTTTTTCATTTGTAGGACTAAAACACAATGAAAAGATATCACACGAAAATCATTGGACTGAAAAACAACAGTTCAATTCATGTGGTGTTGGAAATCAAAGGAAGATCTAAAGTTGCAGAAATTCTATCAAGTGAGCAGGATGAAAGATCTTCTAGTAGTAAAGATTTTCTAATGTATCATTTTCATTGTATTTGCTTGAAATTATATTTTTATTGATCAATGTATTATTTATATTTTTTTGAATCATAATGTTATTTGCGGTGTTTGTAGATACAAACGCCACTAAAAACATGTTATTAGCGGCGTTTTTATTTAAAAACGCTACTAAAGAACATACTAATAGTGGCGTTTGTAAATAAAAACGCCGCTAAAGAGCATGTTATTTGCGGCGTTTGTATCTACAAACACCGCTATTAGTATGTTCTTTAGTGGCATTTTTATCTACAAACGCTGCTAAAGAGCATGTCCTATTGTGGCATTTTTTTAAAAAGCGCTACAAACTGTTGTGGCGCTGGTTTCAATGGCGCTTTTTTCGGCGTTTTTCTAAGCATCGAAAAGTTTTTTAGCGGCGCTAAAAAACGCCACTATAGAACTAAAAAACGTCGCAAAAGACCTATTTTGCTGTAGTGATTGGGAGTAGCTAAGCCCAAGATTGATGGGCAAGAATTTATTCATAGTAAAAGTTATTCTTCAACTTTAGGAAAATTGACCTTAGATGAGAAAATTATATTATTATTATTATTATTATTATTATTATTATATTGTATAATTGATCTGCTAACATAAATTTTAACGTAAGCTTAAATTTTTAATTGAATTATTTTTTATAATATATTAGGTGTTTTTTAATAAATTGAAATATTAAATAATAAAATAACTTTCTAAAGTTTGATATTTTGTTTAAAATTAAGTACCAGATATAGTAAATTGTTTGATAAACGTAAAGTTCGAAAAATAATATAAAAATAAAATAAAAAATATTGAATAATTTATCTATTTTTTGAAAGTATTCTATATTATTGTTTATGTAACGCCTCAAAAATGGGTCTAGAAGATAGTGGGCCGGTTTAGCCAGTTAAGCCTAGTTCGGGATTAAATTCTTAAAAATTGATTTTTAATCGAATAAATTATGGAAAATATCCTAAAATCCTAGTTAAGTATATATTTGATTTTGGTCAACTTAATTTTGAAAATTTACCCTTTTATCCCTAAGATTTTGAAATTAGTGACTATTTTGTAAAAATTAAAAACTTGAGGATAATTTTATAAACTAAGCTAAAAATTTGAATCTTTAAGGGGATTTGATCCAATCTTAATTTTAGTTGGACTAACCTTCCATGGTCTTATTTAATTAACTCAAAACCCAAATTTTAAAACATAAACCCAAATTACTTGATTTAATTCCTTAAAACCTAAACCATTATTTTATTATTTTCAAGGTAAAATCATTTTCTTAAAAATTATTTTCTTTTAGGATTAATTCTATAAATTTTCTTCATCAAAAAGTCTCATTTTCACTTGTTTTCATCTTAAAAAAACCATGAAAGTTGGTTGAGTCATAATTGGAGATAAGATACATTCAATCCTCTAATTTTAAAGGTTATTTATTTAAATTCCAAAGTTATTGGCTTCGTGAAATCGTTTAAATCCTTCATGTTTTTAGAAAAATCGATTTTTGGTCAAAAATACACAATTTTCGTTTAAGGGTTTTTACTCACTGTTTTTGGATCATAAATGGATGATTTTTAATTTGTTAGGATGTTTATAAAGTATTTTTAAAATCCCTAATCCCGGGCTAAAGTTTTAGGAGAAGTTTGGTTGGTTTTGAAAAGTTTTCGGTTAAGGTTTTGTTGAGTTTTGAGAGCTGTTGTATAGGGATCAAACTTGGGGTTTTTTGTATGCGTTTAGGAGCACTAAATCCTTATTTTTTGGTTCTTGAAATAGGGAAGAATTTATGGATCATGTTTGAAGAGTTTTGGTTAGAATCGGTGGCTCGTCAAGCAAGAAACGGCTATTGGTGAGTGTATTTGAGAGTGGTATGCTTCGACAGTGTTTTAAATAAGTTTTTCAAAGTGTTGAAAGTGTAGGAAAGGTGTGAGAAATCTCCATATACTCGAAGTAAGTTTTACGTTACGCTCTCTAATAGATTTTTTTCCCATAATATGCTTGTTTACTATGTTAAAATTCATGCTTGTATGATGTTTTACATAATTGTTTATGCATGTATTCTAAATGCTCAAAGGACTACTTTTGCATTGTTTTAAGGCTCTCACAATTTTATTTTCAAAAATATGATATATGTTGTTTTATTGGTTTATATGATTAAAGCATAATTAGTGGGATGCGAGAAAATTACTTACTGTTTTTAATGAAAAACTTGAGCATTGGTATTGATTTGTGTTGGTTAATAAGTTGATGCTAATAGAGATAAGTTGATCGATCAATAGGATGTGAGTGCACTAAATTTATAAAATGCGTACGTGTATTAAATGCCTTGGTGATGCATTAGAGTTAATACTTATATTGTGGTATATGTGTTGTATTACACGTAAGTGTTGCTTATCTCGGATACTAAGGTGAAATTTCATGATTGGAAATAATCCATCATGGGTGTGATTAGGCGATTAGCCTTCACACGTGCTATGAGTGGCGATTGGCTCTCATACGTGGCATGTCGGCGATTTGGCCTCATGCCTGGCATGCTAATCATGCATTTTTCGTTTATCCCAACAATTAGAGGTAATACTAATTGGATCACTAATACCAACACGATAAAACACAAGTGTAAGCTTTCTTTGATTTTATTGCAAATAGTTATCTCGAGGGTTTGATCATAGTTCAAACGTTTTACAAACTTTGGTTTTGCAGCTTTGTGACATGTAATGAGACACTTGGTGGTTTTTACTAATGGTGGCATTACTTGGCCACGAATGACTATTTTGACTTGTTCATGACTTGATTTTTACTATTGATTTCTACATACTATGAGCTGCTTGTATGTAGTTTAAAATGTTTTATGTATCCCTCACTAAGCAATAGCTTAACCATTCTCTTTTTCCATGCAATGCAGACAAATAGTGAGAAAGTTGTACGAAGAAGCATGGGGAGCCTAAATCGTGCCTTCTTCATATTTATTATGATTATGTTATTTTATATTGGAACCTTAGATAGTAGAGAGCAACGGAAATAGGAATTATATACTATTATGAATTGTTATTGAAATATGAGTTTTTGGAATACTTGGATTTATGATATTGAGGTTTGAATGTAGAACTTATAACTTGTTATGTTATTGACTAAAATGAAGTATTTAATTTGAGTACATGTATCCTTGTAAATTGTTGGATACATTTGAATGGACTTACATGATGACATTTAATCTATTTAGGATGAATCACATCTAGAGGACTAATTATAAAATGTGGACCATGCCCTTAGGTACTATAATGCATCTAGAGAACCTTTGATTTCCGTTTAAAGCATGAAACTTCAGTAATCTACAGTTTCTGGGTAGAGGGTTTCGATACCTCTTCATAGGGTATCCAATACCTAGGCAAAAACATGACGAATTTCTGAAAAATTAAGCCTGGGTATCAAAACCACATGAACAAGTTTTGAAATGGGAATATGAAAATTACTTGGAGTATCAATACGCTTTTCCCTAGTTTCGATACCAGTTTTTATAGAAGCAAATGGTATTGAAACGGGTCATTAGCTGTATCTAAACACGGGCTTGCTTTGTAGGGCATCGGGCGAGATATCAAAGGTGTATCGAAACACTTAAGCCTCTTTTCGATATCTGCTTGTTTTTCACCTTGTTATCGAAACAGGGCCAAGGGGTTTCGTTACCCCTGACCGTTAAATACTGTTATAGGCTGGAATAACTTCGGATTCTTTACGTTTTAGTCACTAAACATCTAGTATGCAATTGGATGACTTGTAGGTATGATTTTAATTTGGAAATTTAAGAGCAAGAATGAAATGAACATAATTAAACATTGATAACTTTAATTTAATTTTAGTTTAATAAATTTGATAAATTTTACAATTAGGTCCTTAGACTTTGTTGTATTAAAATTAGGACTCGTAACTCTTTAGTTTCCAAAGCAAATCAACTTAGTTCTTGAATGAACATGTAGGATCTAGTTAAATAATTCAGAAAAGAAAAAAATAGGTTCGTTTATCGGGTCGAGTCCCTAGATTAGCCTCGATATTCCCCGTGTAACTCTTTCGAGTCGGGTCGAATCTAAACCGGGTCGAAGGGGTTACATTTTAGTTATTCAATTGTGCCAACTTATCCTATGTAAACTGAATTAGTTTGAGAGTTAGTTTCAACCTTATTTTTTTGCATAAAAGCGAAAGATTATACCTTTGTAAATAAAGGTTTTTCCTTAATACTATTCTTTCCTAATTCATTCATCTAAGTTGAATTCTTAATAAGGTATCTATTTTATGGTCATTGGAGCGAGTTGTGTGGAAAACTTAGGCACTTTATGGATCAATGTCGACTAGGGCTGTAAATAAAATAAGACAAACAACGAGTTATACGAACTCGACTCGGTCAAAACTCGAATCGAATGAACTAGGTTCGAGCTCGACTTGAGTTCCTGACGAGTCAAGCTACATGATACCTGACTCGTAAAGCTCATGAGCTATTCAAAAATATAAACTATTATTTTTTTATTTTTTATAATTTAAAATCTAAATTTATAAACTTAAAACTTAAAAATTAACACACTAAACCCTAAAATTAACAAGCTTTAGTTTATACAATTTGTGTATCAAAGCTTTTTTTCTTTATTAGGCTTTAAATGAGATGTGGCAAATAAGAGTTACTCGTGTCTAACACGGTCAAAAATCGGTCAACACTTGACTCCATTAGGCTCGAATAAAGCTCAAAATTGACTCAAATTCTTAACAAGCCAAGTCGAGCTTAGATTTTTTAGGCTCGTTGTTGCGTGATTTTTGTGCAACACAAACGGTGCAAGTGTACACTTCGCAAGTAATAGTATAGATTAGATATCGTCTCCATAGGGATTGGTTTGGGTCACTTTGATTAAGTTATCAAACTGTAAATAAAAACACATTTAACAAAAATTGGAATTTAATTGATCAAATAAAGTAAAATGAATAATAAAAGAAAAGATAGATGAAATCGAATAGGTGAGTGTTAACGCTCTAAAAAGCGTGTATTTTATACCCTTTTACTTAAGGTTTTGTTTGATTTCAAGTTAATTTGCATTACATTTAGATGCATTTCATTTGTATTTGCATTAGATTAGTTTTTTTTATTTTCTCTTTTATTTTAAAAAAGATGTTGATTTGAAGGGTTTTTTCTTTGGTGGTGATTGTGCAGATTGCTGGGGCAAAAGTTGAAGCAAGGAAGAGATGCTATAGCATATTTAGTGTTGGATCGGAATTCACGATGCTATAGCATTGTGGGAAGACCAAACAGAATTACAAAAAAAGACAAAACTTGCAGCCCACTGTCCTTACGCGTGAATTCCAAGCCAGTCGCACATCTCCTGCACCCTGCTGCAAAATTGTCAGGGAATAATCCTTGTACCTTTAGGGCACAAAACCCTAGAAGCATTCTCCTATAAATAAAAAGTCAAGCCTCATTTACAAGGGTGGTGAAATAGGATAGTTCAGAGCAAGAAAGAAAGAAAAAAGGAGTGAACTTTAAGGAGAGCAATGAGGAAGAAGAAATGTAACCCCCAAAATTAACCTTATTTCTTAGATTAAAAGTTAGGGTTTTCGTAATTAAAACTTGTGTCTCAAGTTAGGTTTCCGTGATTGAAATTGATGAAATCTGATAATTTAATAAAATCAAAATAACTGAAATATTAATAAATACCATAAATCATAATTTAAAAAGGTTCAACCTCAAAACATAAACATCGAATCCGAAATCCAAATAAATATTTAAAGTCCATTACAGAAAATATAATCTAAAATAAAAGTAAGTCCGAAACATTAAAACATACTGATTAACAGAAATTCAGATTCAACAGTTCTCCAAGTACCGAGGCCTAAAACTGGTATCTGAAACAGAAATTGAGAGGGTGTAAGCTAGGGAGCCTAGTGCAGAAACAGAGAACAATATAACAGATAATGACATGTATGCATGATATGCACCCATCTCCGAACGCCATCAGAAGAGTAGGTCCCCCTGAACCACTCTAACTCCATCACACCTAACAAAAGTGGAAATTCGACCCACAGGTTGAGCCACTGAACAGAAGTGGTACCTCTTCCCGTAGATGGAATCACTGAACAGAAGTGAACATGTAACTAATCTTCCCTGTACAGAAAATCCAACCAGATGCAATGTTATGAACAATGACAGAATCAGAATGCGTGCCTTATAATCTAACAGGAGGCATGCATGGTAATTTTAGAATCAGAAATGTAATTACAGGATGATGCATGATCATACAGAATTTAAAGGAAACTGTACACACAAAATAACAGAATTAACAAAAGAGAACACACTTGGAGCAAAAGACTCAACGACGTGATTGACGTCTACTGGAATCGGCTATACCACTAGATTGAGCGGGTGTAGAACCTACGAGTAACAAAGATTAGACACACTACTATGCCACTAAACCGATAAATACACAAAACATAAATAAACCGAACTCACGTGCGTGTCCCGAATGCTGATAAACAGGAGGTCGTCCAGGAGGAGGAGGAGGTAACTGCTCGGGGTCAGAATCCACGTCACCTGAATCAAACAGAAACTATTTCAGACAGATAACTTCCAGATAAGCATTCAAACTAAAAAGTCTTAAAAACGACACTTCGAGTTCGAATTTCGAAAAACGAACTGTGCCATTAAACTCAGGATGTCAAAAAACATAACGTGGGACCGGGTTAGAAAAAGTCAATGTTGACGTCAGCGTGGTCAACACTGACGACAATAGTGATATCAGCGGGTCAATGCTGATGTCAGCGGATGACATCAGCACTAATGACGTTAGCGGATAACGTCAGCAGTGACGTTAGCATGATGTTATCCGGGTCGGGGGGTCGGGTCACGGGTCGGGTCGGTTCATGGTCTGGTCGGATTTTTCCTAGACTTTCTCGGGAAAATCTGGAAAACCCAGATTTTCCAAGAAAATCTGGTTTGATTCCAGATTCAACTCTCTCCCTTAGTTTTGATGCAACTCGATCCAAAAACTCCCTTATTCGATACAATCCAATCGAATCAAACACTCTAAACACACATTAATCGAACAAAACCAAACCAAAAATTTCATAATACAATACAACTTTAACAACTCCAACACTCACAACATTCGATTAGAATCGAAACTAAAAGAAATGTTCCCTTATAACTTCAATGGATCAAAACAAAATGATTAATAAAGATAAAATTGAAAGTTTACCAAAACTTACCAACCACGGATTGAAGACTACGCAACTTGGTTAAGAACGAAAAGGAAAGAGATGCGAAGGACAACCAGTGAAGAAAGAAAACAATTTTGAAGTTTGAATAATCCTTGTTTGAAATAGATGGGAGTTAACCCTATATTGAAACCGAAAGAATTTAAAAGAAGAACATGAAAAAACTAAAACGGGAATTCGGGTTAGGAGTTATCAAATTCCAAGAATGGTAGAATTCCTTAGTAAGGGTCTAGACTGTTAAGAATATGTAACGAAACCCTTAATTTTCAGAAATTTCAAATTAACCACAGATAAATCCCTAAATCTTAGGGTTTTGAAATTAGGGATTTGGATAATAATTTGGGGAAAAATTTGGGGGTGTTACAAGAAACAAGGCCACTTTCCTTCATCTTCAACCTCAGGTCGAGCCATCATAGTTTGAGAGCTTCAAGCAAGGGATTTGCGAGACCAACATGTTTAAATGAATGTTGATTAGTTTGCGAAACCTAACTATGAACTAAACTAGTATGGCTAAGGCTTGTTATGGATGAATTTATCTTGTTTAAATGAATGTCTTTACCGTTTTTATGGTTTTATCTAAGTGTTTTGTTCATGAAAGCTAACACCTTTTCTTCTTAAACCTTGGTTTGTAATAGCTCTCGGGGGAGATTGTCGTAGCTAAGGGGTTTGTGTAGCTTAAATCTAGTGATAGACAAAGCTAGACCAATATGAACAATGAGGTTACTGTGGGAGCAGAATCTAAATTCACCTTAGGGATAAGGGAGAGTTTCAACGACTAAAGAGTGTAGAACTTCATCAACATTACTAGTGTTAGGGTGAGACCTGGAGGTAATGCCTTAGCATTTTCGAGTGTTAGGCCTTCTGACTAGGGATAGTGGAGGCATTTTTAGTAAACTCTGTCGAACACTTGCTAAATCAGTAGAACAATAAGCTTTCAAGATAAAAGTAAAATCTTTTCCATAGCAAGCCTAGCTTGTCTTAAGATGGAATTCTCCTCTTTGTGGTGTTTGTGCAGCTTTATCTATTACTCTGTTCTCAATTTTATTTTGCTACCGTATTTTTGTGACAACTTTATTTTGCTACAACATTTTGTTGACACTTGCATAATTGTTTTAGCATATGTTTATACAAAAGATTTTCTTGTCTTTTGTGTATGTTAACTATCTTTGAAATTATCTACCCAATCCTCGTGGGAACGATCCACTCACACTTTATTACTTGTTCGATGTGTATACTTTCACGAGAATCAAATATTTTATAAGCACTAGACCTCAACAAGTTTTTGCTCAACAAGTTTTTGGCGTTGTTGCCGGGGATTGAGGCAATAGGCGATTTCAAACATATTTTTTATACTTTTTATTTTTTATTTGTTTTATTTAATCTTTGTTTTCTTTGTTTTTCTTATTAGGTTTTTGGTTATTGGATGCCCAAAGTTAATACTCGAGAATCTCTCGAACTATTTATCCTGGAAATCGAAAGGTATTTTAGACAAAGGAGGCGAGAGAAAAGAATAAAAAGAATCATGTATAACCCTCAAGATCCAAAGAATCAAAATGTTGTAGCAAATCCTGACGCTATAGTAAGACCAAGGGCAATTTGAGATCACTTGACACCGATCTTGGATGACCTCCATTCGAGGATAGTGACACCCGAGATAAAAGCAACCTACTTTGAGCTCAAGCCTGTGATGTTTAATATGCTCAATTCGATCAGACAGTTTGGAGGATCTCCTCATGAGGGTGCTCGATAAAATATTTATGCTTTCTTGGAGGTTTGCGATTCGTTCCGCCAACAAGGAGTGCACAGATATGTGTTGAAGCTCAAACTATTTCCATACTCTTTGAGAGACCAAGCTAGAGAATGGTTGAATGGTATTCTAACTGGTTCGATGGATTTGTGGACAGCTTTTTGCAAAAGCTTTTCGGCAAGGTACACCCACCCAACATGAACACACAATTTTGAAATAAGATAGCATCCTTCAGAAAAGGGGATGACGAGTCGATGCATGAGTGTTGGGATCGATACAAAAGTTTGCTAAGAAGATGTATCAAACACGATTTTCAATATTGGACTCAAATCGTGATGTTTTACAATGTAGTCAATGCACCTACAAGGATGATGTTAGATGCTTCTACAAAAGGGACACTGTTGGACAAGTCACCTGACGAAGCATTTGATATTTGGGAAATGGGACACTACTTGGAACAGGAAGAAGAACCCAAGGAAAGATGGAGCGTGAAGCGAATGATTCTGTTTCAGCAAAACTTTCTGCTATCACAAATATGTTGAAGAATCTTCAACAACCCGATGAAGTACGAGATGCTAAGGCATTAAGTTGTGTTCATTGCAGTGGAAACCAATTTGATAAAGACTGCTCAACTCTTCACGAGTCTACTCATTATGTTGGAAACTTCAACAAAAATTCCAATAACCCCTATTCTAACACATATAACCCAGGGTGGACACAACATCCTAATTTCTCATGGGGTAATCAAGGATAAAATCAAGAAAGCAACTCTAATAGGCAGCAACCCATGGCTGCACAATAAGGAGTCTAAGGTTTTTAAGGGAATATGCCATGGAAAAATAAAAACAAGGGATCAATTCATCAGAATCCCAACAATTCTTTGGAAGCTTCGCTTCAAGAATTCATGGCTTCTACTAAGGAGTTCATGGCATCAACAAAGGCATTATTGTAGGAGCATTCCACAAAAATCTCTAATCAAGGAAATCCGTTGCAGACCCAAGGAGCATTATTACAAAGTCACAGCTTTTCGCTTAGATCGCTGAAGACTCAAGTGGGTCAAATTGCTCAATAATTACAAGCAAGACCGAGAGACAATCTGCCTTGTGATACTGAAGTCACTAAAATTCATGGCAAAGAGCAATGCAGCGCACTTACCTTGAGGAGTGGAATACAAATTAACATGGGGGAGCAGTTCAAAAGAAAGGAGAAAGAATAAACCCCATTCAATAGCAAAAAGAAGTTGAGAAACAAGAAGAAAAATCAGCTCAAGAAGAAAATAGAGAAAATTTAAATATTGAGGTATTTGGTGAGAAGAGTGTGGATGCTGCAGCAAAAGAAGAAGTACCAGTACCACCTTCGATAGACATCAGACCCCCACCACCATTCCCTTAGCGATTAAAGCAACACAAAGAGGATCTTGAATTTAAATTTTTTTAAGTATTCTGGACCAATTTCATATAAATATTTCATTTTTAGATGCTATTGATCAAATGCCCTCATATGCAAAATTTTTGAAATATATTGTTACAAAGAAAAGAGAAAATGAGAATTTTGAAACAGTTGCTATAACATCTGAGTTTTATTCTGGGAAGATTGGCCTTCCTATGAAGAGGAAAGATCGTTGCAGCTTCATCATTCCATGCTCGATAGGAGACAATTTTTTAGGCAAGGCATTATGCGACCTTGGTTCAAGTGTCAATCTAATTCCCAAGGTAATATTCAAGAAGCTTGGTATAGGGAGTACACGAACAACCACTCTCATCTTGCAATTGGCGGATCATTCTCATGTTCGGCCTTAAGGTAAAGTGGAAGATGTGATAGTAAAAGTAGGCAAGTTCGTGTTCCTTGTGGACTTTCTGATTCTATATTGTGAAGTCGACTATAAAGTACCCATCATCTTAGGACGACCATTCCTAGCTACCGGTCGGATTCTCATCGACTGTGAAAAGGGAGACTTCACAATGCGAGTAGCAGACCAGTCCATGACTATCAATGTCTTCAACACTCTCAAGTACATGGATGATAATGAAGAATGTTACTGTATAGCTGGGATAAATTCTACAGCAATTAAAGAGAATGCGGATTTTTGCTGTGAAAATTCTCCACAAATGAAAGACTTTGCAAAACTGCTGGAGGAGCATGATCAGGAAGAAGAAGCTCATATGGAGCTACATCAAATTGGCTATTTCAAGCCAAATCCAGGTATGAGATTTGAATCAATTGATTTCTCTGAATTTATTCCTCTTAAACCATAACTTTTACATACACCATCTCTAGACTTGAAACCACTGCCACCACATTTGAAATATGTTTATTTGGGATCTCACAATACTTTATCAGTGATTATTTCTTCTAGATTAGATCCTAACCAGGAGCTTAGTCTTGTGAACTTATTATCTCAATATAAGAAAGCTCTAGGGTGGACTATGGCCGATTTGAAGGACATCAGTCCAACAATCTACATGCACAAGATCCTGGTAGAAGAATGCCACAATTCTGTTGAGCCCCAAATAAGACCGAACCCAAAGATGAAGAAGGTAGTATTGTAACACCCCAAATATGTGCTTAGTTGTTATCAAGGTCGGATCAAGGGTTCGGTTGAACCGATAAAGCCAATTAGCCTAGATTCGAGATTTAATTTTTATAAATGGTTTTTAAAGGAAATAAAATTTGGAAAAATACTCTAAAATTTTTATTTGGACTATAATTGAATTTGGTAAAATCAATTTTGGAAAATTACACTTGGAACCTTGACATTTTGGAAACTAGTGACCATTTTGTAAAAATTGTAAAACTAGACTGTTTTAGTGACTAAAATGTAATTGGGTCAAAACTTAGAATCTTTAAGGGGATATTTATCAAATCTATATCAGCTGATCTAACCTTCCAAAAATCACTTTTATAAACTTCTTTTAATCACCAATTAAGACTTAATTGAGCCATATTTCCCATTTTCACCAAAAACACAATTTCACGTAACTTCCCATTTTCTCTCAACTTCTCCCAATTTTCTTGGTTTCCAATCATATTTCTCTTCAATTTAATCAAGGTAAATCATTTCTTTTTGAATCAATTTCGTTCACATCAATTTCCTCTTGATTTCTTCAATTTTCTTATACTTTACAACTTGTTTTTCATGGGTTTTACAATCGGAAGGAAGTTGGATCATGTTTGGAGGTAAGAAACCATTCAAACCTCTTAAATTTGATTTATTTATTTAAATTCCCAAGTGCTTCATCCATTACATTGAGTTCTTGATTTGTTTTATGGTTTTAATTGATGATTTCGGTTTCTATCGGTTAATTTTGATTGAATTGATGCAATCCCATAATAAGGTGATACCTGATGGTTTTCAATGGGTAAATCAATGAATTTGATGTGTTTTAACATGAAATTAAAGGTTCTTGGATGGGTAAACCCGGATCTTAGGTTTTGGTGATGTTAATTGGCTTAGATCTTCGATTTATGGCTTGTTTGGGTGGCTAAATGTTTGCTGTTGGTTTAGGATGATTAGATAATGGTTATTGGATGTATTTTGATGTTGAGAAGTGTTATTTTTCTTTGTCTAAGGGCTTGAGGTCGTTCGGATGAGTTTCAGATATGTTTTTGATTTTCTTAAGTGTAGTTTTTGGGGCAATTTGTTTGGGATGTGTTGAAGGTTGATTGAATGCATTAATATGCATTAATACCTCTATTTTTTTTTATGTTAAAACAGGGCAATGTGTTAATCTAAGTTTTTGTTGTGTTTCGGAAAAGGTGAGAATGTCGGCTGGCTTAGGCAAGCGAGTTTTGGACAAGTGGTGAGTAGGCTGCCGTGTCGGCAAGGTTTTACCTATTTTATCGAAGGTTTGGGGGGTTATGGATGGTGTGAGAAACCTCCCTACACTCGGAATTAAGTTAAATGGTTTTGCCCTCTTAATGGTTCCCATATCGCTCCATATTTGCCATGTTTTGGTCATGCTCTTAATGTAGTTTTTTAATATGTGGTTTATGCATGAGAAATGATAAGTGCTTTGGATACAAGTTGTTTTCATTATTGTCCATTGGTATTGGATATGTTTTAGCAATTGAAAATTCCATGAGTTTTATTAATTTCTATGATTTTGATAACATATCCTATGATTTGGTAATGTTACATTGGTTTTTTGAAAGATGCTTATGAAGAAAAGGTTTCCAATTCATGAATTGAGTTTGAAAGTGATGCATGCATGTGTTAGCTGTTGTATATGCATGGTTTATGATGGTTTCCATGACTTTTAAAGCATGAGAATGATTTCGATTAAAGTATGGTTATTACCTTTTCCCCGAATAAAGCCGTTGAGCATGATTTGAGTTCACTTTGATGAACATATGTTGAGTGCATTATAAAACAACAAGCTTCCATGCATAATGAGAATGATATTGGCTTAGTGACACTATTTTAAGACCACGAATACAAATGACATGTCATTAGGATTAAGTGCACTATAATATTGAGTTAATATGTTGTGTTGCCTACACGTAAACAAGGGTGACTTTGTGTCCGACCGTGCGTGTAGAGCTTGCCTATATGTATACAAGGGTAACTTTGTGTCCGACCGTGCATATAGTTGACCCATACGTAAACAAGGTTGACTTTGTGACCGACCGTACGTATTAGGGGTAACATGTATACAAGGGTGACTTCATGTCCAACCGATGCATGTTGAGACCAAGTGTCTCTTGATAAGGAATAAGGAATCCGAGTATTCGATGGGTATAAGGTTTGAACAAAGCTAGTCACTTAGTTGCCAATATGCATGGTTTATGATTTGAGATTTTTGTGCATTGAAAAGCATGAGATTGTAGCACATGTTGATATAGAATCGTTTAGAAAATGAAATGTTTTAAGGTCATGAATTTCACAAGCACGTGTTTTTGACTAAATTTTGTGCAAGGATATGAGCACAAGAGAATTTCCTAAGTGTTGCTATGTGTTTAGAATATAAGACTTGTGATGTGCATATTAAAGTGCATATGGTTTAAGCTTTGGTAGGTGAATAGCATGTAAGATTTGAGATGGTGCATAGAGATGCATATGTATTAAAAAGGGCATAAGTTTTGTTGTTGCTTTAAAAGCATGGAAGTCTTAAGAATTTTAGTTCTGAATTGCATAAGATAAATGACACTTGATAAGGAAATTGTCTCGGTTTTGTAAAAAATGTTTGAGACACTTACATTGAGCATGATATAGAATGATTTAAAGTGTTTTTATTGATGGACTTATGGGTTGCATTGCAAAAGTGTTATTTCTACGTTTTACCTCTCACTAAGTTTATGCTTACCCTCTCTTTTACTTTGCAATGCAGAGATATAATTAAGGTAGCCAAGAGAAGCAAGATTCCAAGTGCGTGTTAATGAATAGCTCAAGTATGTGTTCTAAACTGTAGTATTAGTAGTAGTAAGAGAGCAATGGGGGTATGGTTTCATTGTTGTAAGAGTTGGTTTTTGGTTGATAAGAGTTACTTTGGTTATATGAACTTGAGTGTGTATTGGATGTTGAGCAACGTTGTTGTCTTGTAAGTAAAAGCATTTAAGGAAAGTGTGATGTATGTTTTGAACCCTATGTCAAAATTAGGTTCTGATGCATTTAGTTTGGATGCCAAATGGTTAGAAAGTATGCCTATAGAAGTTACGGGATCTATGATGGTTTTAATTTGATGTTTAAGTTGCTTTCGGTGCCTAGGAATTATGCATATAGTTGATGGAGTTCAATGGTTGTGTCTTGAGTAGGTTAAATCTACTTAAAAGGGCTAATTTGGTGTTTCTAGGCACAGAGGTATCGAAACCTCTAAGATGGGTATCGATAACTAAGGCCAATTTAGCCTAAGTTTCGAAACCTTTGGTTGTTTATGAGTTGATAATTGCCAGAGATTTCATTTTAGTCCCGGATACCTTTATACAAGAAATTAAATTAATTTCAAGTTGGCTAACTTAAATTGGATATAGTCCTTAGAAATTAAAAGTTTTATATTTTGGTCCCTAATCAGTGAAGCATGTAATTGGTGATGTTAGAATGCTCCATTTGGTTTGAAATTCATCATGAGTGCTCTTTGTGTGTTTAATTGAACTTCTATAGAATGAATTACCACCTTGCCATTAGAATTTAAAATATTCATGTTTTAGTCCTTAAGTTGCTCATGTGTTAATCGAGTGCACAATTGTGGTTGAATTGCTTCCATTCTTGTTTTGCACGAAATCGAAACATGTAGGAATTTAATTATGCCTCTAGATAAGAAAAAAGAAATATAAAGTTTCTAGGGTTGTTTATCGGATCGGGCCTTCACGGGTTTGGTTCGGTATTCCCCGTGCAATCCATTAGAGTGGGTTCCGTCTAAGCCGGGCTAAGGGGGTTACAAGTATGACAGAGATCATAAAGTGGTTGGATGTAGGAATCATATACTCAATTTCTGATAGTTCATGGGTTTTCCCTGTGCATTGTGTTCCTAAGAAGGGAGACACGATAGTAATCACCAATGAGGACAACGAGTTGCTCCCGACAAGGACAGTTATAGGCTGACGCATTTGCATGAATTATAGGAAGCTGAACAAGGCAACAAAGAAGGACCATTTCCCCCTTCCTTTTATCGATCAAATGCTAGAACGATTAGCGGGTAATGCTTATTATTGCTTCCTCGATGGCTATTTTGGGTACAACCAAATTGCTATAGCACCAGAGAGTCAAGAGAAGAAAACCTTCACCTGCCCGTATGGGACTTATGCTTTTCGAAGAATGCCATTTGGGTTATTTAATGCTCTAGCAACTTTTCAACATTGCATGCTGACAATTTTTTCAAACGTGGTTGAAGAATTTTTGGAGGTATTTATGGATGTTTTTTCTTTTTCTAGAAAAACATTTGAAAAATGCTTAGGCAACCTGGCCAAAGTACTTAAACGCTGTGAAGAAGCCGACCTTGTACTCAATTGGGAAAAATGCAATTTTATGGTTACGGAAGGTACAATTTTGGGGCACAAAATTTCAAGCAAAGGAATTGAAGTTGACAGGGAAAAATTTGAGTTGATAGAGAAGCTACCACCTCCAACAACTATTAAAGGAATTAAAAGCTTTTTGGGACATGCTGGCTTCTATAGGAGGTTCATTAAAGACTTCTCAAAGATCTCTAAGTCGCTTTGCAATTTTCTACAGCAAAATCAACCATTTTTCTTTGATGATAAATGCCATAATGCTTTTACTGAACTAAAGAACAAACTTAACTCAATTCCAATAGTTATACCATCCGATTGGACTAAGACATTCGAGTTGATGTGCGACGTAAGTGACTATGCAGTAGGCGCAGCACTAGGTCAACGAAGAGGTAAATTTTTTCATGTTATTTATTATGCAAGTAGAAATCTTAATGATGATCAAATTAATTACGCCACTACTGAGAAAGAGTTACTTGCTGTAATATTTGCCTTTGATAAGTTTAGGGTATATCTTATAGGAACTAGGGTGATATTGCATACTGATCATTCTGCAATCAAATACTTAGTGACTAACAAAGATGTTAAGCCTAGACTTATTAGGTGGATACTTTTGCTACAGGAATTTGATATTAAAATAATGGATAGAAAAGGAACTAAAAATCAAGTTGCAGACCATTTATCTAGGCTAGAAAATCTAGAAAATTTAGAAGGGGATTTTGAGATCAAAGAAAATTTCCCTGATATGAAAATTTTATATGGTACATCATTACCTTGGTATGCAGATATAGTTAATTTTCTTGTCAGTGATATTTTACCTCATGATTTATCTAGCCAGGGTTGAAAATAGTTTAGACATGATGCCTAATTTTTCTATTGTGATGAGTCATATTTGTTCAAGCAATGTGCTGACCAATTACTTCGAAGATGTATGCCGAAAGAAGAACAAAAAGATATTCTATTCCATTGCCATGCAGCATCATGTGGAGGGCATTTTGGTGGATCAGGACTGTTGCAAAGGTCCTTCAATCTGGATTCTACTGGCCCTCACTCTTCAAGGATGCTCAAGCATTTTACAAGGCATGTGATAGATGTCAAAGAAATGGTAACATCTCGAAGAGGAATGAAATACCGTTGCAAAATATTCTTGAGATTGAGCTTTTCGATGTTTGGGGAATCGATTTCATGGGACCCTTTCCATCATCATATGGTGATTTATACATCTTGCTAGCAGTGGAATATGTGAGTAAATGGGTTGAAACAGTGGTTACACCCGTAATGATTCAAAGACACTCTTGAAGTTCCTGCACAAGAACATCTTCACCATAATCAGTGATGAAGGAACCCACTTCGACAATAAGCTCATTGGTAAGGCATTAAAAAGCTATGGAGTCATGCACAAAATTGTTACAACATATCACCCACAGACAAATGGCCAAGCTGAAATCTCTAATAGAGAAATTAAGTAGATTTTAGAGAAGACAATCAACACTAAAAGAAAAGACTGGTCTCCAAAGCTAGACGAAGCTTTATGGGCGTATAGGATAGCTTAAAAGACTCCTTTGAGGATGTCACCGTTTTCAAATTGGTTTATGGGAAAGCTTGTCATATCCCCGTAGAGCTAAAACACAAAGCTTACTGGGGGATTAAAAAGCTCAATATGGATTTTAAGTTAGTTGGAGGAAAACAACTTTTGGAGCTAAATGAGATGGACGAGTTTCGATCCCATGCCTATGAGAATGCTAGGATTTATAAGGAAAAGACAAAAAAGTTGCATGATAAGCATCTTTTGCCGCGACATTTCTCAAAAGGACAACAAGTGTTACTCTACAACTCTAGACTTAAACTTTTTCCAGGAAAGTTGAAGTCTAGATGGTCAGGACCGGTCTTGATACATGAGGTTTATCCTTATGGTGTTGTGGAGATTAAAACACTTGATGGAGATCGAATCTTGAAGGTCAATGGTCAAAGGTTAAAGATGCATAAAGGAGCTCCAATTTTGCATGGCAAGGAAAACCACAGTCTGCAAAATACCTAAGCATTTCTATCCCTATCTTTTATTTGCTTTAATATCTTAGTTATAGTTTGAATAAAAACTAGGAATCTTTATTTTAATGTTAATTTTAATTTTTCTTTTGTTCCTTTCAACATGTCGTTTTTGAAGGTACAATTTCAAAGTACTGTACACTCACAAGAGCACTGCGCAATATCAGGACTGTGTAACAGAGGCAGTCTGCACTAGGGTTCAGAGTTAAACGCCGAAAAGAAAAAAAATGGAGTTATGCAAATTAGGCCAAAGGGAAAAAAGGGAAGAAAGACCCAATTAAAGGGATTTGGTTTGCTTGAAAGGGGGAAGAGTTCGGTTACAATTCAACCCCTCTTTTATCACTTTTAACATTTTATTTAATTATAAAACCCTTTTCTCTCTCCTAATCATCATCGCATTAACTCCCCATCATAACTTTTTTTCTTCCTCATACCCGAGCCGTCCAAACCTTACACACTATAATTACTTTTTTACTTAACCCTCTCTTCTTCCCAAGAAACAAACCGTCTCTCTCTTCTCCAAACTTCATCTTCTTCCCCAAACTTCTCCAAGTCATTCTCCCTACAAACTACGGCTCGATGCAAAAACACTACTGAATCCTCAAGGGCTTCTACACAAGCAAGGCCGATCGAGATCAGGAAATTTGAAAATGATGCAGCAAAGGAGCGATTCTAGAAAATTAAGTGACAAATAGTGCATCAAGAGAAAGGTTTTATCTTTGATGAAACTACCATGAAAGACCTACCCAAACCAGTTGCTACATTAGTAAAGGAACACAAGTGGGAGAAGTTTGCTCTCAACTTCGATGTCAAGAAGGACACCAAGGCCCTCATGAAGGAGTTATACGCTCACTTCACAAGACCAGGACAACAAACGGTTTATGTACGAGGAGATGCCATACCATTCACAGCAAAGCACATCAATGAGTTCTACGGGGTCGACAATGAAGATCGTCACCCAATGTTTGTTGCTTCTATACTAGGACAGAGCCCAGAATTCCTCCTAGAGGACCTCTGCCTTGCCAATACTGAGTGGGACGAGGCTAACAAAACATTAGAATGCACCAGATTAAGGCTTGAGGGAAAGTTCTGGATGCACTTCATTAAATAGAATCTGATGCCGACATCTCATACAGCCACGACAAACTTATCACGGTTGCAACTCATCCATTCTATCTTGGACAAGTGACCCATTAATGTGGGTAAAATCATTTTGGAAGAGGCGTAATATAGTACTAAAAAGGAAGCAAAGTCCTCTAGTCTTTCCCCACTTAATCATTGCTCTATGCCAGACACAAGGAGTGTTCGAAGACAACGAGGACTATCAAGTGAAAGGGAGGCAAGGAATCTCTCTAAAAGAGATTCCAGAGTTGATGGGGGTGGAGGAAGATGCTCCATCAACTAGTCAACCTTCTGCTCAAAGGAAAAATGCTACAACAGATATCGTTGCTTTAACTGCTGCGGTGGAAAAGACTCAGATCCAAGTGTTTGACCTTCATGAAAAGTTCATGACTTACATGAGCTACGTGCAAAAATGAGATCTGATGATCTAGATGAACTTTAAAGAGTTGCAGCCGGATGATGTAGTCAACTTCCCCAACTTCCCCGTTCATATTTTTTAGCAAGATGAACTAAAGTCAGTCCCCCAACAACATCAGAAAGCTCCACGTCAATAGCAACCACGAGCGCCTGAACACAACCTTGTTTCGTAACAGCAAGAGAAGACAACCCAAACTGCACTAGCCCCTGCTCCAGCAAAATTCGCTACGGCATCGCACCATGTACCAACTAGCCCATTTGCACCATAAACTCAATCAAAGGGTAAAGGACCAGATGCTGGCACAATCTCCTCTAAGGCCAAAACTATCCAATTGAGTAGTGGTGACCATGACCATCACTCACTAGAAGTCGAAGGACTACCCGAACAAACATTCGACGCCCCCACCCCACGCTGCCGAGTGAAAAGGAGAGGAGGAAGGAAGGTTTCTCCACCTCACACCGGTGTGGAGGAAGCGAGTGCAAGATGCTGCAACATTGTAGGAGGATGCCGAACAAGATCAGCCAGAACCTGACCTGACACATACTAACCCATCACCACCATCAAGGCTAGAGAAAAGAATCAAGAGAATGGCCATAAGGAAAACCAGACCTGCAAAGAAGTAAGCATCTTTACCTTTTTCGTTTTATTTTGCGTATAGTTTCATTTAGTCACATTGAGGACAATGTTAACCTCAAGTTTAGGGGTAGCAAGGTCTTTGCTAGAGCATTTTCATTCAGCATACATATAAATTTGCAATAAGTGATTTCCAAAGATGAGAATTTTAATGCTTTTGGACTGAATAGTATAAAATATTGAGAAATAATTAAACTAAATTAGGACTTGATTCTTCTGAATTTTAATTGACACGATTGTATGTTTCTTATGCTTGAGTGTTAGGAATTTTCTAGAGAACTTAGAATATATGTCTTGGTTAATTTGAAAAGAAAGAAACTCATTTTTGCTATAGTATATATATAAAAAAAGAGATATGAATAAATGCTTCATCATAAAACTGTAGAAGGACACTCTTGTATGAAAAAGTTAGCCTAGTTTCTGAACATAAATAAATAATGCTAAAGTATATGAGCGAATGAAAGTTGTCACGAGATGAATCTACCTACTAGCTTGGGGGGTGAGATGTTTGCTCCATACTCAACTAGAGTTAAGTACGGTAGTTGTGATTAGCTGACACCCTTCGAATTAGTTAAAAAAAATTAAGTAGCCTGGGATTAATTTTAAGAACTAGGGTATAGTGAATGAAGGAAATTAGAATTTTTCTAACACTTTTAAGCATAGGCTAGATACAATCTCGCACACACATGCAAGGCATCTTGTCCAATTTTAAGTTCTTGAACTTATCAATATTACGTAGATTGCTACAACATTTATATTCTGAGGATTGATGTTTTGCCTAGATTGTTGTCAAAAATTGAAAGTTTTGTTATAGCATTTTTGTGTGTCATTGCTTGAGGACAAACAATATCTTAAGTTTGGGGGTATGTTAACGCTCTAAAAAACGTGTCATTTATACCCTTTTACTTAAGGTTTTATTTGATTTAAGTTCATTTGCATTGCATTTAGTTGCATTTCATTTGCATTTGCATTGGATTAGGTTCTTTTTTTATTTTATTTTCTCTTTTATTTTAAAAAAGATGCTGCTTTGAAGGGTATTTTCTTTGGTGGTGACTATGCATATTGTTGGGGGAAAAGTTGAAGTACGAAAGAGATACTATAGCATTTCTAGTGTTGGATAAGACTTCAAGATGCTATAGCATTATGGGAAGACCAAACAGAATTACAGAAAAGACAAAAACTGCAGCCCGCTGTCCTTACGCGTGAATTCTAGGCCAAACGCACATCTCTTGCACCCTGTTGCAATTATCTACAGAATTGTTAGGGTTGAACTTCATCAACATTAGAAGTGTTAGGGTTGAGACCGGGAGGTAATCCCTTAGCATTTTTGAGTGTTAGACCTTTTGACTAGGGATAGTGGAGGCATTTTTAGTAAACTCTGTCGAACACTTGCTAAACCAGTAGAACAGTAAACTTTCAGGATAAAAGTAAAATCTTTGCTATAGCAGGCCTAGTCTGTCTTAAGCTGGAATTCTCCTCTATGTTGTGTTTGTGAAGCTTTATTACTTCGTTCTCAATTTTATTTTGCTACCCTATTTTTGTGAAAACTTTATTTTGCTACAGCATTTTGGTGATACTTGCAGAATTGTTTTAGCATATGTTTATACAAAGGATTTTCTTATCTTTTGTCTATGTTAACTATCTTCGAAATTATCTACCCAATCCTTGTGGTAAAGATCTCACTCACACATTTTATTACTTGTTCGATGTGCATACTTGTACGAGAATCACTTATTTTATAAGCACTTGACCTCAACAAGTTTTTGCTCAATAGTGAGAGAAGAGATTGGATTATCCTGAGTTATGGAGTGATGTCCAAATTGAAATCTTTGTTTTAAATGAGTGCTCGCACTTCTCAATTCGTTTTGACAATTGGGCTCAGTCGGATTGCCTAGTAAATTTTTTGAATGCTTGGGTAATTGCGATAAGGGAATTGCTCGGGTAATTTGGGCGACTATCCTCAAAGTTCGGCAAAGCGTTCTTCAATAGTCTCCGTTATCCCTAAAGTGAAACTCTGTTAATCGCACAATCTTTGATGATACATCCCCGACTTAATCAAATGAGTACAACAACCAATCTTACGCTCTTGTTAGCCGTTGAAATCCTAAACTTATCCCTAAGCCAGATTAGTTTTCACGCACTTAGTTTCAACCATTCTTATTCGTTTCATAAATCTAATTCTCTCAAATCTAGATAAACTGATTGTTTTACGAGTTCCTTTACCATTCTCTCATAAACCAAAAAAATGCCAAGAATAAGCAAACCTTGATTAAGAAGAAACTCAATTACTTAAATAGAATTCAAACGTTTCTCACAACCATAAAACAAAATAACTCAAACCAATTACATCACTTCATGATTGGTTTATAAAGATATACAAAAGAATAATCTCAAATTGATTTCTAATTTGACTCTCCTCTTTGACTCCCCAATTCGAATCTCTTTGTGTTTGACGCCATAGTCTCCTTTTATAAGGCTTGGCTTGATCAACTTAGGTAATAAGATGAATTTTGATTTGAAAATAATCATTAAAGTGAATTTCCTTTCAAATTTAATTAAAATCGAATCTTGTCATCTTTACTTCAATCTTCTAAATCTTTCATTGTCTCTTGAACTTGACCTTATATTCTTGAGATTCCTTCCGAATCAGCAGTCAATCATCAAAGTATTCATTCATGCAAACAAGGAAATACACCAAAGCAATATCTTTTTCCACAAATTTAACCAAAATACGAATTAAATACAACATTTAAGGAAATTATGTAAAAATTCATGAATAAATAATAATGAAACTAATAATGTGCTTAATTCTAACAATAATATGAGTAAAATAGGGTAATAAAAATAGTACTTTTGGACACTCATCACACCCCAAACTCGAACTATTGCTTATCCTCAAGCAATGCAAATCCAACAATTACTTGTCAAGGCATTCAACCTTCAAAGACATGCTTCAAAATTTAACTTCAAACCTCAAAATCGGGACACAAAGTATGATCGCCTTTAAAATTTTTCGAAAAGAAATGTCATTACCCAGAATCAAACTATAATACTCGTGATAATGTGAGTGTAGTTGTGTACAAGTCAATTTTCAAGATTCCATGTGAACAGTCGTTTTTTAACAAATTAATTGTTCGGGCATTTATCTTTAATTCTAATAGAGCTAGTTTCGGGCACCTCTAGCAATCAAGCAATTTCTTTTCTTTAAATTTTTTCAACTAGAGCCAGTTTCGAGAACCTCTAGAGATTCCTTAATGCACAAAGACTAGAGCCAGTTTCGGGCACATCTAGCAAGACATTGCCTTTTAATTCTTACCCATTTTTTTAAGCAACCTAAGTTCACTAAGTCTCTATGAATTAACAAGTCACAACTGTGTAAAAAATCAGCATCATAGTAAAACTCTAGGTTATTCCCATGCAATCCTAAAATAAAGGATATTTCAATTAGGTGCAATGGTAAAAGTTTCATCATAGGGTATCCATCAAATTCAAAGTAATTAGATCAAATTAAATACATGGCAAATAATATATGAAATATATATGAAACATTTATCAATGAATGCAACTATCATGAAACTAATTAAAGGAAATTACCCCCCAAACTCGAGTTAATCATTGTCCTCAATGCATAAAAGAAAAAGTAAAAAATGAAAATAAGGAAGAGTCAATTAGAAAGGCCGTCACATTGAGTTAATAATTTCCTTCTTGTCGTGGATTCAATTTTCTTTCTAAGTCTCGATGGTTGAATTCACATGACCTGTAGTGTGCTCTTTCATGAATCACATCAAAGGAGTAGTGCATCTCCATTTTCCTGGGAATCGAGCATTGTCGTTCAGTTAAATCTTGATGTATAGATTCAGATGTGGTGACAAGTAATGCAACAAGGAAAATAGAGAAAAGGGTAAGTCTATTGAGATAGATCTTCAGGATAACTCTCGTGATGGCAATTAGATGTTTCCCATTAGAAATCATCTTTCAACTTGGCATGAGCATAATCTTTGGGTTCTTGGACAAGATGTTTGTGGTTCATGATAGAAAAAACTAAGTAAATAAGAAAGGAAAAACTTAAGAGGATAAATAAAAATAAAAAAATAAAAAAGGATAAATATCAAAATAAAATGAAAGGTTAAAACAATATTAAATAAAAATATAAAGAAAAATTATGGAGGGTCGTTTTTGATATTTCATATAATCCATCAGCATCCTCCATCGGGTGACAATTCTGTCCAAAAAGAATCAAGACAATATGAGTACAAATACTCCTATTTGCGTTATCATGGTGGAGGTGTCTTTCTTTTATGTTCTCTTGTATTCCATGTATATCCTCCACCTTGCTATTGTTCCTGAAGGCATGAATAAATTATTAGAAAAAATTATATAAACATTCAACAATTTAATTACCTCATTCTCGTCGACTTCCATCATAGTTGGATGTAGCCATCATTGTCGTGGCAGTTGTTGTGCTACCCAATTGTCATGGCAATTTTCTGTCAAAATTCTATGTAAGTTAAGTGAAGAACCATATTTCTCGGAGTCCACAAGCATCAACCCATCGTGTTCCTTAGTTTTCTCAAAAATCTTCATCAGTAGAGATTTTGGTATGACGCTAATATCATATGGAATCACCATTGATAGAGTATCTTTTCGCAAATAATTATACCTCACTTTTAATGGCTTCAAATCTTGTAGTGTTGATTCCTCAAAAGATATCTGTAACGGAAGAGATGATTTTTGAAAGAATTCAAAAGGTTTAGTCATTATCTACTTATATTCAATTAACATGTTGTCAAAAATTTGTTGGTTGCGTGTCGAGTGCTTAAAATATATGTAATTTCCGTGCAAGTATACACATCGAACAAGTAATAAAGTGTGTAAGTGAGATCGTTCCTGATAAGTGCTCAACACACTATCACTTTTTACTCCTTTTATCGGCATTTATCACCAAATATTCACCCACTTGAACCAATGCATGTGCTTAACGTGATATATTTAGAAGTTAAACTTAAATAGATAATATTTATAGAAAAAGGTACGTTTTACTGCGTTTTCATATCTGTGCAGGAAAACCATTGTCACGGCAGGACCTGATGCCGAGGCAGCAGCAAGAAGACAGGAAGCAAAGTGATAGGCGATGGAAGGACAAAAATATAAGGAACGTGTTTGGACTTGAAGCCCAAGAATCGGAGCTGGCTAGCACAAGGAAAAGCCTAAAGGAAGACCACGCGGGAAAACCCCCTTAGCCGAATTCAAACATGGAAATATAATATTATTATGTACTTGACTTGTTCCCTACTCCAAGTTGTATTCTACTTAGGAAAGGTTTGCCCTAGGTCTAGCCTATATAAAGACCTAGCCACCCAATGTATGAGATATCGAAATACCTAGGGAGAGCCGACTTCTACTCTTGTTTCCTTCCTCTCCATCATGTTCTAAAACCTTCATAGGGTTTAGGTGAAGGTTGTGGAGTATTTGTGAGAGGAGATTGTAATTTGTCTTTTATTCAATGCAATAAAGATTATCAAGGTTTGCTTATCCTTTGTTATTCCTTGTTCTCGCATTCAAGCCCGGGAGGGAAGTTTGTGAGTAATCCATTTATCTAAGCTCGGGAGAGTTAGATTCACGAAAGGGGTAAGTACGGTGTTTCAATCGCGAAATACTAACTCGGCCTAGGGATAGGTTAAGAGTTTCAGCGGCTAAAAGAAGTGTGAGATTGGTTGGTGAGTATAATTGGTTCCCGTCGGGAGGTATCATCAAGGACTAGTCATCAACAACACTCTGACTTAGGGATAAGCGGAGTAATTCAAGGACACTTTGCCGAACTTTGGTAAAGTCTGCCCACGAGCAAGGGATTGCCGCGGCAGACAGCGTTATCGCTGCCCAGGCAGTAAACTGCAGTGCTGCCGAGGCAGAGATATACGATTGCATTGGATAAAGACAAGTCAATCAAGTCCACAATACAATACAACTGGATCCTGGCCCATCTCTCTCTCTAATATTTCGACTCTTTATTTTTATTCAATTATTTTAGTTTAAATAAATCACATCAACTCACTTGTGTTTTTATCTTTCTACAAAGCAAGAAGATGAAGGAAGCATATTAAGTATACCAGTCCCTGAGGAGACGATAACTCGATAACATACTTATCACTTATTACTTGCGATGTGTCCGCTTGCACTGAACGCGCACTTTTGACACGCGACAAGTTTTTGGCGCCGTTGCCGGGGACTGGCAACTAAATTTTATTTTCCTTGTTTTCTTGTTTCTTTTTATTTTTATTTTTATTTTACTTTTATTTTTCTTGGTGTATGACCAGGGCCAATCCAACCAACTCCTTATACGAGTTAGATCCTGAGATTGAAAAAACAGGGTTAAGGTTGAGGAGACAAATCCGAGGAGTCATGGCAGAGGTTCAGGCAGGACAAAACATACCTGCCGGCAATGAAGGTCTTCCGCCGCCACCTGGGCCGCGGCAGCTGACTGTCAGAGATTTCTTGGAGGAGGACTTAAATGGACTAAACCCAGGAGTCGTTACACCCGAGATTGAAGCAGCCCATTTTGAACTTAAACCTGTTATGTTCAACATGTTAAATACAATTGGACAATTTGGTGGGTCTGCAACTAAAGATGCAAGGCAGCATCTCAAATCTTTCATGCAAATCTGCAACTCTTTCAAAATCCAAGGAGTCCATGAAGATGTCTTGCGGTTAAAGCTATTCCCCTATTCACTGAGGGATAGGGCGAAAGCTTGGTTGAATAGCATTCCAGCGGGATCTATTGGATCCTGGAGTGAACTTTGCCGTGATTTCATTACTCGCTTTAATCCTACTAATCTATATGATAGAATTCGTAATGAAATTACTTCTTTCCGACATGCTGAAGACGAACCAATGTACGAGGCATGGGAACGCTACAGAGAGCTATTGCACAAGTGTCCGCTGCATGGATTTCCCTTATGGACACAAGTGACAATGTTTTACAACGCCATGAATGCCCCGACAATGATGATGTTAGATGCCTCGGCAAACGGCACACTCCTAGACAAGGCACCCGAGGAAGCTATTGAAATTTTGAATAAACTCGCATGGAATGACTTCCAGTTTCCCACATCTAGGCGAGGAGGAGTAAGACGCCAAGCCACGGTAAACGAATTAGATTCATCAAGTTCAGTGGCAGCACAATTGGCCTCTCTTACCAAGATGGTGCAAAACCTACAATTACAAAACAATACCCGTGAGGTCAAGGTAATTGATTCATGTTGTGATTTATGTGGAGGTAACAACAGTTCTGTTGATTGCATGAATCAAGAAACCGGTATGTATGTTGGGAACTACAACCGTAACAATGTGATGTCCAACACGTACAACCCCTCATGGAAGAGGCATCCAAACTTATCATGGAGCAACCCAAATAATGCCTTAAACCCAATCACCCAACCACCGGGATTTCAGCAGCCAATGCCGCAACAGCAAGTCCAACAACCGATGCCGCAATAGTAGATGCAGCAGCAACCGGTCAATTCATTGGAAAACACGCTAAAGGCCTTCATGATGAAAACCGAGTCATACATGGCGGAAAATAATAATTTCATCAAGAGGACCGACGCCTTCATGAATAGGACTGAGATGAGGCTACAAAACCAAGAAGCGACCATAAAAACTCTGGAAACTCAGGTTGGGCAGTTTGCTCAATGTATAAACACTAGACCACAAGGAGGCCTACCTAGCAATACTGAGGTTGCTAAGGTACTAAGCCATGAACAGTGTAAGGCAATCACTACCAGGAGTGGTCTACAGTTGAAAGAGAAGATCCCAGAGAACCGAACCCAACCGGCGGATCAACCAAGAGAAGAGGCTGATCAAACCGAGACTGACAACACTGCCCCGGCAGCAAGCACTGCAGCGCCTAAGCAGTCTGCCGAGGCAGCAAAAATTCCAGTGGTGCCAGGTATACGATTCCAAACTAAAGAAACCTTGGAAGAGATGAGACCACCACCACCTTTCCCGCAAAGGTTGAAAAAACAAAAACAGGATCAACAGTTCAAGAAGTTCCTCGATATCTTGAAGCAAGTCCACATCAACATACCATTCGTTGAGGCCATTGAACAAATGCCCAACTATGCCAAGTTCTTAAAAGATATGGTATCAAAGAGAAAACGAATAGGTGAGTTTGAGACAGTGGCTGCCACCGAGGGATGCATGGCAATGCTGCATAACCGCATGCCACCAAAGTTAAAAGATCCTGGTTGCTTCACTATACCTTGTGCGATAGGAAAGAGTTATGAAGGAAAGGCCCTATGCGACCTTGGAGCAAGTATAAACCTCATGCCTAAATCAGTCTTCCAAAAGCTTGGAATTGGAAGGCCAAAGCCTACAACAGTAATGCTCCAACTTGCGGATAGATCCTATGTGCAACCTGAAGGAAAAATCGAGGACATACTGGTAAGAGTTGACAAGTTTATTTTTCCTGCCGACTTTCTTGTCCTTGATTGTGAAGCAGATGACAACGCACCGATTATCCTTGGGAGACCCTTCCTAGCAACTGGACGTACATTGATTGACGTGGAAAAAGGAGAGTTGACTATGCGAGTCAATGACCAACAAGTCAAACTCAATGCATTCCACAACTTAAAAAGGTATAACGATCCAGAGGAATGTAAGGCCATCCACATAATAGACAATAAGATATCCTGCCTGGGCAGTCTGCTCGGCAGGATATTCGGCAAGAAAATCAAGCCCAAGATGGATGGACAGCCAACACTAAGGAGCGGCCCACAACCGATACATAATTTGGGCCTAAGGGAGAAAATAATTTTGGGAGATGCATTCGCATGCTCTCCACCAGTAACCTAACCTCTCCCTTTTCCTTTTCTTTATTATATTAGGGTTAGTAGTTTATTTTTATTTTTTCTAATTATTTTTCGTTTTCAGTATTTTTCTTTTGTGTGTTTAAATTTTTATTCAGGAATAAAAAGTAAAGATAAGGGAAAAATAGTTCACAGCAGGAACTCTGCCGAGGCAATACAACAGTGTCAGAGCCGCAGCAGTCCCAACGGGCAGAAAAGTGTAACGGCTAGTCAGCCGAGATTCCTGCCGCGGCAGAAAAGGAAACGGCAGAAGAAGGAAACGGCTACAACGGCTAGTGATCTCAACGGTCACAAGGCCGAGGCCTATATAAGAAACTCCTTCCTCTTGAACTATTCACTCTTACTTTCTTGCTTTCTTTAGTATTCTTAACAATCACTCTCTCAATTACTCTCTGCCTACTAATCCCTTTTAAATCTCCAGATTCTCTTCAAGAAAATCTCCAAGAACTCAATTTTCTCTTTCTTGATGGCAACTTACAAAAGATTCGCCCCAGCCAACGTTAAAGATCGATTCAATCGATTTTTCATCGTAAGGCAACTTTGGGAAGAACAAGGGTTCCAGCACGCGGATGAAGAGAATTACGGCATTGAACACTACTTGTTCGACAGAATAAAGTACCAGAATTGGGAAATATTCTGTTTGCAACCTGCCCAGGCAAACGCCACAATCGTGCGGGAGTTCTACGCTCATGGGCCCAGCAAAGACTCCCTATTTGTTCACTGTCGCGGTAGGCCTGTGCAGCTTGATGCCGATACGATCAACAACTTCTACGGCCTCACCCCGGACAATGATCTCCATGCTGACTTCTTGGAAGATATCACTGCCAAGGACTATGAACTTATCAAAAACGATCTTTGTTACGCGAACACTCCATGGGAAGCCGGTACCCATCGAGGATCCGTGACAAGATAAAGCTTGAAGCCGGAGGCCAAGATGTGGAACACCTTCGTCAAACGACGCCTCATCCCAACATCACACAATAGTACGGTGGATCGCAAGAGATTGGTGCTTATCCAATCCACCATCAACAAAAGGACCATCAACATTGGAGAAATTATCCTACGGGAAATTCACGAGTGCGGTAAGAAAGATCGAGGACCATTGTATTTCCCTTGCTTGATTACGGGTTTATGTGTTTCTGCAGGTGTACCCATTGAAGAAACGGATGAATACACAACCCCAAGAAGAGGATGGACCAGGGAATTCTGCCACAAAGTCATGCAGATCACACAAGCAGAACCTGTCTAGGCAACACCGCAGTAGTTCACTGCCGATACTGCTGCCAGGGCCTAGTACACGGTAGATATGCCTGGTACTGCCCACACCTCTGCCGCAGCAGACCCGTATCAAGAACTCTTGCAGTGAATGGCCGCGATGGATCTTCGACAACAACGGTACATGGAGTACCAGCGGGACTTCAATGGCACTCTCGCACAAATGATGTTGCACGCCTTCCCAGACCAAGGCGTACAATTCTCGGAGTTCCCAAGCAATATGTTCGTTACTGTCGCACCCTACACCGAGACTACACCAGCCCCAGGAGGACCGCGACCGTTCTTCCATCCGGACCCTCAGCCCCAATACCAGGCTGCTGGACCATCTAGGGCGGCAGACTCTGCCGTGGCCTTGTCTGTCAGTCGAAGGCCATCCAAGCGGAGAGCCGTTTTCAGCACTCCACCAAGATCGCCAATTATCATGGGCAATCTATCCGCCAAGATAGATGCTTATGTACACCAAGGCTCTACTACCGCCGGCCCAAGCATACACCACACCGGAGGAGCAACTCCGATGGGAGTAGGAACGGACGTGATGATAACCGAAGAGATGGCAGATGTTGAAGAAGGAGAAGAAGTAGAAGCCCCAATGCATAGAACCCCACCCACTCGAGTCCAGCCGCCGAGGCAAGCAAAGGCGCAACCATCGCCCTCCCCAAGGACAAAGCACTTGGTATCAAGGCCACGGAGGAAAATTGTTACGAGCAGCTCTTCGGAGTCGCTCTAAAATTCTTTGTCCTTTATTCAATATTCATTGCTTTTACTATTTTTCCTTGCTGCATATAATTCATATTCTGTTTTGTCGTTTATTCCTTCCAAATATAAAGCATTGAGGACAATGCTTGGTTTGAGTTTGGGGGTGTAGATTCACTGCCAAGGCAGCAATCTACTACCGCAGCCTTGCCAAAAAAAGGGAGTATTCCAGTCATTTTTTTTTAATTTTTATGCTCCCCGCCTTACTTGAATTAACTGCCTACACTCTTGCACTGCTCATCATCAGTATTGCCTTAGTTTATTCTTTAAGGCTATAGAAATCTTTCTCCTTACCATGTTTAGGTTCTGTCAAGAGGGCTTAACCTTAGGATGCTTAAGGATGAAAACTTAGAAGCTTACTATAGGAAGAACTTTAAACACTTTTGGGACTAGTTGGATTATAGGAATTCTTTTAATGAACTTGGGTGATAAAGACTTAGATTTTTGGAAAAGTAACTAGAGGTGCCTACCACCGGCTCTAGAAAATCTCTTCTTCATGCTAGAGGTGCCCGAAATTGGCTCTAGTATGTATTAAGGAATATTAAAAAGAAAAGACAAAAATGTTTTTAGTGAAAAGAAAAACACAAGTCTTTGAGGTGCCCGAAACCGGCTCAAGATTTGGGGTTTGAAAAAGAAGAGAACACTTAAACCAATGTCTATTTGTCTTGAACTTAGAGTTTATCTAAGAAAGCCTTTAATCAACTTGTCCACAAAAACGCACACACTCACAAATCCTATAGTTTGTTTCTAGGTAAATTCTTAGGTAGCCGAATGGTTAAGGCTTAAAGATAGGCCTAGCTATGGTGGGGAGAATAGATGGGCATGTAAGACCAAGAGAGAGTAGAGTTCGGCAAATTGATGGTTTGCATTGCTTGAGGACAAGCAATAGTTCGAGTTTGGGGGTGTGATAAGTGCTCAACACACTATCACTTTTTACTCCTTTTATCGGCATTTATCACCAAATATTCACCCACTTGAACCAATGCATGTGCTTAATGTGATATATTTAGAAGTTATACTTAAATAGATAATATTTATAGAAAAAGGCACGTTTTACTACGTTTTCATATCTATGCAGGAAAACCATTGCCGCGGCAGCGACAAGGCCGAGGTAGGACCTGATGCCGAGGCAGCAGCAGGAAGACAGGAAGCAAAGTGATAGGCGATGGAAAGACAAAAATATAAGGAACGTGTTTGGACTTGAAGCCCAAGAATCGGAGCTGGCTAGCACAAGGAAAAGCCTAAAGGAAGACCACGCGGGAAAGCCCCCTTAGCCGAATTCAAACTTGCAAATATAATATTATTATGTACTTGACTTGTTCCCTACTCTAAGTTGTATTCTACTTAGGAAAGGTTTGCCCTAGGTCTAGCCTATATAAAGACCTAGCCACCCAATGTATGAGATATCGAAATACCTAGGGAGAGCCGACTTCTACTCTTGTTTCCTTCCTCTCCATCATGTTCTAAAACCTTCATAAGGTTTAGGTGAAGGTTGTGGAGTATTTGTGAGAGGAGATTGTAATTTGTCTTTTATTCAGTGCAATAAAGATTATCAAGGTTTGCTTATCCTTTGTTATTCCTTGTTCTCGCATTCAAGTCCGGGAGGGAAGTTTGTGAGTAATCCATTTATCTAAGCTCGGGAGAGTTAGATTCACGAAAGGGGTAAGTACGGTGTTTCAATCGCGAAATACTAACTCGGCCCAGGTAGTAAACTGCAGTGCTGCCGAGGCAGAGATATACGATTGCATTGGATAAAGACAAGTCAATCAAGTCCACAATACAATACAACTGGATCCTGGCCCATCTCTGTCTCTAATATTTCGACTCTTTATTTTTATTCAATTATTTTAGTTTAAATAAATCACATCAACTCACTGGTGTTTTTATCTTTCTACAGAGAAAGAAGATGAAGGAAGCATATTAAGTATACCAGTCCCTAAGGAGATGATAACTCGATAACATACTTATCACTTATTACTTGCGATGTGTCCGCTTGCACTGAACGCGCACTTTTGACACGCGACAGTTCCCACGAGGATTGGGTAGGTTATTTCAAAAATAGTTAACATACACAAAAGACCTTTGTAGAAACATATGCTAAAGCAATTCTGCAAGTGTCACCAAAATGTTGAAGCAAAATAAAGTTGTCACAAAAATGCGGTAGCAAAATAAGACTGAGAACAGAGTAATAGATAAAGCTGCACAAACACAACACAGATGAAAATTCAAGCTTAAGACAAAATAGGCTTGCTATGGCAAAGATCTTAGTTTTTATCCTGAAAGCTTATTGTTCTACTAGTTTAACAAGTGTTCGACAGAGTTTGCAAAAAATGCCTCCACTATCCCTAATCAGAAGGCCTAACACTCGAAAATGTTAAGGCATTACCTCTCGGTCTCAATCCTAACACTTCTAATGTTGATAAAGTTCTACCCTTTTTAGTCGTTGAAATTCCCCCTTATCCCTAAGGTGAGTTAGGATTCTGCTCCCACAGTAACCCTATTGTTCATTTGGTCTAGCTATGTCTATCCCTAGATCTAAGCTAACCGAACCCTTTAGCTACGGCAATCTCCCGAGAGATCTTACAAACCAAGGTTTAAGAAGAAAAGGTGTTAGCTTTCATGAACAAAACACTTAGATAAACACTGGAAACAGTAAACATTCATTCAAACAAACTAAAAATCATCCATAACAAGCCTAAGACATACTAGTTTAGTTTATGGCTAGGTTTAAAAAATTATTCAACTTTCTTCTTTTAAAATATATTTTCAACAACGTAGAATAGAGGTAAAGCAAAGTGAAGAAAAAGGAAGTCCCAAACGCTTTGTGTCGTGAGGCTTTCCTAGCTTGCCGCTTCTCCAGAAGTCTTGCAAATCCCTTGCTTGAAGCTCTCCAACAATGTTGGCTCGTCTTGAGGTTGAAGATGAAGGAAAGTGGTCGCATTTCTTTTTTCTTCTTCCTCGTTGCTTTCTTTTAAATTTCACTCCTTTTTCCTTCTTTCTTTCTTGCTCCAATCTCCTCTATTTTTACCATACTTTGTAAAGGAGGGTTGGCCTTGTATATATAGGAGGCTTCGAGGGTTTTGTGCCCTAAGGATGCAAGGAATATTCCCTTCAATTCTGCAGAGAATAGCAGCAGGTTGCAGAAATTTGCAGGAGAGGTGCGGCTGGCCTGGAATTAACGCGTCAGGACAATGTGCTGCAGGTTTTGTCTTTTCTATAGTTTTGTCTGCCCACAATATTATAGCATCATGAAGTCCGATCCAACACTAAAATATTCTATATCATCTCTTTCGTTCTTTCGACTTTGCCCCAACAATCTGTTCACCACCACCAAACAAATACCCTTCAAAGCAACATCTTTTAAAATAAAAGTGAAAATAGAATAAAAACCTAATCTAAATGCAATTGCAAATGAAATGAAGCTAAATGCAATGCAAATAAGCTTGAAATCAAACAAAACCTTAAGTAAAAGGGTATAAAATATACGCTTTTTAGAGCGTTATCACTTTGGCAACTGTGGGCAAGATTAATCCACAGATTCCTGCTTTAACATCAATATTTTTGTAACATCTTGGGAATCAGACTCCTCAAAATTTGTTGTAGCATTACTCTCCTTAGCCTCACTGAATTTTTATCGTTGCATTACTCTGTTCAAACTTCTTAATTGTCGTGGCAATTATTTCTTTAGACCCATCCAATGTTGAGCAGTCTTTTTCATCAACATGCTCTTGACTTGGAGGTTCCATAATTTCCTCCTTGTCCTCCAACATTAGGATTCTAGTACCCCTAAGAATTGATTGACGGGATATCAATTTATCTTTTGAATCCTCTAAGGGTGCAACCAATTTAGCTATCTTCGTATCCATTGACTTTGATATCTTTTTAATCTCATTTATTGATCTTTCAAGTCTAGCTAATGATGCTTGAAGTTTTTCCTCCAAAGATTAGAATGCTCTTGAAAATGACTATAATGACATGGCATATCCGTTGCAACTACAAAATTGTTATGGTTAAAAAAATTGAGTGTTTTGGTCATACCATGAAGGATTTTATTGTTGCTTCCATCTATGATTCTATATGTGGCCTATATGTATCAAGATTGTACGAGAAATTGCTAAACGAGTGATTTTCTCCACAATAAGAACAAAAAATTGCCCTGGCATGAACTTGTTGGGTTACTCTTAGTTTGTATAGGTAATCATCGGTTAATGTAAGAAATTCTTGATTGAATTAATTCTTATCTTCCAACATCAACACTCTAATAGAATTCTTCCTATCTTTATGCATCTTGAAGTTCCTTCAACTTGAAGCATACCTATTTTTTTTAAAAAAAGAAGAAGTTAGTAATAATAATAAAAAGCAATAAAAAAACCAATTGTCAATCCTCGGCAACGGCGCCAAAACTTGTTGCGTGATTTTAGTGCAACGCAAACGGTGCAAATGTACATTTCGTAAGTAATAGTATAGATTAGATATTGTCTCCACAGGTATTGGTTTGAGCCATTTTTCTTAAGTTATCACACTGTAAATAAAAACACAATTAATGATAATTGGAATTTAATTGAATAAATAAAGTAAAATGAATAATAAAAAAAAGATAGATGAAATCGAATAGGTGAGAGAAGAGGTTGGATTATCTTGAGTTATGGAGTGATGTCCGAATTGAATTCTTCTTTGTAAATGAGTGCTCGCGTCGCTCAATTCGTTCCGACAATTTGGCTCATTCGGGTTGCCTAGTCAATTCTTCAAATGCTTGGGCAATTGCGATGAGGGAATTGCTCAGGAAATTTAGGAGATTGTCCTCAAAGTTCGGCGAAGCGTTCTTCAATAGTCTCCATTATCCCTAACGCGAAACTCTGTTGATAATACATAATAATCAAAGGTTTAAAACAACCAATCTTGCACTCTTATTAGCCGTTGAAATCATTAACATATCCCTAAGCCGGATTAGTTCTCACACATTTGGTTTGACCCATGCTTATTTGTTTCATGAAACTAATTCTCCCAAATCTAGATAAACAGTTCATTTTACGAGGTCATTTCCCAATTCTCTCGCAAACCAAATGAAATGTCAAGAATAAGCAAACCTTTATTAACAACAAACTCAATTACTTAAATAGAATTCAACCGTTTCTCATAATCACAAAACAAAAATAACTTAAACCAATTACATCAGTTCATGATTGGGTTCTAAAGATATACAAAGTAAGGGTGTGCATTATTCGGTTTTAACAGAATTAACCGACCGAACCAAAATTATTTCGGTTAATTTTATCGGTTAATTTTTTTGAAAATTCGGTTATCGGTTAATTCGGTTTGAAATTTGTTAATTAACCGAAATTATTATATTATATTTATTTATTTATAGTCATTTAAATTTTAAAAAATTATAAATTTTAGTATAATTTAGTGACCTATTATGTAATTTAACCAAAATTTATTATAAATTTTGGTTAATTCGGATAATTAGTCAAAATAATTTCAGTTCGTTTAATTCAATTAAAGGTAATTCGGTTCGGTTAACAGTTAAGATTTTAAGAATTTCGGTTAATTCGGTTTTGGTTAATTTGGTTTGGCCACCGACCAAATTAACTGAATACACACCTCTAATACAAAGAATAATCCTAAATTGACTCTCTAATTCGACTCTCCTCTTTGACTCCCCAATTCGACTCTCTTTGTGCTTGATGTCATATTCTCCTTTTATAAGGCTTTTGTTACAAGCGGAAATAGTTGGCCAGAAACGCAATCGTTTAATGGTCTTATTTGTTGTTTTTGAACGTTGTCATTTTGTTTATTTTTAATACGCTGTCGTTTTACTTTTGTTATAGAGGTAGGGTTGAGCCAGGCTAGGGTATTATTCTGGTAATTTGGAATTTTGGCTCATCTCTTTGTCCCTGCCCCTTTTTCTCTGGAGATTAATATCACTGGAATCCTTCTTTTCTTATGTTATTTTCAGTTGCAATAGTATCAAAGGTATCAGAGGCCTCGGTCCTGGCAATGGTTGATGGCGTTCAAACGCGTTCTCAGCAAGAGACTATTCGTTTACAATCAGATTTGAAGGAAATGGAGAAACGATTGGAGGATAGAATTGACAAGGCTGTGGCTGATAAGGTTCAATACATTCGCAATGAAGTTAGCGGAATCCATTCTGAAATCAAAGATCTTCGGGTTCTATTGGAGACTTTACTGGGTAAAAAGAGTCCTTCGGATAAGGCTCAGGCTGGTGGTCCTTCGACTGGGGTTTTAGGCAATGCTCCAGCTGCTGGAAAGGAGCTCGAGGTCGTCGATTTGGCTGCTTCGAAGGAGGAAGTGCCAAACCAGGAGGCGGTAGAATGTGTTGGGGAGACTTCTTCCAGAGGTCCTCATCTCCGATGTCCCAGTTTCGACGGTTCCAACTTTCGTGATTGGGGGTCCAAATTAGAACAGTATTTCACAGCGGAGGCGATTCCTGAATCTTCGCGAGTTAAGTTGGTGATGCTCCATTTGGAGGGCGATGCGTTGCATTGGCATCACTTCGTGGCGCGGAAAGCTGGTGGCCTGGATAAGCTCGTTTGGGATTCCTATCTGTTCTCCATGAAGAATCGATTCGCCCCTGAAGGTTTGGAAGATCCCATGGGCGAACTGGTGGGTTTACAACAGACAACATCAGTCGAACACTTCTATGCTGAATTCGTAAGTCTCTTGAACCAACTCCATTTATCTGAAGAATATGCTTTAAGTATATTTTTGAAAAACTTGAAATGGGAGATTGGTCAATCTGTCCGAGAATTTCAACCGACCCAATTAATGGAAGCCTTTCGTTTAGCATTGCACTTCGAACAATTGTTGCTTCCAGTTCCCAGGAGAAATTATGGAAGTGTGGTACGTTCTCAGCCTCCTACCTTGCCGTTTCCTTCTAGTCAGCAATCTGGTCTAAGTCGAGGGGGAACTTCTTATGCTCCAACTAAGTCCATAGGAGCCAGCAGCACCCCACCTTCTTACTCGCGACAATCCTCGAGTGCAACTAGTAGAATTTCTTCTCCTAAGAAAGGAATTGTTCCTACCAACAATGGTCCTGGGAAGTTGTCAGCTGCCGAAATGGAAGAGAAGCGTAGAAAGGGGTTATGTTATTGGTGTCTTGCCAAATACTCTCCTGGCCACAAGTGTACCAGGTCCCAACTTTATCAGCTGTTGATGGAAGGGCAGGAAGGGGAAGGTGAGGCAGACGAATTTGTTGATTGTGAGGAGAAGTTGGAGTCTGAAGTTATTGATGGCGGAGGGCAAGGACAAGAAATTCCTGTCTTGTCTCTGCAGGCTATGTGGGGATCATGGGGCTTCAATACAATGAAGATAGGAGTCTGGATTTGTAAGAAACAATGGGTCGCCCTGGTTGACTCTGGCAGCACCCATAATTTTTTAAGCTTGGGAGTAGTGAAGGCTTGTCGCTTAAGGGTTGAGCAGCAACATTAGATGAAGGTTACCATAGCTGATGGGGGCACTTTATCAACTAAAGGGTGGTGTCGGGGGGTCGAATGGGAGGCACAAGGATACGGTTTCTCCACTGATTTTTTGGTGTTGCCCTTGAAGGGGTGTGATATGGTCTTAGGTGTGCAATGGCTCACGGCATTAGGACCCATACAGTGGGACTTTTCAAAATTATTGATGCAATTTGAGTATGAAGGTAACCTGGTTAGATGGAAAGGTCTGGTACTAGGACCCATTCAAATTCTTGAAGAAAGTAAAGGAGCTAAGGTATTAAAAGGGTCTCGGGTGATTCCAGGGGTTTCCCTATGTGCCATGAAAACACAATTGGAGATGCAACTTTCCAACCGAACTTTATCTGAGGATTTACAAGACTTGCTCAAGGAATTTGCTGTTGTATTCCAAGAGCCGAGAGGTCTTCCACCGATTAGGGGGCATGAACACAAGATCATTCTTCATAATGAGAATGCAGTGGTGAAGATAAGGCCTTATAAATATCCTATTGTCCAAAAAAATGAGATTGAGAGGATCGTGCAATAGATGCTTCAAGCTGGAATCATTAGGGACAGTGCAAGCCCTTTTGCTTCTCCAATTATGATGGTGAAAAAGAAAGACGGGTCTTGGAGATTTTGTGTCGATTATAGGCAACTTAATCAGTTGACTATAAAAGACAAATTTCCCATTCCCATAATAGAAGAGCTATTGGATGAGTTAGGGGAAGCAAGATATTTTTCTAAGCTGGATCTACGTTTGGGGTACCATTAGATTCGTATGTGGGAGGCAGATGTTCCTAAAACAACCTTCAAAACTCATGAAGGACACTATGAGTTTCTCGTTATGCCATTTGGGCTAACGAACGCTCCGGCCACCTTCCAAGGACTTATGAACTTCATTTTTAAGAAATTTTTGCGGAAAACAGTGTTAGTCTTCTTTGATGACATCCTTGTTTACTCGAGGACATGGGAGGAGCATTTGAGGCATTTGCGAGAAGTGCTAGAAGTTTTACAAAGGAATCGACTTTATGCCAAGGAAAGTAAGTGCACTTTTGGGGCAACTGAAATGGATTATTTGGGGTATACTACTGCTGGTGGGTGTATCTCGATGAATCAAGACAAAGTTCAAGCTATTTTGAAGTGGCAGACTCCTTCTAATGTCAAAGAGTTAAAGGGATTTTTGGGGTTGTCCGGCTATTACGAAGATTCATCAAGGGGTACGGAGGTATTGTGAAGCCCCTTACCAACTTATTGAAAAAAATGCTTGGTTGTGGAGTGAGGAAGTTGAAGCAGCCATTACTCAACTCAAGGGAGCTATGATAGCAGCCCCTGTTCTCGCCTTACCCGACTTTAACAAACAATTTGTTTTGGATACGGATGCTTCCTATTATGGAGTAGGAGCAGTATTACTCCAAGAGGGTCGGCCTATTGCATATTTCAGCAAGGGATTGGGAGTTAAACACCAACAGCTCTCCATTTATGAGAAAGAAATGCTAGTTGTCCTTTTAGCAGTCAAGAAATGGGCACCCTACTTAATCGGAAGGCATTTTAAAATTCGGACAGACCATCAGAGTTTGAAGTTTTTAACTAGCAAGCAAGCTACCACTCCAGCTCAGCAAGCATGGGTTGCGAATACGTTGGGTTTCGATTATGAAGTGTGTTATAGACAAGGTTCCAACAACACTGTAGTTGATGCCTTATCGAGAGACCCTCAATTTATTCAGGGAGAATTGAAAGCCATTAGTAGTTTCAATACTCAGTTAGTGCAGCAGATTTGTCAGTCTTGGGAGAAAGATGACAAAATACAGAAGTTGATTCAGAAACTATCACAAGATCCAGCTTCGCATCCAAAGTATTGCTAGGATGGCAACTTGTTGAAACGAAAAGGGAAGTTGGTCGTGGGTAAAGATGCAGATTTAAGGACACAATTGATTGAATTTTTTCATCAGAGCCCATTTGGAGGACACTCTGGAGCAGAGGTAACAAGCAAAAGGATGGCAACATGTTTGTATTGGAAAGGCATGAAGAAGGTTGTGAGGGGGTTGATCAGAAATTGTGGGGTGTGCCAGCAGAACAAGTATGATAACCAACCGAAACCCGGTCTTTTGCAACCCTTACCAATACCGAAACAGGCATGTCATCCATCAGCATGGATTTTGTGGACGGGCTGCCTATATCCAAGGGTAAGGATACTATATTTGTGGTGGTAGATAGGCTAACAAAATATGCACATTTTGTGGCTTTATCTCACCCCTTTATTGCTTTGACTGTGGCTCAAGCATTTATGGATAATGTGTTTAAATTACATGGTCTCCCTGAGGTGATAGTATGCGATCGAGATCGGATTTTCATGAGTAACTTTTGGAAGGAATTATTTTCCAAGCTCAAGGTGACTCTCACCCCTTCTACTGCATATCATCCTAAGACGGATGGTCAAACGGAGGTAGTAAATAGGTGCTTGGAGACCTATTTAAGATGTATGTGTGGAGAGACCCCTAAAGAATGGAGTTCATGGCTTTCACTAGCCGAGTGGTGGTATAATTCCCCACATCACTCGGCCAAATCTCACACCTTTCCAAGCTCTCTATGGACAAGAACCGGCTGTGCATCTTCCCTATTTTGCTGGAGATTCGATGGTGGCATCGGTGGATCGCAGTTTGCAGGAACGAGAAGCAGTAGTGAAAATGCTTAAATTCTATTTGAAGAGGGCTCAAGATAGGATGAAAAAATAGGCGGATAGGAGGAGAAGTGACAGGGAGTTCCACTTGGGAGACTTGGTATACTTGAAGTTGCAGCCATATAGGCAGCAGTCAGTACAATTTCGGAAAAACCAAAAACTTGCTCCTAAATGGTTTGGGCCATATCCGGTGATTGAGAAAATAGGAAAAGTGGCTTACAAGTTACAGCTACCTATGGGGTCGAAAGTTCATCCGATCTTCCATGTTTCTCAACTCAAAAAACACATTGGAGCTGCACCAACTCAGAAGGATTTGCCAGTGGTGGGAGCAGATGGTACCTTACTCAAAGAACCTGTGCGGATAATTGACAGAAGAATGGTGAAGAAGGGGAACAGAGCCGTCACCGAAGTACTCGTGGAGTGGAGCAATTCATTTCCTAAAGATGCAACATGGGAACTCTTTCACAAGCTCAAGATGGATTATCCTCAATTCAATCCTTGAGGACAAGGATCCTTCTCAAAGGGGGGGAGTATTGTTACAAGCGAAAATAGTTGGCCAGAAACGCAGTCGTTTAATGGTCTTATTTGTTGTTTTTGAACGTTGTCGTTTTATTTATTTTTAATACGCTGTCGTTTTACTTTTGTTATAGAGGTAGGGTTGAGCCAGGCTAGGGTATTATTCTGGTAATTGGGAATTTTGGCTCATCTCTTTGTCCCTGCCCCTTTTTCTCTGGAGATTAATATCACTAGAATCCTTCTTTTCTTGAATTATTTTCAGTTGCAATAGTATCAGCTTTGCTTGGTAGACTTGGTAATAAGGTAAAGTTTGATTTGGAAATAATCATACAAGAGAATTTCCTTTCAAACTTAATTAAAATCGAATCTTGCCATCTTTACTTCAACCTTCTAAATCTTTTATTATCTCTTGATTTTGACCTTATCTTCTTGAGATTCCTTCCAAGTCGATAGCCAATCATCAAGGGGTTGATTCATGCAAAAAAGGAAATACACCAAAGTAATATCTTTTTCCACAAATTTAAACAAAATACGAATTAAATACAATGGTTATGAAAATTATGTGAAAATGCATGAATAAATAACAATGCAACTAATAATGTGCTTAATTCTAACAATAATATGAGTAAAAAAGATAATAAAAATAGTACTTTTTTGGATAGTAATCACTCGTTTAAAATTACTCAAACTCAAACTCAACTCAAAATCTTAACGAGCTGAACCGAGCTTAGCACTATTCGAAGGACTTGGCTCTTTTACACCCCTAACATTAACATCGGTTCAGTCAAGCTTTTCCTGGAATAATGGCTAACAAAACTGAGTCATCTCATGTACATATAAGCACACTTGATATTGATAATGATAATGATAGTAAAAAAACTATTGTTAATTTATTGGTGTAGGGAAGGGACAATCATCCCTCGTCCCTATTATTTTGTCACTTTATTTATTTTTTAATTTAATTTATTAATGATAGTAAAAAAATAATATTTTAATAGTTTATCAAACCACCGTTACTCAAAATAAAAACTATTGTTAATGATAATGATTGTTTTGATCATTTTATTTCTCTAACAAATTATTTAATTTAAATTTAATTTATTTTTATTTTAAATAACTTAATTATTACAAAATATAAAATAATTTTAACTTGTTTAAATAATTTATTCAAATTTATTCTTGAATTAATCCAAATAATGAATAACTAAATAATAAATGACTTGAATTTAAAATGATTCGAGTGTCACACAAAATTATCTTAGCTTAAAATACACTTACCTAAAGTTTAGAGAAATTTTTTTTTTGGATAAAGTTGTGATTTATTATCCAAGAAAGTAGAAATTTGTAACATTATACAAGGCGAGTACTTAGGCGACCGTCCTCAAGGAATCCCCTAAGTCATCCTAATCGAATCATTTACTGTATATATTTTGGCATTACTGTTATGGATACGCATACTTACGGTATTTTGTATACAACTAACAAGACCATCACAGTCTCTATTTATACTCCTAAACTTCCTATAGTTTTGCTTTTCCCATTAGTAGTATATGTAGGCATTCCAAGCAAGTTTGCAAGGTGCCACCAACATAGACTTACCCTTCAAGTGCGTATAGAGCCATTCCAACTCTTCCTCTCAGTTCATGATTACTCTATTCAGTCCAGATGAACTTCCAAATCTGCTTTGAGTATAGAATTTCAATGAAGATGTGATCTCTGGATTCCTGCGAAGTCATGCACAACAAACAAGTGCAATCTCCATGATATCATTTTTGTTGAAGCCTATCAAAGGTTGGCAATCAATTTAGAATGGTCATACACAGGATAATTGAATGTCGAGGGATACACATACCTTAGTTTTAAAAAGCGCGCCTAGACACTATTAAGGCGCCAGACGCAACTAGGCGGTCGAAAAAACGCCTGACACTATCAAGGCAAAGCGGTATACAGTGGACGACGACAGGCGTACGCCTTTAGCGCTTTCTAAGGGGTGAAAGGCATTGCGCTTTAGTGCTTTTAGGGTTTGTAGAGAAAAAGAAAAAAAATAGTGTTTGCAGAGAACAAAGAAGAAGAAATTGGGGTTGGTGAAGATGAAGAAATGGGTTACTGTTCACTTCATTTATTTTACTCGAAAATTGTGTTTTATATGTTTTTATATTGATTCCAACTTTCGAGTGTTCAATTTATAATTTTAATTTTTTATAGAACAATGTGTATTTAATTAATATAAATTTATTAATATTTTATTATTTTAAAATTCTTCACAAGTTTCGAACCTTGGTTTCTAAAGTATCAGTTCAAGAAAACAAAAAATTGTATTTAATTAATAACCAATGCATATATGTTGAAGTGAACAAAAAGTTATATTTAATTAATAACTAGTGCATATGAGTGGTTTCTAAAGTTATATTTAATTAACAAAAAGTTGTTTCTCAAGGTCTATTGAGATCAAATTTAAATAAAATATTAAATTTGTATATTTAATTAATATAAATTTATTAATATTTTAATAGATTCATTTTTAATAATTTTAAAATTTACATTTAATCAAAATATTTTGATTTAAAATTTATAATATAATTATTAAATTTCTATATACAAAATATATTTCAAAGTTAATATATAAAATTTTAGAGAATAAGTGAGCCTCACCTACGAAAGGCGAGCGCCTTCACCTAACGCCTAGCGCCTTGGCTCTAAAGACCTTTTGCGCCTCGGAATGCCTAGAGCCCTTTAAAACTAAGACGCATAGTAAACCAAACTAATTTCTACCAAGGTACCGAAGGTTTAGCCTCTCTTACTCCATTCCAGATGGTCCTCAAAGACGAATTGGTGATGGAAATTGCTTGTACCAAAGGGCGTATGTTTAACATTTTCCTAATGCACCATCTGAACCATGGTTTAGAATCCACCATCCATTAATTCCCAGATTTAAAAACATAGTGTCTTATCCAAGCTACCCATAGGGACCCCTTTTCTGCTAGCAATCTTCAAATCAAGTTTATGATGCAAGATTTATTCCAAGAATACAAATCTCTGAATCCAAGTCCACCTTCACTCTTTGGATTACATATAATACTCCATTTTACTCGAGCTCCATGAGCAGCAACATCTTTACCCTTCGAAAAATATCCCATAGTGGTCTGGTCCAGTCTCTTGATATAAATTTTAGTTTAGAGAGGGTTTTTTAGCACAACTGTATCTTGTTCTTTCTATTTGATTTGATCATCGACCACATTGGTATCAATTTTAATTTTGGTTGTTGATTTTTAATAATATTTTTATTTTTTGTTATATTATATTATATATTTTAGATTTTAATAAGAATATCTTTATCTTTTTTGGTATATATGTAACACTTAAATTTAACCTATTTTCTTACATTAAAATTTAGGGTTCACGTTAGGTAAACTTGTCTCTCAAGTTAGGTTTCAAATATTAAAATATGAAATTTGATAAATCCTTTAAATAAAAAATAACTGAAATACTGAATAAAACATTAAATGTAGTTTAACGGTTCAACAAAAATTCATAATAAACATAAAATCCTTAAAATCGAAAAACCATTCAAAAATAAAAAGTCCAAAGTTCATTACATAAATTATTAACCGAAAATTAAAATAAGTCTAAAACATTAAAAAAATCATACGAAACAATAGCAGTTCAGAATCAACAATCCTTTAATTATCGAAGTCTAAGTCAGAATATTTGAAACAGAAATTGTAGGGGTGTAAGCTAGGAAGGTTAATATGTCTGTAGTGTGCAGATGAAACATAAACACAGAATCAAGAATATCAAATACATATCATATGTTAAGAGAATACAAATGTCATAATATGCCATGATCATGTGATACAATGTCTGAATGTTATGCACCCAACATCTAAGACCATCAGAAGAGTAGGTTCCTCTAAACCACTCTAACTCCATCACACCATCTAAAGTGGAAACTCGACCCGAATGTGGAGCCACTAATCCGAAGTGGAAACTCGACCCGAAGGTGGAGCCACTGAACAAAAGTGATACTCATCAAAAGGTGATATCACTGAACTTCCCCGAACATAATATCCAACCCAATGCAATGACATAAAAAGATATCTAAGTTTGAATGCTTTCCTTAAAACTAATAGGAGGCATGCATGATAGTTTCCGAAATAACAGAATCCGAGTTTTTTCCATAATTTCTGAATCAGATATGAATAAATCATGTGGTATGGCATGACATCATGTAATTTAATTCCGAGATCATAAATCTAACACATACTCAGAGAATCATAGAAAAACAGAATCTACAAACAAAAGTATACATAGAGTATCGGGAGAGAAACATCTTAGACAACTAACTTAACGTCGAGAACGACGTCTATATGACTCGGTCCTAACAGTATGTCAAGCAGATGCATAACCTACGAAATAATATTTACATAAAATACACTACTATGCCACTAAAAAAGAAAGTATACGAAATAGAAATAAACCAGATAACTCACGTGCATTTCCTAATGTTTGAGACACAGGAGGTTGTCCAGGAGGAGGAGGAGGAAGATACTCGGTGTCTGAATCCACGTCACCTAAACCAAACAATAAACAAAATTCAGATTCTGATAAAGATAAAGATAACTTTCGATCAAACATTAAAACTAAAAAGCCTTAAAACAACACTTTGGGTTCGAATTTCGAAAAACGGACAACCCCTTCAAACTCAGGGTGTCGAAAAACATAAAGTGGTACCAGGTTGGAAATATTCAACACTGACGTCAACAGGTGACGTCAGCAAGTCAATAGGTTGAGTCAGTCAATGGGTCGGATCGAGTCGGTCAACCATTTTCTAAAATTTTTCCCGGAAATCTAGGTTTTCACAGATTTTCTGGGAAAATCTGGGAAACTCTCAAAACCAGTTTTGCACAAATCCCCCTCTTTTCACTCCGATTCGATTCTTAAAAACCATATACGAACCAAACAACCTTTCCCGCATTGAAAATTGTCGAACTAAACTCAAATCCCTATCATTTCAAACTAAAACAGAATCTAATACCCCTTACAGTACTGAAAACAGAACAAAAAGGAAAGAATGAATCAACCCTTACCAACACCGAAACTGGATCGATCTGAAAGGAGAAAAGATAGGACACGGTTGAATTGAACCAAGAAGGAAGAGAAATGAAAATATAGAAAATGTAGGAAAAATAATTAAAGGAGATTTAATCCCCATATAAAAACTAAAACGAAGAAATTAAAGGGGAAGAATTGTTACCAAAAATAAAAAGTTCAAATTACCCAATAAGGGTCTGAATTTATTCAACCTTTCAAAAAGAACCTTAAACTTTCAGAAATTGCAGAATAGCCACTAAAATTCAATTTAGGTATAATATAGAAATCCCCAAATCCTAGGGTTTTGAATTAGGGATTTTAAAATATTAGGGTTTTAAATTTGAGGTTGAAATTGGAGTGTTATAACTCTCCCCTCCTTACAAGAAATTTCATCCTCGAAATTTACCTGGATCAAAGAGATATGGATACTGGGCATTGATAAAAAATTTGAGATTCCACGTAGCCTTATCCTATCCACGATTACGCCATAAAACCTTAACCATTTTAATGGATTTCCTTCAAAGGACTTTCTGATCCTAAGCAATGATCTCAACTGGCTCCTCCTCATAACATAAATCTGGACGGATCTCAAAATCCTCAACTAACAAAACATGAGATGGATCAGCCTGATAACGTCTTAGTACACAAACATGAAAGACATCATGAATACACTTCAGATCTGACGGTAACTCAATTTGATAAGCTACTGGTCTGACTCGTCAAATAATCCGATAAGGTTTGATGTAACGAGGACTAAGCTTGCCCTTACGGACAAAACGAAGTACCTTCCTCCATGAAGATACTTATAAGAAAACCTCATTGACCACCTCAAAATTAAGATCCTTACGCCACAAACCAGCGTATGATTTCTATCTATCAAAAGCGGCTTTGAGCCGATCCCGAATCAACCTCACAGTCTGTTCAGTCTTACACATAAGATCAAGTCCCAATAACCTATGCTTATTAAGCTTATTCCATCCAATAGGGGTACGACACTTACGCCCGTACAGAGCCACATATGGTATCATCTTAATATTGGGCCGATAACTATTATTATATGCAAACTCTTCAAGCTGTAAGAAATCCTCCCAAGTGCCTCTAAAATCCAGAATACACCATTTCAACATATCCTCTAAGATTTGAATCACCCGCTCAGACTGACCATCAGTCTGCGGATGATATGAAGTACTAAAATTTAACCGAGTACCCAAAGCAGAATGAAGAGACACCCAGTATTTTGATGTGAACCGCAGATCTCGATCAAAAATAATAGAAAAAGGTAACCCATGTAACCAAACAATCTCAAAGATATATAACCAAGCTAAATTACTCAGGATATAAGTAGTTCAAACTGGAATAAAATGTGTGGACTTAGTCAACTGATCAAAAATAACCCAGATTGAATCTTTATTTGAAGGAGTCAAAGGTAAACCACTGACAAAATCCATAGTCACACGCTCCCACTTCAATTGAGGAATCTCTATATGTTGAAGAAGTCCATACGGACATTGATGCTCTTTTTTGAATTTTTGACAAGTTAAACACTTGGACACAAGACCGACAACATCCCTCTTGAGACCTTTCCACCAATATTTCTCACAAAGATTCTTATACATCTTATCTCCACCAGGGTGCATAGGATAGGGACTATCATGTGCTTCCCGTAGAATAACCTGTTTCAACTCAGAGTTCCTTGGACCTCGAAAACACAATACACCATCTTGATCAATAAAAAAGTCTTGAGATGTTCCCTCATTAACCTCCTTAATACGATGACCCAAGAAAGGATCATTGGACTGCTCAGTCTGAATATCAAATATCAAATTAGGAAAAACATGAAGCTCTGCTAACAAGTTGCCATCCTCAAATAAACTCATCCGAGCGAACATAGCTCTCAAATTTGAAATAGCATTGTGACTCAAAGCATCCGCAACAACGTTAATCGTACCCGGATGGTACTCAATCTCACAATCATAATCCTTGAGGAGCTCTAGCCAACGACGTTGCCTCAGATTAAGCTCCTTCTAAGTGAGAAGGTACGTCAAAATTTTATGATCTGTGAAAATATAACACTTCTCTCCAAAGAGATAGTGTCTCAAAATTTTTAGACAGAAGATCACTGTTACTAGCTCAAGATCGTGGGTAGGATAGTTACACTCATGTGGTTTCAACTTTCGGGAAGCATAAGCCACTAACTTTCCATCTTGCATCAAAACACACCCCAAATCGGTATATGAAGCATCACTATATACCATATAAGGTTTCCCCGACTCTGGCTGTATCAGAACTGATACTTCTGTCATAACAGACTTAAGTTTCTCAAAACTAGCCTTTTGAGCCTCAAACCAGATAAACGAAATATCTTTCCTTAGAAGTTTGGTCAATGGAGCAACAATAAAAGAAAATTCCTCAATAAATCCCCGATAATAATTGGCCAAACTGAAAAAGCTATGAACCTCTACAACATTTTTAGGTTGTTTCCATTTTGTAATAACTTCAATATTCTTCGAATCAACCTAATACCCTTAGCTGAAACAACATGACCTAAGAATACAACCTCAGATAAGCAAAATTCACATTTATTGAAGTTTGCATAGAGTTGTTTCTCTCTCGGAGTCTATAACACAATACGAAGATTCTCCTCATGCTCAGCCTTGTTTTTAGAATAGACCAAGATATCATCAATAAATACCACAACAAACTGATCTAGTTAAGGTTGGAACACCCTATTCATCATGTCCATGAAAGTTGTAGGGCATTAGTAAGTTCAAATAGCATCACTAGAAAATCATAATGACTATAGCGTGTCCGAAAAGTTGTTTTAGACACATCAAAATCCTTAACCTTGATTTGGTAATAATCAGATCTCAGGTCTATCTTATAAAACACAAAATCTCCTCGGAATAGATCAAAGAGGTCATCTATACGAGAAAAAGGGTATTTATTCTTGATCATCAATTTATTCAACTTTCAGTAGTCAATACATAGATGAAACGACCCATTTTTCTTTTTGACAAATAGAACAGGGGCTTCCCATGGAGAAAATTGGGTCGAATGAAACCTCTATCCAGAATTTCTTGCAACTATACTTTTAACTCTTCAAGCTCCTTCGGAGCCATCCGATAAAGCGCCATAGATACTGGACTAGTCCCTGGATATAACTCAATGCCAAACTCAACCTCTTCCTGTTTAGGTCGAACACACTATAACTCTTCCGGAAACTTATCTGAAATTCTCTAATAAAACAGATTTTATCCATCCCAGAGTCAGACTTTCTTGGGTCAAGGATGTAAGCAAGATAAGCTACTGACCCTTTTATGATCATTTTTTCGGCTTTTAGAGCCGAAACGATATTAGACAGAAAACCTCTACGCTCACCAATAAGGGTCACCTCACGGCCATCGAGGGTCCTCAAAGTTTCTTTTTTACATTCATAATCTAGATTAACTCGGTGAGTTGGCAACCAATCCATACCGAGTATCAGATCAAACTCTCCAAACGGTAACTCTATCAGATTAGCCAAAAAGGTCTCCCCTTGAACCTCAAGAGGACAATCTTTATAAACTTTGGTAACCTCAACAGGATTACCTACAAGACTATATACAGAAATTGCACTACTAGTATTTTCCAAAGAAATTTCCAGATAACCAGATACTGAACTCGAGACATAAGAATGGGTAGATCCATTATCTAGTAGTGCAAAAAATAGAATAGCATGAATATAAAAAGTACCAACAATAACATTTGGCTCATCTTGATCCTCATACCTCCTAGTAGCGTAAACCAATCCTTGCTAAGATGCCCCTGATCTAGCTAATCCTCTGAACTGAGTAGATTTACCTCTACCAATGGCACCTAAAGCAGAAGGTCTACCCTGACATCTTCCCCTAGCAGGGGTCTGTATTGATGCCTGAAATCGACCAAAAGCATAAGCTAACGGAGGTGAAACTAAATAATCCCTAAGGCGATGCTCAAAAGACCCACAACGAAAACAAGCTCTACTCTTTCCTCTACACTCACCAATATGCCACTTCTTGCAAAAAGAACATTTTGGAAAAGCACGAGTACTAGTGGAACCAGCTTCACTAACAATCGAAACAACAAAAGCTATTGGTCTAGCCCGAGAAGAACCCTTATACTCAAACTCGTCTCTACCCCTTTTTTTGGATTAATTTCCCTATTTATACTGAACTGATACAGTCGGATGTCATTGACCTTTGTCTATACCTTGGGATTCCTACTAAATCCTCAAATTCTCATTGCGTTCTAGTATTCTAGCCCGTCAAGTGATAATCTTATATTCTGTGTCATGATGAAAAGCTACTCCAATCTTGATCGGTACCCGAAATCCTTTCAGAAAATGCACACATTTATGTTTCTCTGTAGTAATCAGACCTAGAACATACTAAAGAAGTCGCAGAAACTCAATCTCATAATCATTGATTGTCATATCATTCTTCTATAAATTAAAGAAGTCCTCTCAGCACTTAGCAAGGTACTCTGGTACCACATAATGATCCTAAAAGGCTTGCCAGAAAAACTCCCAAGTGATTTGACCAGTAGTACAACTTTATCCTCAGCCTTCCTCTAGTTTAGGGCTTCCCCTGAAATAAAGGTTGATAGTTCGCGTGCTCCGGGTCCAGACAATTTTAATATGGGATTTTTTTAAGAGATATTAGAATGTTTTGAAGACTGATGTGTTGAAATTTTTTGAAGATGTCTACCTTGGGAATGTTTGGGATCATGGTGTTAATCACTCTTTTATTACTCTTATTCAAAAAAAAATTAATCCGGAATCTTTAGAGGATTTTCAACCTATTAGGCTTGTAGGCGACACTTATAAAATCCTCTCTAAAGTTCTTTCGAGGAGACTTCGCCAGTGTATAGATTCAGTGATAAGTAGTACTCAAATTTCTTTTATTCTTAGGATGCATATACTTGAATTATTCTTTTATTGCCAACGAGGATATCAAATATATGAGGTAAATGGGTTTGTGTGGATATTTATTTAAGATCGATTTTAAGAAAGCTTATGATTGTTGATTGGTCTTTTCTTATACGAATCATGAAAGAGATGGAATTTGGTTAAGTTTGGTGTTAGTGGATTTTGGAATGTATCTCCACAGGGTTTATTTCTATTTTGGTGAATAGTGTTCCGACGCTATAATTTTCTTTAGCAAGAGGGTTACATCAAGGGTGTTCACTATACTCTCTTCTTTTCAATATTTTTGGAGAAACGCTACATCTTATGATTGAAAAAACTACCAACAATGGACTATTTTCTGGTTGTGTGATCGGAAGGGGTAAAAATTCATATAACTTGACTCATCTTCAACTTGTAGACGAACTAACTATTTTTTGCGGATCATCTCTAAGAGAAGTTATGAACATCAAAAGGATCCTAAGAGTCTTTGAAATTTCTTTAGGGCTGCAATTGAACCTTAGTAATTGCAGGCTATTCGTGATCAATATGGATGATCAGACTTTGTGTAATTGGACATCAAGAATTGGTTGTTCTGTAGGACAGTTTCCTGCAGAATATCTTGACCTTCCGTTGGGTCTAAGAAATAATTTTTTTACGTTGTGGGATCCAGTTATCAGCAAATTTTATGGATATCTTTTTACATGGAAAGCAAATACCTTGTCGTTTATTGGAAAACTTGTTTTGATCTAATCTATCTTGTCATCTTTGCCTCATTATTTTCTCTCTATTTTTCGTATGCATGTTGGTGTTGTTAGGAAACTAAATAACATTATGACTATTTTTCTTTGGGGAGATTTTGCAGATATGAAAAGGATGCATTGGGTCAATTGGAATTCGGTATGTTTGCCATTTGAGTTAGGAGGTCTCGGAGTGAAAAACTTGGTGATCTAAAATCGAGATCTTTTAGGTAAATGAATTTGAAAATTTGCCAATAATAGAGATAGTCTATGAAAGAATATAATTTGTTGTAAGTATAATATCGATTCTTCCTTGATCGTTCCAGATGTGAAACTTCATAGATTATCTTCTTGACTTTAGAAAGGAATCATTAATCCCTTTCACAACAATGATGAATTGGGTTATGTCTTATGAAAAAAAATATGCAGCTGCAAGTGGGGATGGTATTTTAATATATTTTTGGTCTGATCTTTGGATTGGATCGACACCTTTACAGTGTAATTTTCCTACAATTTTTACTCTATCTTGTAAAAAGAATGGAAAGGTTTCAAACTCTGAGCGAAAAGTAAATTCTATTTGGATGTGGGATATACCTTTGAGAAGGGGTTTATTCGATTGGAAAAAGACTCAATGGGAGAATTTGATGCTTTGTCTTCATAATTTGAGGTCTGATGGTTTCGAACGAGACTGTCTTGTTTGGCGTGGCTATGTGGATGGTGTTTATTCGATTAAATCATACTATAAGATCCAAGAGGATATTGATTTAATTGAAAAATTTTGACAAAAATGTAGTTGGACCAGTTTTGCTCTTCTTAGGGTAGAGTTCTTTACGTGGCAAGTAGCATAAAATAAAATTATAGTTCATAATGAAATCGTGAAGTAAACCTCTTGAATATTAGTTGTCTTTTTTGTTCTAGTTTCAGGGAGTCTTCAGTGCATTTTTTCCTTCATTGCAAAGTAGCGTGGGTTTTATAGATGCGTTTCGCATCCTTCTAAAATTTTTCATTAGTGATGCATAGAAATGTGGTTTCGATGATGGATTTTTGGTTTGAAAATATCCCTTCAAGAAAAAAACTCTATTTGATTATTTATTCCAGCGGTGATTATGTGGTCATCGTGGTTGATAAGGAATTATATTGTCTTTAGGGAAGAAAAGCTCGATGAGGTTCACTTTTTTATCTTTTAGGTTCAAATTAGCTTTCTAGTTCAAGGTAAAATTCTCCAATATACTCATATTTATGGATGATGTACTTAGCAATTCATCATTGACTGATCAAGTTAGACTTTTTGATAGTTGTGGTGTATCTAAGATTATTTGGACCCCTCTCCCTTGAGTTTTTTAAAATTAAATGTCGGCGGTATGATGAGGCGTGATAGTAGTACGGGCGGTATTGAAGGAGTGGTTCGTAATCACAATAGTGTCACGATTTTTTTCCAGAATCGATTGGTTTGGATCCTCCGATCTTGGCTAAGCTTTAAGCGATTAAGTTTGGTTTATCTTGGTTTGTGACTAATGCTGTCAACATGGACTTCAGACTCATTATTGAATGTGATTGTGCTCAGGCGATAAGTTGGATTTCAAAACCAATTTTGTGCCCCTCGTTTTGAGTAAGGTGGTTCAAGATATTTGCAATATTGAAAAATGGAGCACAGTATCTTTAGATTCATTCTCAGGGTGTGTAGTCTGAAAGCTGATCAACTGGCAAAGAAAGGGATTGGATAAAGTTCTCATGTATGGAATATTTGTTGATTTTTTATTATTTATTTCTCTGGACTTTTAGGTTAAAAATATCGATATGTAAATTTTTGATCATTTTAATATAATTCATAGTGATACTCTTTTTCTCCTTTCGCTACCAGACATACATCATAATCTCTATATGTTGAAAGGTAAGAGGGTTTTTTTAATGAGGGCATCATCTCTTATATAAAAAATATTTATTTTTAGAGATTAAAATGAATAATCATATTAATAAAATTTGATTAAATTATAAAAATAAAAAATAAATTATAATTTTTAAAGTTTAAAGTTTAATTATTTTCTCATTTTTATTATACCAAATAATAGATATAAAAAACTTATTTTTTTAAAAAAATTTATTCTCTCAATCAAATACAACTATAAACATATAAATATATTTTTGTTACCTCAATTTAAAAAAATTACCATCATGTTTATCATGTCATTCTTAATCTTAACTAAACAAATTCGTCCATTTTATTTTTTTTCAAGATGAATCATCACTTCTTTCTTCCATGTAATTAGAGAGTTGATAATTATTAAATAGTTATTTTAAGATGAACAGACCATAGTAATTAAATCACAAATAACGTGATAAACAAAATTCATCTAATAATTTTTTCTTCATTTCCCAATTTTTTTTTTAAATTTTTTCCATCTCTATCGAGCAACGCCCAAATTCTTAAACTTAATAAAAATATGTAACTTTTAATTCACATAACTTTACATATCCCTATAAAAACTATCTTCTCGAAACTTGTTAACCGAAATGAGTACTACAATAGTCGTTCAATTTTGTAAGGACCTAGAACAAAAAATGAGAAACAATAATTCTCAATGTTTTGTTTAATTACAATGGCAGTTCTATAAGGTTATTATTAAATAATAATAATTTCAGTTGATTTTTTTTAATTTAGAAAGTTCAATCTCGTGGAACAAAATATTTTTGAACAAAAAAAAATACCGACACTGATATTAATGCCAAATATTATCTTTTGTTGATTTGTTGTCTTCGTGCATTATTTTATGTGTCGGAGAGCCATAGTGTACAAAAAATAGGTCCATTGATTTGAAATATATCCAAAGTTGAATCTATAAATAAAGACAAACTTCTGTCAACGTTTTTATAAAATTTAAATCTAAAATTTTACTTAAAGAGAATAAAGTTATTTGAATGTAAAAAAAATATTAACGTTCTATTAGATAATTGTTTTTAGGATAAACTACATAAATGGTCCCCCGATTATACCTCAATTATCTTTTGCATCCCTCGACTATCAAAAGTTACAAATTGGTCCAACGACTTAAAAATTATAACAAATTGATCCAATGCCGTTAAAGAATTAACGATTGATGACGTGGTAGTTAACATAAATTGATATAATTATATAATTAGCCCCCAAGTTCTACACTTATTTTAATTTGATCCTAATTTTAGAAATTAACCCACGTAAATTTAATAACCTATCAATTTAATCTATCATCCAACCAAAGCTTCTATAAATCGTTCCTGCAAGTTCGGATAAAGCTTGAACGCAAAATTAATTGCCAATGGTTCGTCTTGTTAGACACCCAAAGACTCGCGACTCAGATCGCTGAGTTTAAAACTCGACAACACATTGAATTTCAAACAAACTCCAAATCTTCCTACGATTTGACTCAACTTATCGTCAATCATCTTCAACCTTTCATCCCCACCATTATCATCGATAACAATGATCTTTACCATTGAAAGCTTATCATTCCCACGCTCAGACAGCGCGTCTAGAATATTCATGTACTGCCCTCCTTGCCCAATATCAAAATCAGTTACATGAAATTTATTAGTCTGAAGTAGCATCGAGGATAGCCAGATTAGCAGCCAAGAACCCAAGCTTAAAACAAGGAGATAGATCATAAAGCATCTGAGTCGCGGCAGCGTATTCCCTGTTAAACATCTCGTTAATGGCATCGTTTTTTCCCTCGGAGATAGCTGTCGCGCAATTGATTATTGTCTGCCTTGAACAATTCGAAGTTGGAGAAGCCATCGTTGACGTGAAACAAGACAATGAAGTGGTTGAAGAAGTAGGTGACAGGGAAATCGGGTTGTTAGGGCTGTCGGAACTGATCAAGTTCTGTATCATTTCGGACCATTCGTTGTTGGTATTGGTAATAACCGAAACAGCATCGCCTTCATCGTTTTTGTCGTCTCCCGCATCGAAACCGGATTCATGTACGACCTGTCTGATAATTCTGGGTTAACGGCCTGAATTGAAGAATTGTCGAAGGTTATCCCAAGGGGGATTTGTTGCGGCCTCAATTGTTGTAAAAGCAACAACCCGTATTAAAATTACGGGTTTGCAATTCAGAAGATCAAAACTTGCCGGAATGGTTTATGGAAGCTTTGGTTGGATGAGGGATTAAATTGATAGGTTATTAAAATTATGTGGGTTAATTTTTAAAATTAGGGTCAAATTAAAATAAGTGTATAATTTGGGGGATAATTATATCATTATATCAATTTATGTTAATTGTCACGTCATCAACCGTTAATTTTTTAACGGTATTGGACCAATTTGTTATAATTTTTAAGTTGTTGGACCAATTTGTAATTTTTAATAGTCGAGGGATGCAAAAGATAATTTGGGGTATAGTCGGGGATCATTTATGTAGTTTACCCTTGTTTTATCCTTAATTTTTTTAATGTATTTTAATTTTTAATATTTTATTTTGAATTAAAATGATATATAGATGAAATTATTGATTAACTAATAGTCACGTATATTAAATGTAATAATTTTTAATTAAAAAATTAATAATAAATAATTTAAAATGAATTGATAAAATAATATTATTATGTCAGTATGCATTATCACGTATATTAGTCACGTCATTTTAAATTAGTTATCATTAGTTAATTAATAGTTTTTATCTTCAAATAAGTTATTTTGAAATAAACAAAACATTAATGGTTAAATTACTTAAAAAAGAATAGAAACAAACTAAAGTGATTAAATGTTAGGAATATTGTTTTTATATTATGCCTAAACTCTTTTGTATCACTGTATATAGAGATGACAAGTGGATTGTTCGAATCGTAGTATTTTAGATGTAATTATATTTACTTTATTTTTTATCAAGTCTAATTCGAACTTAGTTTGGGCATATAGTAATTTGGATCAAGTGTCAAGTTAGATATTTTTGGTTCAATCAATATCGAGTTAATAAGAGGTTCAATCATTTTTTTTAATTTAGATCAGTGTTTAGATCTTGGATTTGGTTGAATATGAGTTCAATCCATGTATATATAGAATATTAATATTCTTGAACAAAACACACATGTCTGATTGTCAATTATTATTTAGGTTATTTTTTATTTAAAAATGAAGATTTTAATTCTTAAATATGAATGATACATTATTGATGCAAACTCTTTTATACTAAAAAAATATTTTTATATAAAAAATTCATATATATTATTTTAAATTAACTTTTTACCAATAAAAATTTATTTGGTCGAATCAGGTTTTGATAATTAAATTTGAATTGCTTTCGACGCGGGTAAAATTGATTTAGGTTGTATGCCTTCCGTTCGATTTAAAATCGGTTTAGGTCCATATCATTCAACTAGAATTTATGTCGATTTCTATTCAATACAATTTATTTTGAATTTTAAATTAAATTTGTGTCGAGTAAATCAGTGTCGAATCTTGAGTCAAGTTTATTAGGTTTACCGATATATAAACGAAAAGATGTTGTATATTTGTATTATTTTATATTATACAAAACTTTTGTAAAGATTTAACCCTTATACTATACCTGTTTTTCAATTTTAGTACTAAAAATCCTTGTGTCACTTTAGTAGTAACAAAATATTAAGTAAAAACAAAAAATATAGTTAAAATTTAAGGACCAAATCGCTAATAAAGCCTTAATAATATTCCAGTCTGTCTGAAATTCTAAATTTAGAACGTTTCCCTCCTCAGTGCCCACCAAGCAAACATTCAAAGCTTTTGACCAAACTCACCCAACGGCTCTAAAACAGCAGGAAATCCAAAACATCCAAAAAATCTAAGCTTGTTTTCCCTTTCTTTGACCCTTCCAATTCCCTTCTTCTCCATTAGCCGTTGCACTCTCCTCCCTGTTCACCTGAAACACACAGAAAATATGATCAATAAACCTCCTTCGCTTTCATTTCAGCCAAATGGGAAACCCCACGAGCAACCTGTTCTTTCTTGGGCTCTGAAACGGAAGAGGCCGCCGACCATTGAGATCCCGGATGTCTGGCAAGAAATCCAAGACAACTCCCTCAAAGTTAAGGACTTTACCCCAAAAGACGACACCGTTTGCTTCAGTGGGTCAGGAGTGGCTGTTTACTCTGTCAAGGGGAAGAAGAAGTTCATGGAAGATGCACACAAGATCGCTTCTTGTCTTCATGGGAACTCCAATAAGGTAGTGTTTTTAAATGGGTTGTCTTTGTTTTTGTTCTTTGTTGTAAAAGTTTTCAGCTTTTTGGGTGTTTATTGTAGGCCTTTTTTGGCGTTTATGATGGACATGGAGGGAAGAATGCTGCTGATTTTGTTGCAAAAAACCTGCACAATAATTTATTTGAGATGCTGAAGGATTGTAAAGGAAATGATGAGAAGGAGGAGGCAGTTAAGGCTGGTTACCTTAAAACAGATGAGGAGTTCTTGAAGCAGGTAATAGCTCATTCATTACATATACCCATTTTTTTGTTCAAGTTGAAAGGATTTTGCTTAATAATTTTATTTTTGGTTCACAAAAACTGCAATTAATAAGGTTTGAAACATCCAAATACTGTTCAATGGTCTAAAAAAGTGCATCAGGTGGCCTTCTTGGCTCTGAATTGAACTTTTATCAGCTTTTCCCAAGGGTGTTCTAGTTCGAATTTCGAAAAATGTTTGCATCCTTCTGCACATAGAGCCTAGCAATTAACAGATCCTGTTGATTTGAATGTTAGCTTTTTAATCTGTGCAGGATATGGTCAGTGGCACCTGCTGTGTCACAGCACTAATAGAAGGCGAGGACATTGTTGTTTCGAACTTGGGAGATTGCAGGGCTGTCTTGAGTAGGAAAGGAGTGGCTGAAATTCTTACAACAGATCATAAAGCTGAGCAACAGGATGAAAGAACTAGAATTGAGAATAAGGTACCATTTCTTAAACAAAAATCTCAATCTGAGTTGTTGATATGATTCTAGCGGTTTATGTTGACATTGGTGGCACATAGGGAGGTTATGTCGAGTTTCACCGAGGAGCTTGGAGAGTTCACGGGGTACTCTCCGTCTCTAGAAGTATCGGAGACGCCCATTTGAAAGACTGGGTGGTGGCTGAGCCCGACACCAAAGTTTTTCAGTTGACACCAGATATGGAGTTCCTTGTTTTGGCTTCTGATGGTCTTTGGGAAGAGGTAAGGAAACGTCTTTAGACTCACTCCACTGCATTTAACATGTTACTAGCTGTTTGAATCACTTGATTGTTGAATCAGGTTAGTGGTCAGGAAGCGGTTGATACCGTGGCACGACTATCAGTTGCGAAAAGAACCGGTATCACAGGAGGTCATAGTAAAGAAAATAATGAAGATTACGGGCGTGTGAATGTAAGTCCTTCATCGAAGATACGAAGAGTTTCTTTGGTTAAGCAGCAACAGAAAGAGACATGTCAATCCCCTAGATACAAGAAGAACATTGATGATTGGAAAGATAATGATCGAGATGACTTTGCTTGTGAAAACGGAAGTCCACCATCGAAGTTTCGTCGGATTTCATTAGTGAAGCGGATAAGCATGAAACCCGAGTCCCCTACTCAAGAGAACACCAGTTTCAAGAACAGACCATCATATGCAGCTGGTATCATGGCTGCTTGCAAGGAGCTGGCGAGCCTTGCTGTGAGTAGGGGTAGCTTAGATGATATCACTGTCATGATAATTGATTTAAATCACTTCAAATGTTACATTTAATCTTGTTTTCGTTATTTATCATAAAGATTATTAGTTTATGTAAATCCCAGTTTCATGAGTAGCTGCAGATTTTAAAAAAAAACATCCATTGTCCTACATAAGCACTTTGGATTCTATCAAGCTGGAACATGATCGAACTATTCGAAAGGTGTAGAACATAATATCTTTCCATTCAACCAACCAAATTACATAATGATGTTTCGTCGAAAGATTGAATCTGAACGTACTGAATACGAAAAAGAAATTATTAAAAAGAGTTGAATTCCCTTCCCTAGTTCCTATGACAAGCCTTGTTTATTGGGTTCGGAAGGTCTGAAAATTAACCATCACGATGCACTCAAATATGTACCGATTAGCTCCTTTGGTAAAGTGTACTCCGTCCCAGTTTACATGACTCGAAGGATCCTTGTAAGGAACCGCCAGTAACACATCTTTCCTATGTGCATGAACCTTTCCTCCACATCCCAATTTCTTGTTGTAATTGTACTTTCCACCATGGCTGCAACATGTTCTGAGAGTTTGATTGAACCCTGCATTTTTTCACATATAATCCAATTCTCAAACACAAAACCTCCATCAACATGTTTGAACCTTCATGGTTTGTTGTTTAGATGTATTCTGATTTATCGGTTTGAAGTTCAATGTTGTATGTGTAAATTTTAAAAAGAAATTGACTCACCATGCTTTCTTCCTTGGCTGATAAGTGAATATTTCACCGAGTAAACATCGACATAAATGATTGCAGCATGTAGCAAGTCTTTGCGCAATTGTTCAACCGTGTTTTTCAATCCACAGTTGACGAATTGGGCAACATCATTGAACGGTGAAGCATATCCGTATCGGTCAATCTGACCGGCTAACACCAGGATACGCTTCATGACGTGTACCGTAAGCACCCTACCGAACCTGTGTTGTATACCCAAAAGTATTTGCCTCCTATGTCAGATATATACGGCAAATCACTGAGTACAAATCTTGCAATGTAAAACTAACAACCAAAACTTAATATATTCGAATTTTGAACATTTGTGCCCGTTTTTCGAAAGACAATAAAGATTCGATTTACCAACCTTAATTATAGTCTAGAACTGATCAAACACATTGGGAACATAAGCTTTAACTTCGTCTACAGACATGTCTGAGAAGTGACTGGAAGTGAGATCATTTTGGCCGATATCAAAGGTGTACAACGCATTCGAGAAGTCTTCTTCCTTCGGCAATTAAGTTTCATAAACACCACCTACACACATCATCAACAAGATGATTTCGATCAATCTGATTCTGATCCGCGAAAGCACAGGAACCGTGCAACAAGCTGAATAATACTACAGATTCAGTACCTCTTTTACGCTAGACTCGTGACTTGAGATGGAAATCGTGAAACTTGTAGTATTGAACGTTCAAGGAGATGGGGCTTAAACCGCTTTGACGCAAGGTGGTGTTTTGAGGTCTAATGGTTAATCTGACGGTGGCAAAGTTAGCTCCATGTGTGAAGTTGGTTTCAAGAGAGTCGAGAAATGCACTTAGATATGGTAAATCCAAGCTCTCCGCTGAAAAAAAAAAACCCCGAAAACAATGTCTAAGCACAATTCGCTGACAATTCACATGCAATCACTAAAATCAAATTTGCACGTTTTACAAAGGTGAAATCCGGACAAGGACATGCATGATTCTTATAGATAAGATGTCCCTTTTTTTGTGGGTCACGACAAAAGAACATGCTTTACTTTCACTAAGCGTTGGTGAAGTTAATCAGTATTTTTTTTTCTTGTTTTTCTGGATGGTGGTTTACTGAAGACAAAAAGGAAGAAAAGAAAATGAGCAACGAAAGAAGGGTACCTAAGAAGTCGATGACAGGCGGCCATCCCAGTAGCGGTCGGCGGCTGGCCAAAGTAAGACATTCCATTAGGAGGAGGAGCCTGATCGAATGCAGCTGACAAGACTCCAGTGTCGGAGTTGGAGTCGCCGAAGTAGAATATTGCTGAGAAATGGCATGGGGTCTTGGCAACGGCCACCGACAGTGGATTAAGGTTCACCAAGGAGAGAGCAAAATAGAGCGAACACTAAAATGGGGGATCCACCCACGCCATACGTAGAAGAAACTAAAAGATTAGAAACATAGCGACGAGACTTTGCAACTCAATGAGGAAGAGGGATCATATGATAATGGTATAAATATTAAAAAGGATAATGATTTTTTTTAACAATTTTGTGCTTGAACCTTTTCACAAAAGTCTCCAATTTAGACAATTTCCCATTTTAGTCATTTTGATAATGTTTCCCCTTCCATTTTTTAGATTTTAAAGACTTACATAAATTTGTGTCCCTCTCAAACAATGTTTGATTCTAACATCATTGTCTAGGCCTGTAAAGCAAAGCACCTGCTAGAACTCAGCTTCCACTGCAGGGAAGCCATGGTCAAGTTGATATCTGTCCAAATGATTGTAAAGCAGTGAATAAAGCACTTCATTATTTGCATATAAATATATACATGATCAGCTGATTAATGTTAGAAAAAGAATAGAAAGGTTCCATCCCAATCATGTCTCACCAAAACGAAAACAGCCTGACCTCAACACTAGACTCTTCTCTATGACATTCCAAAGGAATAGTAAAGATAAAAATGGTGAACCACACAGTGTTTCTTATGCAAAATTCAGAGCTCCTTACTCTACAAAGATAAAATAAAAAACCAAAAAGGGGAGAAAAATGGAGGGAAGGCCATTTTTGCACGAGACGAGAGTAGCGAGAATAATGCATTCCTTGTTCCAATACTCAAGAATCCTTGCTCCTCTTTACCAGAGCAATAAACTGAACGCAACAAAAATATTATTGGTCCATGTTGTCAAAAGTTGACAGAATTCAACAAAAACAAAGCCCATTGTGCTTCACCATCTCTCCCTTGATCTTGGCCTGACATATTAAAAAACATATATCATGATTTCATTAGTCTGATTTCTGTGATGTTACAGTTTGCAAAAGAGCATCACAGTCTGTAGTTAGACAATTCAAAAGAAGACCGACAAATCATGGAACCAGACTGAATTGGAGCAACCGTGAATGCTTCATTTGATTAACATGTATTGGTTCTAGACAGGGACAAAATAAAAATGCATCTTAAGAACCTCAGTTCACTAAAAAGGAAAAGTAGAAAAAGCTTCAAAGATGCAAGAAAAAGGACCTTAGAATATCTCTTTTAAACTTGTAAGTTCTACTAGTTTATATAAATAGGGGGGGGGGGGGGAATACTCAAGATAAGGAGGTCAAGTTCTCCATGAAAATTGGACAGAAAAAACAGGAAAGGCACGAGAGATTTAAACTGCTGATATTTTATACCCTTACCTTCCCCTATCTCTGTTTCCCTGAAATCCTCGATCCCTGCCACCTTGAAATCCTCTTCCGTCATCAGCGGGCCTTGTCCATGCATCTGCAGTACCACGAGATCTAGGCCTATCCATGAACTCCAAACTTCTAGAGTCATCAATAGATCCAGACTGAGAGGGAGGTCTATCAGGGAAGCTGCCATTCCTGCCAGCTCCAGAACCAGGCCTTTCAACAGCTTTCTGCCCAAATCTAACTTTGTTCTCCAAATCTTGGATCAATATCTCTAATTCCCTTTCCTTGTGCAGAAGTTTTTCACTTAAAGAGTGTTGGTCCCCGGCATATTCTGAACTTGGAGTCGAACTTTTCTCAAGCTCCTTCAAATTATCTATTTCTTCTTTCAATATCTTTTCCTCTTCGATTTCTGGCCTGAAACAATTTTTCTCTAGTTAGAAACGAAGAACATAATGGCGTTGGCATTTTATTCAAAAGTAGCTAGCAAACAAGAAGGAACAAAATGGAATTGACACACAATGACAAGTAAGCCCATAGAACAATAAAGGCATCTGAATTCATCTAGATTACAGCCTTACACTGGAAATTACAATGAATCACATCAATACAGTAGAGCATTCTGTTAGCACAGAAAAATGGAAAATCACAAATGAAACTGATAAATAAGCCAGACAGCTTATTACCATTTGCATTAATAATCTTGCAAATAATGAAAGATGATATTGCATTAAGGCAACTCATAGACGAAATAAAACCATGCAAAAGAAGTACAAAGTTTGAAATATTACATAATGACTTAAAAACATCACATATAAGCAAAAAGCAATAACAAAGCTCTTTGAGAACCATAAAGAAGCCATGCACTGTTTTAACAAAAAAGCTTTGGTGTAGGGTAAGGTTAGTAATATCATCATGCCTTTAATCTTGGACCGGAAAAAACAAATTAGAAGGCAATAGATAACTGCCTCCTATGTGACCTACCAGTGTATATGCTACTTACATATGCTCCACAGTAATCTCAGAGAATTTCAATATTTTAGTACATAAACAACTTCTGAACATTATAAAGACTGAACTTTTGTTTCTTCATGCACCAGAAGGCAACAAGTGGCAAAGTTAACAAACGAACAGCAACACTGAAGTTTAGCATTTTCAATTTGGTAAATGCATGTAAATTTAGGAATATGCAAACTAAGCTTAGCTATCAAGAGAATGAAAATAGAAAGAAGAATCCCCTGGGCCAAAAATAGAAAGAAAATGCTCAGTCATAAATTCCTTTCTAAGATGGAGCCTATGCTCAACTCAATTACCAGCAGAATGAACTGCTGCATTTAACACAATACATAAAAACCCACTCAAGAACTGAACCCTCTACAGGAAACAGATAATTGGAAAAATTCACATGCCATATATAGTTCTAAGTAACAATCTGAACATGTACCACGATTTAGTGGTTAAAAGAAAAATGGAGCAACCACCTAAAAGAAAAAAATATATCATATGATATTTGAAATAAATCAACTTCAAAGTCTTAGCAGCAATGAAGGATTTCTTACTGACAACATAGTACTGTATATACCCATGGATTAGGTAGTAGAAAATAATCAGCAATGACAGCAAAGTGGCATCAAGTAAGGCAATTTACAGAAGCAAATATGCTAAGCACTTTGAAACCATCATTAACAGCATTAAATGGAACATATCAAAATCAGTTCAAACTTCAAACAAAATCCCACCAAGACAAGTTCGCCATATATTATGAGCAAAGTGATTAGAGAAATGAAATGGAACCTGTCAATCCTGCGACGGTCTAAATCAACATCAATCTTACGCCAGTCCTGACCTCGCTCTTCCAGCAAAACTTCTCTAGGCTTAGCATCACCAAATGGATTGATTTTTGGCCTAGACTTGATTGCATTTTCAATCCCTTGCTGCTGGGGACCTACGGACCTGCTAGATTGTGCACTTGATGGCCTGCTGGAGTGACCGCTGGTAGGCCTACTTGTTTCCTTCTTTGCTTCAATTTCGGAATCCAGCTTCTTCCAATCCAGTCCTTTCTCGGCTAACACCTCTTCCCTGGGTTTCGCTGCCCCAAAAGGATTCAATTTATTTGTTTTAACCACAAGCTCATTCACCTCCCCTCGTGGTGGATCCAAAGCTAATCTAGGCCTTTCGTCTCGACTTGCACCCCCAACACCTCGGGACCATCTATCAGGCTCCGGTGCAGAGTCTCGAACACCACCTCGGGACCATCTATCATGATCCGGTCCAGAGTCACGGACACCACCCCGGGACCATCTATCAGGCACTGGTCCAGAGTTGACAAAACCCGAACCAGAAGTAGAAGATCGAGTAGCAATTGACCGTTTTCCAGCCGTCCAATTATCAATCTCATCGGCCTTTGAGAATCCACCACTTCCTCCAGTTCCAAGCCCACCGTACCGGTTTTGCCTGCCCGAATCCAACGAAGGACTTGTTTTTTTGCCATTGCCCAATTATCCACCTCATCAGCACGCGATGGTTGATCGAAATCAGAAACCCTAGAAGGCGGACCCCGTTGTTCTTCATTAAAACCTCCGTGCCGTCTCCTTCCGGATCCCCACGATCCATCGCTATCTTCACGGTCACGCATACCCCGACCCGCAGGTGGATCCGACCTCCCGTAAGATGAAAACCCACCTCCAAGACGTCCATGCTGCACCTCCTCGGCGGAACGTTCTTTGGGTCGGGTAGGGAGCATCATCATCTCTTCGGTTGTCAGCCTATTGTGTTCCGTTACCTTAGCACCGCCCAATCCTCCCCCGCTGGATGACGAGTAATTCCCCATGGTAAACTGCGACAGAGTCATCTTCTTCTTCTTGGGCTTCGCGCTAACGGCTTCCTTCAGGCTAGGGAAACTCTGAGATTCAGCCGTGGGCCCAGCAGCAGCCGCTGCCGCACGTTCCTCCGCTTCTTCTCGCTCAGCCTCGGCAGCCCACGCGCCGACGACGCCCCAGGGTTTCGACATTCTCGGGTATATTTATTATTTATGTTCTTTTTAATTTTCTTTGAGATCTGATGAAAATTAGAGAGAGATCTAAAAAGAGAGGGAAAATGGAATACTTACGCTAGGGCTCCGTCGACAACACTATTTTTATTACACAATCCCTTAACTTTTATACTATTTTTATTTTGGTTATAAAACTTTTAAAATTTGTAATTCTATATAATTATGGTCACTCCATTAGCTGTCATTCGAGGTATTAACGTAATATAATAATTTTTTCTTCAAAAATCTTATATAAAAGTTAAACTTTTGATAAAAATAGTACTCGTTGGTTAATCTCAATGATGAGAAGGCCTCATTTAATAAAAAAATTAATATAGTTAAATTTAAAGTTGAATTAAATATTAATAATAATGAAATAAAAAGTAAAATAATAAGAGTTTGAATGGAAGCAAAGAAAATAGATTAATAAGAGTATTTTGATATTCTTTTCTATTAAAAAATTATGGAACGATGATAAAAAAAGATAATCTCATTTAAATTTTTTAATTCTTTACTTTTAATCTTTATATCAACTTAAAATCGAATTATATTAATTTTTATAAAATGAAGCCTTTTCATTAGGGATGAGTCTAGGGGTTGTTGGGATGTAGTCGCACCCCAAAAAAATTTAAATTTTCTTATATTTTATATATATTTTGTATTTTCTATTGATAATTTAATTTTGTACCTTTAAACTTTTGTAATCTTGTACCCCTTACATGTTTAATATAATTTTTTTTTTTTGTATTTTATACCTCTGACATAAAGTTCTGAGTTCATCCCTACTTTTCACTATTGATAGAGACTGATAACAAACATAGATCTAAAAATTCAAAAATAAAAATATAAAATATTTTTTTAAAAGCTATTTTTTCAACTTTACCCTCTGAATTAAAAAAAATAAAAAAAAATCACACTATTTTAAACTTATATTTAAAAAAAATAGAAAACTGTTCTATAAGGATTTTATGTATCCGCCATTGACAAATAACCTTGTATCCATCGAAAAGTAGATATTCAATGATTGTTAATTTGAGAAATTAGTTTTTTAAATAAGACTAGAATGTGTAACTTCACCGTTTCTTAACATGAGCGATCATAATAATGAAAATTAAAATTTTAATAATTATATTTTAAATTTTAAAAATTGAATGACTAAAATAAAAATATTTAATAAGCCATATATTTGCATGTTTTATCTATAAAATTTTAGCTTTTAGCAAACTAATCTATCTTAAAACTTTTTTTTATTTAATTTTCCTAGTATTTTTATGTTTAGAGAATGTTTCGTGCATAATAAATGAGTTTTAGTACAATTTGGACAGAGAATTTTGAGTAACAAGGATGTTTAGGGTTATATTTAGGAAAATAGATAGTTTTAGGATAATTTTTGAGAAATAAATTAAAATTTACAGTGTTGTTTGGACCTCGCCATCTGTAGATGGCGAGGTCTATGTAAACCGTTGAATTGAATTAAAAATATATATAACTCAATAGTGTACATATACCTCGACGCCTACAAGTGACGAGTCCAAACAACACCGTAGATTTTAACCTATTTTCTAAAAATTACCCCAAACCTATCTATTTTCTTAAATATAATCTTAAACTTCATTATAATCCTAAATTCTTCAATTTGGACACTTAAAAAGATTTTATTGTGCAAGCCAGCAACACCTGACAGATAAAAGCATGGGCATGGTCAAAATTCCTTAAAAAAAAGAAAATTTACTTCATGTGAACTACTCTATTGTATTTTTTAAAGATTAAAGTTGTATATTTTAATATAATTTATTCCTTTTATTAATGTAAAAAAAAATTCTTTATAAATAAGATTATAATCAGGGAGATAAAAAGCGATGAGTAGCTAAAACCTTTCTTTCTAAGCGCCAGAAATATTTTTAGTGGTACTAAAAAACGCTATTATAGAACTAAAAAAGCGTCACTAAATATCTATTTTGGTGTAGTGATCGAGCCAGACTTCTTATTTTTTATTATCTATAAATATTTTTGTATCTCCGAGTTTATTCTTAATGTGTTTATTGGGTTATATATATATACTACTATTAATTATGTGTTATTGAATCCAAGTGATAAAAAATCTCGTTCACCACGTTATCCGTGGTCTATGTAATCAACTCACTCAGCTATTATAAGTAAGAAAGAGTTGATGATTTACCTTAAAAAAATAAGATAAAAAAATCTGATTAGTTAAGATTACAGATAACGTGATGAAAAGGGTTTATAATATAATTTCTCTATGATAAGTTTATTTGAATGGTTTTAATTCTTATGTGGATTATCTAAAGATTTTAAGCTTGATAATAAGAATTAATCATTTATGAATTATTAAGTGATTTTCTATTAAGTAAGAGAGATTAAGATTTTAACGACGAATTATCAATTAAAATCTATAGCCAAACTATTTAAGATTTATGTAAAATTGTCTTTTATAAAGATCAATGATTTAAATTTTGGATTAATAAACTGAAGTCTACCTTAATTAGAGTTTGAACAATATTTAAATTTCTTTTTACTTTAAATTGCTTTCTTAAATTTTTGCTTAAACACAAACCTTTTTTTATTGTATTTTTGTCTGAAATTAATCTTTTATCACTCTCTATAAAATTGAACTTACTTGTTATTATTATAAAATTTTTAGAATAAGTAGATATTTATTTTAATGAATTTCACACCAATAAAAAATTAACATCGTTACCGAAGAGTAGTATTAAGAAAGTTAACTTTATTTTATTTTATTTTCTACTTTTAGCTTCGCTCTTCTCCTGTATTTTTTTTTTGTTCAATCTTAAAATTAAGAAGACAATACAATGGTTGAGAAAACTTTATGCGAGTTATCCCTACCATATATCAACAATAACCTTTTTGGATCAATTACTAAGATCTAAAGGTATAATTCGAATTCAAATTCGTAATAATTTATTTTTTTTTCAAGTTTTAGGTGACTTGAAAACAAGAATCCACACAAGTATATGAAGCAATTTTATGTAGTATGCTTGAGCATGAAACAACAATGAATCACAATAGATCTAATAAAGCTACAAGCATGCTCATTCTCCTTAGCCGAAACACAAATGATTAATTACTCTTCATACCATTCGGATCAGTTGAGACATTGTGTAACAACATGATTTTTGATTAAGAATTTAGTCTTAAATTCGAATTTTAGATCTTTTAAATGGATAATTAAAAAAAAATAATCGAGTTTGGAAACATTAATTAAAAGAAAGAAAGGTGAAAGAGAAGGGTAATTATATTTTTTTCTTCTCTTTCTTTCTTTTTTATTTTCTTTTATTTTTTATTTCTCTTTTTTATCTAATTTTTATGTACAATCTATCGTTATTGGAGCGTTTATAGATAACAAACCATATGTCATTGCATTCATATCATTGAGATAATTCGATCGATACCGTCCATATCATTATTAAAACTTCCATCGAAAAGGGTGAGAGAAAAGAAAAAATTTCTAAATACAATGAAGCCTTTTCGATAGCCAAAACTAAAAACAAAGGCCACCAACGTGTTCACCAACATTGAGACGACGAGATTAAAGTTTGTCCTCGTTTTTCGAATGTTGCACGTGTCATACGCGTTGCCACCTACGTATGAGCAAGCAGTTGTTGAAGAGGACATGTTCATGCAAGCTTCTATGCGCCACAACATACCCGAATCAACCTATCGACACCACCTACGCCACACCGCAAGAAGTAACCATACATAAATAAATCCACATAACATCCATAAAACATACATAAATAATCTAAATAAATGGCCAATGAAGTGCTACTTACCTGTGCTCACACAATCATCAGGTCGTAAGGATTATATTCAGATTACTATAGCCTCAAATACATCCAAGATGTACTTAAATCACATTAGCCTAAATATTTCTTACCTGAGGTCACTTAGCCTATCAAGTTACTCGAGCTCATTCAGTTTATTGAGTTAATTACATTATCTATACCACCATAGCCACAAATAGATTTTTAATCACATCCATATCATTCAACCCCTAGGTATGTCTGATTTGCTTGTTCACTCAGTCCTAAGTACATAACCCTTTTATATAAGTAATGTAGTATTGAATATAGGACATTTGCATTTCGCATTCCTTTACACAACCATAAGATAATACATGATTCCTGAGCATTCATACATCTCACCAAAAAGTAATTGACACCATACCAAGTTGTCAAGTAATGCCCCAAGCATGACCCCAGCTAACATGGTTATTATTATAAACAAGTCACACAAAGATTACCAAGTTATTACATATTATGCTCAATCATGATGGTCAAATCTTAGTTTTTCAATATTAGAATTCAACAAGTTCATTGAAAGGGAAGGAACACACTCATCTATCAGAACTCAGGGTTTGCTCCAATAGAGTTTATAAATATATACTTACAAAATAAGCGATCAATTGATTTAACGAGATAAAAAGTTAAGTTTTTTAAAGTTAAAGATTCAAATCTTGGTGTTATAAATAGATAAAACTGAATTAAAAAAATTATTTTCGAATTAAGTCTCTACAAATTTCAATTTCAATTAATTGATATATAAATCGAATATTGATGGTTTAAAAAATATATATACATGAAACCATCTCGTAAGTTGTGGAGTTGGGTATCAATAATTTAGTAATTTAATATAAATATATGAAATTAATTAATAGAAACCAACAATGCAAGTAAATTATTCTTTGCTTCTTTGTATTTATTTAACTCGGTATTTTAATACAACTCGGTATTTGTTTAGGTTAAAGCCGTGGCTGTTAAGTTGAATGAAGGGTAAACTACATCAAATGTCAATAATTTTTTTTATAAAAAATATTATTAAATCATAAAATGATATTATTATATTAAATTTTATTTTTATTTGAATCCAAACACTTTATTCGACACTATTTTGATACAATTGCTTTGATGTCTATGATATATAGGCCAAAATAATATTATTTTGTTAGACAAAAATTAAGAAAATATTACATTTAAAAAGACTCAAACCAATAATCTTTAGGATGAAAAGTTTGTTAGAAGCCTAATCTGAGGATCGGCAATGATGAAGCAATGAGCTCCTAACAGAATAATAAAAGCAATGGAGAAGACGATATGGTAAGGAAAAGGACAAAGAATAAAAGAATAGCTCACGTAACTTTTATTAAAAGGAAAAAGAAATTACACAGCTGAATGAAAATCCTAAACATATCAAGAGAGTGAGTTTGCTATATAAGCTAAGCATCCAGTTATATAGGATTCATCTACCCCCAACTAACTCTATCTGACTCATAACAGATCGGATGGATTAAAATCCAGTGTATAACCCACACAATATTATACTCTATCATTCTCCCAGTTTTTCGTTTCTTCTCGAACTTCTACAAAGGAAAAAACTCCAAGTGGTTTGGTTAAGATATTCGTTGTCTGTTCTGAAGAAAGAACATAATTCACCAGAAGTTGGCCAGTTAGTACACGTTCTTTGACAAAACGTAAGTCAATTTCGACATGTTTCATCCGAGCATGATGTGTTGGATTGACTGCAGTCGAGACAGTAGAGGTGTTGTCACACCAGACCGTCGACTTTTCAGAGAGAACCAGGCCAATCTCGGTTAGAAGTTGCTCAAGCTACATTAATTCTGCCACAACATTAGCCACACTTCGATATTCCGCCTCAGACGAAGATCAAGAGACCACTGCCTGCTTTTTGGAAGCCCAAGCTAGAGGATTGCCACCCAAAAAATTATAATACTCAGTTGTTGATCGTCTATCCTCTATAGAGGCAGCCCAATCTGCATCCGAGAAACACACCAACCCTGTTGATTGAGCGACCTTATAGTAAAGACCATAAGTGATGGTACCACTCAGGTAACGCAATATGCGTTTCACTGCTTTTCAATGGAGTTCAGTAGGAGCATTCATATATTGGCTTACCTTATTCACAGCAAAGGTGATATCAGGTCTTGTCAAGCATACATATTATAGCCCACCAACAACACTTCTATACAATTGAATATCCATAAATGTTGGACTGTCACTGAGGTAAAGTTTTGGAGTGACTACCATTGGTGTAGGTGTAGGGGAGCACTGTCCCATATCGGCTTTCTGTAGAAGAGCTGTCACATCCTTTCTTTGGTTCAGAAAAAGTGCCCCTGATAGTTGTTGTATTTCCATGCCTAAAAAATACTCCAAGGATCCCAAGTCTTTAAGTTGAAATTCAGAATTGATCAGCTGCACTAGATCATCAACTTCTGACTTATCTGTCCAATAATTATGATGTCATCAACATAAACCATAAGAAACAATTTATTACAATTAATGTTCCTTAGAAAGAGTGAGGAGTCAGCTTTGGAGGAGACAAAACCTAACTTCCCCGTAAGAAAAATTTTCAAGGTGAGATACCATGCTCGAGGAGCTTGCCGAAGTCCATAAATTGCCTTTTTTAGATGACAAACTAATAGCTCACCATTCTGTCCTGATATTTCAAAACCAGGGGCTGACTCATGTAGATGTCCTCTGTAAGTGCACCATTCAAGAAGGCATTGTTTATATCAATTTGCCTAACATGCTACTTCTGCAAAACAACAGCTGCTAACACTATTCGAATGGTTGAGGCACGGACCACAGGACTGAAAGTCTCATGGAAATCAGGGTCATACATTTGAGAATACCCTTTGGCCACAAGACGAGCCTTAAATCTGTCCACAGAACCATTCAATTTTCTTTTCACCTTAAATAACCACTTGCACCCAATAGGCTTTCGAGAAGGAGGCAATGGTTGGAGCTCCCATGTTCCATTCCTAACCAAAGCATCATATTCGGCAAAAACTGCATCTCTCCATAATGGATGTTGGAGAGCCATATGCACAGAGGTAGGTTCCTGATAATTTTCATTGTGAACCAAATAGGCCTTAGGTTTCACAATGCCAGCTTTTGCTCTAGTGGTCATTGAATGTGTGTTTCGAACCAAAGATGAAGCAGCAACTTCTGGTGGGGGTGACAAGTGAGTGGTAGTAGTAGATGATGGTGGTGGTGGACTTACATTTGCTGGTGGAGGTGGATGGTGAGTGATGGTAGTAGATGATGGTGGTGGTGGACATACATTTGCTGATGGAGGTGGTTGGTGGATGATGGTAATAGATAGTGGTGGTGGTGGACTTTTATTAGCTGATGAAGGTGACTGGTGGGTGATGATAGAAGATGCTGGTAGTGGTGGTAGACTTACATTAGCTGGTGGAGGTGGCTGGTGGATGATGGTAGATGATGGTGGTGATGGTGGACTTACATTAGCTGGTGGAGGTGGCTGATGAGTGATGGTAGTAGATGATGATGGTGGAGTTGAAGTAGGTAGAACCTTACCATTGAGAGTCTTCGAATTATTGTGAGAGTGAATAATAGCAGGATAGACTATAGATGGAGAAGATAAATCCGAGACGTTCTCAACAGGTTCCAGAAATTTTAAAAAAATCAGAATTAGACATAGTGGATACTACAGATTGATTCAGTTGTATTATGAATAAAAGGAAAATTGGTTTCAGCAAACTAGACATGCCTAGAAATATAAACCCTACCACTTGATGTCATGCACCTATACCCTTTATATGTAGGTGAATATCCTAAAAAGACACAAGGAGCTTAGCGAAACTGAAGTTTATGATTAGTATATGGTCTAAGATTAGGATAGCATAAGCAACCAAATACACGAAAGAATGTATAATCAGGACTGGAATTAAATAATTTTTCATAAGGAGACTTACTTGATAATGCTGTGGAGGGAAGTCGATTAATTAAGAACATAACAGTTGAGAAAGCATCATTCCAAAACGTCAATGGTAAGCCAGATTGAGAAAGCAAAGTTAACCCAACCTCAACAACATGTCGATGCTTCTTTTCCACAATGCCATTTTCTTAAGATGTGTAGGGGCACGAGACCCTATGAACAATACCTTTGTCTTGTAGAAGATTTTTGAGTGCGATAAATTCTCCTCCTCCATCGGTTTGAAACACCTTAAGAGAGTGGCCCAGTTGCAGCTTAGCCTGCTTAAGAAACACAAGAAAAACATCTTTGACCTGAGATTTAAAAAAAATATAACCAAGTATATCGGGTATAGGCATCAGTAAATGCTACAAAATATTTAAAGGTACTAGAAGCAATAAGGGTTGGTCCCCATACATGTAACGACCCGGATTCGGATCCGAGTGTTGGGTTAACCTGAGAGTTTGGACTTCGGTTTTGGGCCCCGAGTTTGGGTAGTTTAAGCCTTGTGGGCCTTAGGTTGTTGGGCTTTAATTAGGTTTTAAGTTAGGCCTTGTGGTGAGGGCTTTTTGGTAATTGCTCTTGGGATGAAGATGGGGGTTGGAGAGGTTAATTCTCTGCAGAATGACCTCATTGCCTTCTCTTTTTCTTTCATCTTTTTCCCCATTTTTGCAAGAGAAAAATGGTGGTAAAGGTTTGATCTTTGGAAGTTTTCTGTGGAATCTCGTTTTGGTGGAAGAGTAAAAGTTTTAGAGTCGTCAAAGATCTATTAAAAGAGGTAAATATGTGTTGGTTTGGTGAAGTTGGAGATCCATCATCAAGTTTGGGCAAAGGAAAGAGCTTGGAAGAGTGAGTTCGAGTTTTGGTTGCTGTGTTGCTTAAGGTTGGTACTCCCAAGTTCTCCAATCATTATACATGTCATGGTAGATTGCATAGCATATAGAATCCATGTATGTATGCTTGATTTGCTTGGTTTGCTTGAAAGGGGTCTTTAATGGTGAAATTTGGACTTAGGTGTTAAAGGTCTTGAAAATGGTGTTAAATTATCCTAAACACTCCTAATAATGTGTAGGAACACTTTAGGGTTGATTGGATCGAGTTTGGGAATGAAACCTAGTAATTTTCTAAGTGCAGACCTGTTTTTCGTGCAGGGGTATCGATACACGGGCTACCGGTATCGATACCCATAAGTGGATTTTGGCTAAGTGGCTAGGTGTATCGAACCATGGTTCGATACTGGGACCTCCAGTGGCATAATGGCATCGATACCCGTATCGATGCTGGTGGGTCCCTTTTTGTTGACTTTGAAAATGGTCAAAGGGTATCGATACGGGTATCGATACCCATGGTTCGATGCCTTCTTTGGGTAGGTATCAAGGCAGGTGGTATGGGGTATCGATACCCCTGCGAAAACTTGACAAGATAGACATTGTTTGAGGTTTGATAATGGGATTAAAGGTCACAATGAATATTATAATTAATGAAATGAATGGATAACACAAGATTGTCGTATTTAAACCTTGAATGACTAAATTATGTTAAGTCTTGATATGTTTTGATGTGAGGATCCTAGGTGGATCGTTTATGTGTGTTGAGTCCTTGATTGATGGAAATCCGGATATCCAAAAGTGTTGCAACACGTCGAAGGCCATCCGATGTAACATTCCGGGTGATGATTTTGAAGACCATTCCGAATGTAGGATCCCGATGCTGTGTGGACGTGGGCCTCATTCGATGATATTCGATGTGACATTCCAAGTATGGGATTTGGAGGATCCCGATGCTATGTGGACGCGGGCCTCAAATCCCGAATGTAGGATCCCGATGCTGTGTGGACGCGGGCCTCATCCTGAGTATGGGATCCTGATGCTGTGTGGACGCGGGCCCTGCTCGTAGTGTAGGATCCCGATGCTTTGTGGACGCGGGCCTCACTACTTTGTGCTGTTGTTTGACATGTATATGCTGTGTGCGTTATTATACGTTCATTTATGCCATGAGGTAGGCAAGCATGCTAGATCATCATTTCATGCACGATGTTTATATGTTATGCTTTACTGCTTATGATATGCATGATGTTGGCCGAGTTCGGCGTACCCACTGAGCTTTAGTAGCTCAGCGTTCGAAATGTGTTTTCGTGCGTAGGTTAGGTGAAGCCAGTTCGTGGAGCACCATCAAGGTTTGGATTTCAGCATCGACCTATGTTAGGGTACATTATAGATTAGTGGGCTAGTACTTAGTTGGACCCTATGTATCTTGTAACTCTGTTTTGTTTATTGTCGAATGTTTTTAAACGATTTTAATATTTTGGGAGCTCCGTTACTTTAATCTATTCTGATTTACGTTTTAAATGGATTTGGACCCGACTTTATGGGATTTTGGAAAGAAATTTTGAAATACAGGTTTTGGGCCGGAGGCCCAATGTGACATCTAGGTCGGGGTGTTACATTTAGTGGTATCAGAGCTCAGGTTGAGTCGGTTCTAGGAAGTCCCCGGGGGAAGTCTAATGTGTTATATAGGTGTCAGACAAGTACATGCCCACGAGTCGATATAGTACTTTTAAAGCTGAAATTTCAATGGTGTAATCCTGTTTGTTGTTGTTGTTGTTGTTCTCTGTGCATGGTGTGGACGAGTCTGAGGAAGGGGTTAGGCAAGGGGCGAATTATTTTGCCCATTTGCACCGTGCTTTGGATCGGATAGTGAAGACTATTCCGAAGCATGCACCTACCCCACGTGAGGCACCTTTTGAGAGGGTTCGCAGGCAGGGTGCTACGGATTTCTTAGGTTCTGGCTAAGATAATCATGTGAGGGCGGATCAGTGGTTGAGGTCCGAGGACAAGTTGTCTTGTGTTTTTTCTCTCTGCTCAAGGAAAACGCAAGGGAATGGTGGGAACAGTTGAGATGAAGTAGTTTCTCGATCAGCCGACATGGGACGACTTTTTGGATGAGTTTGAGAAAAAGGTATTTGGACGAGACTCATATCGATCAGTTGAGAGATCAGTTCACCCACCTTGTGCAGGGTAACCATACGGTCTTTGAGTACGAGCAGGAGTTCTTACAGTTGGGTAGGTATACAACTGAGTTGATAGCTACTGAGAAGATGAGGTGTGAGAGGTTTCTGAGAGGTTCGAGGAAAGAGATCCAGACTTATCTGACAGCTAATCCACCGATAGTGTTTTCTGAGTGAGTATGCTAGGATGATGGATATACCTTGTGAGACACTAGATATAGGTGTTAGTGTTACTAGTTCTTTAGAGATACCGTAGTGGTCAGAAAGATGTACAAACGATGTCCATAGATGGTTCAGCGGTATGTGTTCCCAGTTGATATGATAGAATTGTCATTCTACGGGTTTGATGTGATTTTGGGTACGGATTGACTAACAAAGCATATGGCTGAGATAGATCTTGAGACCAAGAGAGTTTATTTGAAGCTAGCGGATGACCATGAGATTTCGGTTGTAGGTGAGAATGTGAAGTTCTTATTTAATGTTGCTTCGGCTCTAGAGGCTCAGAGGTTAGTTGAGTTGGGCTGTGAGGCATACCTAGCATATATGATGAACCCGAACATGAATGAAGTCAGACTGCAGGATATCAGGACGGCGTGTGATTTTTCCGAGTGTGTTTCCAAAAGAGTTGCCTGGATTGCCACCTGACAGAGAGGTCGAGTTTGCCATATAAATGTATTCAGATTCTGCTCCTATTTCGATTGGCTCCGTGTTGTATGGTACCGAAAGAACTAAAAGAGTTGATGACTCAGTTTCAAGGACTATCAGATAGAGTTTATCTCCGACTGTGTTCTTCTCTTTGTGGCACACCGTGTTGTTTGTGAAGAAGAAAGACGGTAGTATGAGTATGTGCATTGATTATAGACAGATGAATCAGTTGACAGTGAAGAACAAAAATCCGTCGTCAAGAATTTATGATATGTTTGATCAGCTTAGAGGTGCTACCGTGTTTTCTAAGATAAGACTTGAGACTAGGGTACTATCAGTTGAAGGTAAAAGAAATCGATGTGCCAAAGATAGCTTTTTGTACAAGGTATGATTACTATGAGCTTCTGGTTATGCCTTTCGGGTTGACTGATGCACTAGGTGCTTTCATGGATATGATGAACAAAATTTTCTTCGAGTACTTGGATCAGTTGTGATTATAATCGTTGATGACATATTGTTATACTCACGTACTGAGAAAGATCATGACAAACACTTGAGGTTAGTATTGCAAGCTTTATTGGATCACCAGTTGTATGTCAAATTGAGCAAGTGTGAGTTCTGGATTAGAGAAGTTGTTTTCTTAGGACATGTAGTGTCAGCTGAAGGGATTAAAGTAGATCCTAAGAAGATTGAAGCAATTGTTAGTGGGAAGTAATCGAAGTCTGTCAGAAAGATTCGTAGTTTCCTAGGCTTAGTATGTTACTATAAGAGGTTTGTGAATGGTTTTTCGAAGATAGTTGTCCCTTTAACTAAGTTGTGGCAGAAGAATATTTAGTTTGAGTGGTCAGATGCAAGACAACAAGCCTTTGAGAAACTGAAAGAAGCTTTGACAAATGTGCCGATTTTGATACAGCCAGTGTCAGAGGAGGAATATGTGATCTACAGTGATGCTTCGTATGTAGGGCTAGGTTGTGTGCTTATACATGACGGAAGAGCTATAGCTTACGCTTCGAGATAGTTGAAGAATCATTAGCGAAGTTATTCGACCCATGATATAGAGCTAGTCGTAGTTGTGGTTGCTTTGGAAATTGGGAAACATTAATTGTATGGTGAGAGATACATAGTGTACACAGATTACAAGAGTTTGAAGTATCCGATGACACAGAGAGATTTGAATCTGAGACAGCGCAGATGGCTCGAGTTATTGAAAGACTATGACCTCAAAATTGAGTATCATCCGAGTAAAGCCAATGTAATGACAAATGCTTTGTGTAAAAAAGTAGTTGTTGAGTTGAGAGTTATGTTTACTAGATTGAGTTTATCAGGTGATGGTGGCTTGGTAGTTGAGCTTCAGGTTAGACTTACTTTGGGTCAGTTGATCAGAGGGAAACAACTGTCAGATAGATTTTTGACACCTCACGTGTAAAATGTAGCTGAAGGAAGACCTATAGATTACAATTTCAGAAATGATGATGTATTATGCTTCAGAGAAAGAGTAGTTGAGCCGAATGACAGTGGTTGAAGACGTATGATTCTGATCGATACGCACAGTAGTCCTTTTGCTACGCGGTCGGGTAGTACGAAAATATACCGTGTTTTGAAGGATGAGTACTTCTGGCTTGGTCTGAAGAGAGATATTGCCGACTATGTGAGTAAGTGTATGGTTTGTCAGTGAGTTAAAGCAGAATATCAGTTTTTGTCTGGTTTGTTACAGCCATTGAAGATTCCGGAATGGAAATGAGAAAATATCACCATGAATTCTGTATCCGGTTTGCCTTTGACTCCTTCGAGGAAGAATTCAATTCAAGTTATAGTTGATTGCTTCATGAAGTGTGCTCACTTTATTGTTGATTATACGACTTATTTGTTAGATAAGTTGGTAGATTTGTACATCAGTGGGATTGCGAGACTGCATAGTGTGTTGAAATCGATTGTGTCTGACAGAGATTTGAGATTCACAGCCAGATTTTAGGAGTGTTTGCACAGTACTTTAGGTGGCCGTTTGAATTTTAGTACTTTGTATCATCCTCAGTCAGATGGGCAGTCAGGGAGAGTTATTCAGATTCTCGAGGATATGCTCCGATGTTGTATCATTGACTTTCAAGGTACTTGAGAGAAGCACCTACCGTTGGTTGAGTTTGCCTGTAACGACAGTTATCAGTTGAATTTTCAGATGGCTATGTATGAGACTTTGTATGGTAGAAAATGCAGAACTCCGTTTAGTTGGGCTGGAGCAGGTCAAAAATTGATATCGAGATCAGTTATGCTTGAGGGGACTACTGAAAAATTGAAGTGATTTGTGATCGGTTAAAGACAGCTTCAGTTAGGCAGAAATCGTATGCGGAATTGAATTTGACAGAAAAAGAGTATGAGGTGGGAGAAAAAGTGTTCTTGGAAGTGTCACTATGGAAGGGGATCGTCCGTTTGAGTCCAAGGTTTATAGGACTGTATGAGGGTGCTCTTTTCGCACTTGTTTCCCTTAGGTAAATTTCGAGGACGAAATTTTCTTGAAGGAGGGGAGAGTTGTAACGACCCGGATTCGGATCCGAGTGTTGGGTTAACCCGAGAGTTTGGACTTCGGTTTTGGGCCCCGAGTTTGGGTAGTTTAAGCCTTGTGGGCCTTAGGTTGTTGGGCTTTAATTAGGTTTTAAGTTAGGCCTTGTGGTGAGGGCTTTTTGGTAATTGCTCTTGGGATGAAGATGGGGGTTGGAGAGGTTAATTCTCTGCAGAATGACCTCATTGCCTTCTCTTTTTCTTTCATCTTTTTCCCCATTTTTGCAAGAGAAAAATGGTGGTAAAGGTTTGATCTTTGGAAGTTTTCTGTGGAATCTCGTTTTGGTGGAAGAGTAAAAGTTTTAGAGTCGTCAAAGATCTATTAAAAGAGGTAAATATGTGTTGGTTTGGTGAAGTTGGAGATCCATCATCAAGTTTGGGCAAAGGAAAGAGCTTGGAAGAGTGAGTTCGAGTTTTGGTTGCTGTGTTGCTTAAGGTTGGTACTCCCAAGTTCTCCAATCATTATACATGTCATGGTAGATTGCATAGCATATAGAATCCATGTATGTATGCTTGATTTGCTTGGTTTGCTTGAAAGGGGTCTTTAATGATGAAATTTGGACTTAGGTGTTAAAGGTCTTGAAAATGGTGTTAAATTATCCTAAACACTCCTAATAATGTGTAGGAACACTTTAGGGTTGATTGGATCGAGTTTGGGAATGAATCCTAGTAATTTTTTAAGTGCAAACCTGTTTTTCGTGCAGGGGTATCGATACACGGGCTACCGGTATCGATACCCATAAGTGGATTTTGGCTAAGTGGCCAGGTGTATCGAACCATGGTTCGATACCGGGACCTCCAGTGGCATAATGGCATCGATACCCGTATCGATGCTGGTGGGTCCCTTTTTGTTGACTTTGAAAATGGTCAAAGGGTATCGATACGGGTATCGATACCCATGGTTCGATGCCTTCTTTGGGTAGGTATCGAGGCAGGTGGTTCGATACCCCATATAAGGGTATCGAAACCCCTGCGAAAACTTGACAAGATAGACATTGTTTGAGGTTCGATAATGGGAATAAAGGTCACAATGAATATTATAATTAATGAAATGAATGGATAACACAAGATTGACGTATTTAAACCTTGAATGACTAAATTATGTTAAGTCTTGATTTGTTTTGATGTGAGGATCCTAGGTGGATCGTTTATGTGTGTTGAGTCCTTGATTGATGGAAATCCGGATATCTAAAAGTGTTGCAACACGTCGAAGGCCATCCGATGTAACATTCTAGGTGATGATTTTGAAGACCATTCCGAATGTAGGATCCCAGTGCTGTATGGACGCGGGCCTCATTCGATGATACTCGATGTGACATTCCGAGTATGGGATTTGGAGGATCCCGATGCTGTGTGGACGCGGGCCTCAAATCCCGGATGTAGGATCCCGATGCTGTGTGGACGCGGAACCTGCTTGTAGTGTAGGATCCCGATGCTGTGTGGACGCGGGCCTCACTACTTTGTGCTGTTGTTTGACATGTATATGCTGTGTGCGTTATTATACATTCATTTATACCATGAGATAGGCAAGCATGCTAGATCATCATTTCATGCACGATGTTTATATGTTATGCTTTACTGCTTATGATATGCATGATGTTGGCCGAGTTCGGCGTACCCACTGAGCTTTAGTAGCTCAGCGTTCGAAATGTGTTTTCGTGCGTAGGTTAAGTGAAGCCAGTTCGTGGAGCACCTTCAAGGTTTGGATTTCAGCATCGACCTATGTCAGGGTACATTATAGATTAGTGGGCTAGTACTTAGTTGGACCCTATGTATCTTGTAACTCTGTTTTGTTTATTGTCGAATATTTTTAAACGGTTGTAATATTTTGGGAGCTCCGCTACTTTAATCTATTCTGATTTACGTTTTAAATGGATTTGGACCCGACTTTATGGGCTTTTGGAAAGAAATTTTGAAATACAGGTTTTGGGCCGGAGGGCCAATGTAACATCCGGGTCGGGGTGTTACAATACATCAGCAATAACCAATTCTAAAGGAGTTGAATATTGTGTACTGGACAAATTGAAAGGTAACTTATGTGCTTTACCGAGTTCACAAGCATTGCAAGAAAAAAATTTTAAATTTTTATTATTGATATGAACATTACAATGAGACAACACAGTTGTAAGAACCAATGGGGATGAATGTCCATGTAGTAATTGGCACATTATCAATTATAGCTATATATGAAGTGTGTGAAGGTGAAAAAGTATGAAGACCGAGAGGATCTTTTCCAGTAACACCAGGTTCCTTAATGGAAGCACAAGTAGGAGAGTCATAAGGCACATGAAGTTTATAAAGGCCTGCAGATTCAGATCCAGTGAGCAGCACTTGTTTTGTATGCAAATCTCTGACTTGACGAAATGAGAGATAAAACTCAAATGAGACCTGATTATCCTGAGTAAATTTTGACACAGACAACAAATTTTTAGTAATCTGAGGCACATGTAAAATATTTTTCATATGCAAAGGTTTAACAGCTGTAAGTAAAGTTGATTGACCAGACAAATTAATCATTAAAGATTGACCATTACCCACTTGAACTGTACCTGAACCTGAATGAACCGAACCAGGATGCATGCAAGAAATGTCATTAGTCAAATGGTGAGAAGCACCCGAGTTAGGGTACCAAGCATTATCCTCAAACACCTTAGCTACATGCACTTGATGACTTGGCAGAGGGGAGGTAGCAGGGGCAGAACCTAAGGGAGACATTTGAGTAACACCTGTTGGAAGCAACTCAGTCGTCACAAGAACTGAAGAAGGTATCCCATAACCAGGTAATACTGTAGGGGTTTTAAGTGAGGCAACAGGAAGAGAGATCATAGGCTACATGGCTACAGAGGTAATAAATTAGGAGCACTATACACAAATCCATTAAACTAACCGGGCACCATAATTTGTGGACCTGAAAATGTGATTAAATGAGCTTGAGGAGTAGGATTATATCCCCTACCACTATAAACAGGTCTAGAAGCCTCATTCTTAAAAGATGTATCAAACCGCGAGTAGCACCTACCCACCAAATGTCCCAACTGAAACATAGCTGACATTGTGGCCTGTTTCTGCCACGCCCTCGTCCTCTACCATTGTTAAAAGCATAAGGATTCAAGGGAACTTGATACGACTGATCAGTAAAGACAACAAGTTGTTGAAAAGGTCTAATAAAAGTCGATGGGTCAACACTAGGATGAGAGAAAAAGTGGCCTGGCACACTAGGTGGAAGAGCAGTAATAGGCTGAGGTTGTGGGGTAGTAGCAATGTGGACAACAATATTAACGTGAGAAGCAATGAGAGGAACCTGCCTGGTTTCAGCATCAAGCAAAATTGAGGTGACATAGGTAAGATTAGAAGAACTTGGGCTAGCAGTAATCACAGTAACAATAGGACCATAATCAGGAGGTAAACCATTAAAGACAACTGTCACATGCTCTTGTTCTGAAATAAGTTCACCACAGTTAACCAAGTTATCACATATAGACTTAATTTTCATCAAAAATTCCTTCATACTTAAATCTCCTTTTTTTCTGAGAATGCAACATGCGTCTATAGGACATAAGCTTCAAGGTTGATTTACCACTATACAATCTTTTCAAGGCATTCCATATATCAGAAGTTGTGTTTAATCCTATGAGGTGGAGTAAAATAGACTGACTAACAGTCGACAATAATCAAGTGGCCAAAGCCTCATCCTGTTCTTCGAAGGCCTCAAATTCGGGATTGATGCTAATGGTGCCTTAATGAGAAAGATATTGAACAGGGGGAGTAACAGTACTGTCAATAAGCCTAAACAATCGGTTGGCTTTGATGATTAAAAAAACTTGTTCATGCCAAAGGAGGTAGTTGTGATCATCTACCACAACGTTGATTTTCTTAGAGGAAAACAATTTAGGCGGAGCACAAGAAACTGAAATTGAAGGATTCACAGATGATGAATTTGAGGGATTTGTATTGTCTGAAGTAGGAGACGCAGCAGGAACGAAATCGATCGCCATAAGCACACAATAAACGATTGAACAACAATCTGAAGTAGGAGACGCAGCAGGAATGAAATCGATTGCCATAAGCACACAATAAACGATTGAACAACAATAAAACCCACAGATTCAAACAACCATTCAACCGAGAAACCCTAGAACAATCCGGCCATTATAATCCAATCACAATAACATGACCCAGCACCAAGAATTGAGAACGAAAAAAAATAAAACCCATTTAGCAAGAAAACCCACAACCAAGGAACGAAGAAAAGTATCAACACACGGACCAATTCCACCAAGAAAAGGCAACAAAAAGAACAAAATCCTACCAGAAAACACCTTAAGAGGTCGCCTATCAGCTCACCTCGTCACCGGACGACTCATCGAAGATCAGAATGGCTTTGATACCATGTTAAAAGTCTAATCTGAGGATCAACAGTGATGGAGCATTGAGCTCCTAACAGAGTAATAGAAATAATGGAGAAGACGATATGGTAAAGAGAAGGACAAAAAATAAAAGAATAACTCACGTGACTTTTATTAAAAGGAAAAAAAAAAATTACACAGCTGAATGGAAATCCTAAACATATCAAGAGAGTGAGTTTGCTATGAGCTAAGCATCCAGTCATATAGGATTCATCTACCCCAACTAACTCTAACTGACTCATAACAGATCAGATGGATTAAAATCCAGTGTATAACCTCCGGTGTATAACCCACGCAATATTATACTCTATCAAGGTTCACACCATACCATTAAGGCAACTTAAAAACTTAATATAACTTAATTTAAATAATATATAAATAAATTATAGTTAAACTTAGTTTTATTTATCTTATGATATAATTTTATTAATATTTATAATACAATTTAAAAATTATGTTAAATTATAATTTTATTTATATACTATTCGCTTTGAAGTTATATCGAGTCTTTAAGTTAGTTTGGTGGTTTTACAAAACCCTTTCATCTTTTAAAGGTTCTTGATTTAAGCTTTCTTAAATGTAATATTTTCTTAATTGTTCTCTAAATAAATTATATCGATAAAAAAATTAAATAAAATTTTCTTTAAAATTTTCTTAAACGTGTCCATGGGACCAATTATTAAAAATTACCCACCTCATCACTTTTTCCATGTCATATATTTTTTCCAAGTGAATCTACACTTGAAAAAAATTATTTTTAAAATCAATTAACAGTAAATATGAGTGAAGATTCACTTAAATAAATATTATATGAAAAAAAAATTATGAGATGAATGATTTTTAGTGGTTGGTCCCATAGATGACGTGATGGGAATTACCCATAATATAATTTCTCGTAGTTTACCCTTAATTAATTGATTGCATTTAATAAAAAAATCTAACACTCTTATTTTTATCTTCATTTGTTATTTTAATATGTATTTTTATTGTTAACCGTTTAAAATTGATCCTCGATCATTGAATTTTTTTTTATTTTGTTTCGAGATAATTTTTTTAAATTATCGATAATATTTAATAGTTTAATTTCAATTTATTATATTTTATTTTTTATTTTAATTTATTATATTTTTATTTTTTCTTCTATAATTCTATTCCACTAAATTATCATTTTGGCTTTTATTTTTTTAAGCAATTTATCCATCGATTTTTTATTTTATATTAAAATAATCCCTTTACAAATAAAAATTGTCAGTCAATTGATAATAAATAGTTTAAAATGATATAAAAAACTACATAATAATGTCATAGAGACAAATATACTTATATTATAAAATAACACGTCAATCAAAAAATAATTTTATAAAATATAAAAATATTTTCTCTTATGACTTAGCATTTTATCAAGTCATTAAGTTGTTTTTCTTATGTTGACTAACATTTTTATTTAAAAAGAAATCATTTTGACACAAAATAAAACGTTAAGAGTTAAATTGTTTAAAAAATAAAAACTAAAATAAAAATTCAATTAAATATTAGATATATTTTTGATTAAGTAAAGAAATTACAAATTTTTCTCATACCAAGATTCGAACCCATATAAAATGGTATAAGATAAACATCCTTGACCACAAGTATTATGAAAAAAAATGTTGATGATGTATCCCTACTTTGACACTTAGGTCTATTCTATAAACTCTTACCATCACCGAAAGTTTGACACAATTAGTTTTCATAAAATTAGGATTGTTCACCGTAATTAGGGTTGTTATTATCGGATATTAGATTGGATTTGATTCTATTTTTTGATATATTATTTTTTGAATTAATATAATGATTTATATCTGATTCAGAAAAAAAAATATCCAAGTATCAAATATTCAGATCAAATAATCAGAGATCCGATTATTCAAAAATATTGTTTGATTTAACTTTTTTTTTCAAATTTAAAGGTTGTATTTATGAAAATTTTAGAATTTCGAATATAACAAATAATAAATTGATAAATATAATAATAATCGAATCTATGAAACTTATGATTTTTTTTTTAATTTTCAGATATAACAACCATCAAATTGTTAAATACAATAAGATTAATATTTATAAAATATTAAATTTTTGAATATTTAGAGGATCTGAAACTTAAAATATTACGATTCGTGTCCTATTCTAAAAATTTAAAATCATATAAAATATCTAATCTAGAAATAAATATTAAATTAAATATCTAAATATTTAAATCAAATCAATAAATAATCATTTTAAATTATTAAAATCAAATATATTTAAAAGCTCCTAATTATTATTGTTACTGTATTTGTATGTATCACGGTTATTACACGGAGTTGACTTAAAATATATTATTTAAACCAATTTTATAGCCATTAATGCTTGATTAAATTACTCTTTGCTTCTTTGTATTTGTTTGATTGAGGAAGAAAAAAGACAAAACCAAGTTTCGAATAATCTCTAACTTAATTAACAGATTCGTTCCATGAATACGATTAATTAAGGCAATTAATTAACTCAATTTTTCTTGAGATCTTAGTCAGATTCTAACGACAAACACATGTTTTGTTTTTTTGCTAACTCTACTGACTAGTACTATATTTAATTATGCTCATAAACCTTCATAAATTGCGGGTTAAGGTATTAATTAAGGCATAAAATAAAAAATATAATATTTGATTGAATAATCATTTTGACCTTTTAATTTTTGAGTAATTTGATCTTTAATGTTTTGTTTTAAAACAAAATGACTTCTCTATAAATGAAAACTAACAATCAACTAACGATAAATAACGTGATAAATTTATATGGTAGTGCATGTTGACATGATAATATAAAAATCAGTAAGAGATATATTTTTTTAAAAAAATATAATATTACCAAAGATATTACTAGATTATCATCTTGAGTAACGAAAAATTAACTTATAAACATATAAAAATCAAGTATTTTTACTTAAAAATGATATTTATATTAATTTCTTCTAAAATATCAATTTTGGTTGTCATCAAAGCAAATCCATTTAGCCTTTCTTGTGACATAGTTGTTCGTATGTATGATTTCAACAACTTCAATTTTGAAAAATTTCATTCTACAGAAGTAACGATAATTAAAATAGTCGATAAGATTTTATAAGCAATTGTCACATATGATAAACAATTATAATGTTTTAATAATTATAATTCATCTTTCTTAAGAACATTTTTAAATTTTTTATAATAAATTTTGAGATTAACATCATCTAATAAATATAATTTATCAAAAAAAATTGGCTTAACTCAATAATAGGTGCCCAAAGTATACATCTTTTCTGAAATAGGTGCCTAATGTTGTTTTTTTTGGCTAAAATAAGTGTCTAAACTATATATTTTTTCTGAGATAGGTGCCTAATGTATTTTTTGGCTGAAATAGGTGCCTAAAGTTTTATTCCCTTAGTGTTTTAAGGTAACAGTGTTAAAAGAAAATTGTTTAATTTATAAATAAGTACCTAAACTATATATTTTTTTAAAAAATAGGTGCCTAATGTAATTTTTATTAAAATAAATATCTAATTTTTTTCTTATAAGTAATTTATATTTTTTATAAGATATAAAATTAGTTATATCTTAAATTAATCATCTAACCTTTTAAATTATGAGAAAAATTATTTTTTAACAACACTAAAATAAAAAATAATTAAAATTTATATAATTTTATATTAATATTTTTTATATTTTCCACAACAATCATCAATGGGACAAATCGATTCACTTGCAAGGATATGCCGCCGGTTCACATGGGGAATATATACAAAAATTATTATATTCCTATTACATTTATAATTGTATCGAAAAAGAATTAAAAATATTAATATAAAATTATATAAATTTTAATTATTTTTTATTTTAGTGTTGTTAAAAAATATTTTTTTCTCATAATTTCAGCTACTAATCAAATTTAAATAAATTATTAATCAATTATAATAAATAATTTAATAGATTAAAACGATGATATATAAATAATTTTACATCTTATAAGAAATATAAATTACTTATAAGAAAAAAATTAGGCATTTATTTCAATAAAAATTACATTAGGAACCTATTTTAAAATATATATATATATATATATAGTTTAGGTACTTATTTATAAATTAAATAATTTTCTTTTAACAGTGTTAGTTTAAAATACTAAGGGAATAAAACTTTAGGCACCTATTTCAGCCAAAAAATACATTAGACACTTATCTCAGAAAAAATATATAATTTAGGCACTTATTTCAGCTAAAAAAAAAATACTAGTCACCTATTTCAAAAAAAGTGTATACTTTAGGCACTTACTACTGAGTTAAGCCAAAAAAATTTGCCGTTCTTTTTTTGGGTCGATCGTTCTTAATTGTTCTTGTCCAAACCTCCCACTACATATAGACAAATGTGTTGGCTTAAAAAAATGTTACACCAATTAAAAATAATTTTATAAAATTATATAAAAATATAAAATGATTTTTTATACTAACTTATCATTCTTTTAAGTCATTTTATGTTGTTTATCGTAAATTTTCTAACATTTTTTTATCTATAGAGAGGTTATTTGATTCAAAATAAAACATCAAAGATTGAATTGCTAAAAATACTAAAATAACTATTTTAGTAAAATATTAAAGATATTTTTTAATTTTATACCTTAACTAAAAAAATTAACATGTACATGATTTATAATTGTTTTTCTCTACTAACATGATTTATAATAGTTAAATGCATCATAAAATAATATATTGTTTATTAAGAGTATATAAAAATTAATAAAATTTAATTTGTTTTATTAATTATTGCAACATTATTCTAAATATTATGAAATTACTTGGTAAATACGAAAAAATATTATGGCTTCCATATTTATACCTAATGCAACGAATAAAAATGAAAAAAAAAACTTAAATGATTTATTTACACAAGTCAAGTCGTAATTAGGATGAAACTATGAGAAAAAGGAAATGAGAATAAAGTTATAAGAAAAATTATTTGATTTATTCTTAAAATTAATAATTTTTTGAAAAATATTTTTTTTTCTAAAAATAGAGGTTGAGATTTAATATTATTATTTTTAAAATTAACTTATATTAAAAATTATTAGATCAAAAAATTTGATAAAACTTTGTTTCTTTAACGACCCGGATTTCGGAATCCGAGTGTCGAGTTAAACCGGAACGTTGGGCTCCGACATTTGTGTTGAGTTGATCAATCAATGAAATTGGCCAAGAGGGGGGTGAATTGGTTATTAAAAAATTGATGTAAGATTTTTCGGTAAATGATGAAACACACGAATTATAGTGGTTGAAGCTTCGAAACAAGCTCTACATCCACTACCTTAGCTCCCACTAAGGATTTTGAAACCAATTCACTAAATGAATTCAACCTTTTTCTAGGTTCAAGGGCTAACCTTTACAAATAAGCCAATTTCTTACCCGAAATTGACTTAGACCTCACAAAGGATTACAAATAAAAGAAAGGCAAATATGAAGTCTCTCACAAGATGAATATTGCCCCAATTACAAATAAACTCTCCCCAAACTCAATTACAAAGGATTAAAATGAAATACAAGAGTTGGGAGTCAAGATATGCAATAGAGAGCTTTGGAGTTGGATTTGTGTGCTTGGATGTTGCTTGAGGTTCAATAGTTGTTAATGCTGCTCAAAATGCTTCAATTTATACCTTCTCATTGATTTCTAACCGTTGGGGTTGTTGGAGATGTAGATATAGACGTTGGAGCCTTCTCTTTCCATCATAAATGCACTCTGCAAGAACTGGTATCGAAACACGGGCTACCTGTTTCGAAACAGACCACAAATAGAAAGAGACGTTGTGCATTCATTAAAGGGCGTATCGAAACGGGTATCGATACCTGAAGTAAACTATGAAGTTTGGTATCGATACGGGTATCGAAACGGAGTAACCACCATTTAAAGCTTTAACTGCCACCAACGGTCAACTCATTTAATGTTTAAAAGAACCGTTGGGTATTTTGGGGGTATCGATACAAGTATCAAAATAGTAAGCCTTAATTTTAAATATTTTTAAATTAATTAAAAACTCAAGGCATGGTTCGATACTGGGTTCGAAACATTTGTTGGCAGTGAGGTCCCAGTATCGAAACGTGTATCGATACTTGTTCTTAGTCTCAAGAACAAGCTTTCAAAAACAAAGGGCGGTATCCATACCTGTTCTAGTGGTATCGATACACTCGTATAAAAACACTTAGAAAAATTATTTCAAAGTTCTTGGTTTGACTTGAAACCTTAATTTTGACTTGTAACTTAAAAATTTATTACAGAATAAGTCCTTTAACATAATTGTTATATCAAAATCAATATTACTTTTACAATTTGGGCCTCGTCAGGCCCGAGTTTGAGTGTAGGATTGGTTTTGGGCCTTGGTTTTGGGTTAAACCGGAACGTTTTGAAGGTTTTTTTTGGTATCTTCCCTTGTTGAAGACAAAGAGGGGGGAGTTATGTTTTCTCTGCAGAAAACTGAATGGTGAAGCCACCATTGTTCATCCTTTTCTGTTCATCTTTTCTCTCATCTAAACTAGAAGCTAAAGGTTTTATCTTGTTGTTTTAGGCTGTGAATCTCGTTTGAAGTGTTGAGAGGAAGTTGTAAAGCTTTAGAGGATTTACGAAACAAGGTAAAAAGATTGAAGTTTGGTGTAGGAAGGTTTTGTGAGAGCTTGAAGTATCAAAAATGGGAGAAGGGCTTTTAAGGTGTTCTTTTATCTGTTCTTTGAGGTTTATAACTTCTTAAAACATTCCTAGCAATATCTAATTGTTGGTTTAATTTCTTTCTTGTAGAGAAAGAAGTTGGGGAACCTTTAAGAAGGTTTGGCAAGGAAAAAGCTTGAAGGAAGAAGTGAGCGTGTTTGTTGTGCTCTTGCTTGAGGTTCGTACTCGACAACTATTCTTTGCATCAAATATCTCATGAGTAGGTTTTTCATTACTTGTGTCTGCATACATGATGATTGCTTGGTTGGTAGCTAACAGACCTTCAATCGTGAATTTCGTTATAGGATATTTGGTGGGTTAAAATGATAGAATGTGTTGGGCTTGAAGATGCTCGATTCACAACCGATTTAAGCTTTCCATGTAATGGAGAATCGGTAATTTGGGTGTTTATGGTGGAAGCAAAAAGATAGACAATAAACACAAGGATTTTAGAGTGCTTCGGCCACGCCTACATCCACTACCTTAGCTTCCCACTAAGGATTTCCCAAATTCACTAAGAATTTCGTCCTTTTGAGGACAAAGGGCTAACCTTACAAACCTTGACTCAAAACTGAATCAAGCATCCAAAGTTCACAACCCGAACTTTGGGAATTCACTCAAACAAGAGAAACTTAGCAAAATTGATTAATCCTTCTAACAAGGCTAATGTTTGCAATCTAAGCACTCACTCAATCCTAATACACTTGAGCATATATTGACAATTTAGCTCACAAGTGTTTGTCTACCCAAAGATAAGAAAAATTAAGCACTAAGACAATTGCTTGATCATAATTTTGTTACAATCGAAGCATTGGTCTTCTCTTGATGCTTGAGACTTGCTTTTATCATCCCAAATGAGCTTCTAGCCGTTTATGACCGTTGAGGATGTTTTGGAGCCGTTTGAAGCTGATTTCAAGGCATATTTCTGTTTCTAGTGCAGGAGGTATCGATACCCCTAGAACTGGTATCGAAACACATACTTTGGGAAATGGTCGTTGACCTGCATTTATGAACAGGTATCCATACTGGTATCGATACCGCTCCTAGCCGTTGGGGTTTTTCATAAAATCGTTTATGACCGTTAGGGGTGTATAGAAACCGGTATCGAAACCAAACATCACAGTGGTGAAAGGGTATCGATACCAGTATCGATACCACTGTGATTTCTCCTTTTAAAACAAGGCGATATCGATACCATTATGAATGATATCGAAACACCTGGGTTAAAAATGTTTCTTTGGTTTCTTTAAATCATTTAAAAAACTTTTAAAATCTCTCAAAAACTTCTTAAATATATTTTCAAGTTGTTTGGACAAAATAACCATTTTTGAAATCTTTTCAAATTAGTCCAAAATTATTTTTCAATTATTATATCAAAACATTAGTTCTACAATCTTCCCCTTTTTGATATAATAAAACCAACTTGAAAAATTGCTTTTGAGATTGCTCCCCCTTTGTGAAATAAAATTTGAATAAGAGAATTAAAGAATCAAATCATTTAAAGTTCCCTCTTATCAATTTGAAAGTCTTTGGAAATCAATTTTTCACAATATTCTCCCCCTTTTTGTTATATCAAAAATGGTTCAAAGCAAGTTTGAAATTCTTTAAAGCTCATAACATAGGAGAGTTTTAAAATGTCAATTGTTTTAAAAACAAATATCAAAACTTAGTTTATGAAAACAAAAGACTCCCCCTTACTCAAGGCATCATTAAGATATTAGTCCAACATATATGATAATCTAGTTTAAACAAAAGATAAACAAAATAAAAGCTAAAAACTAGATTTTACCACACTTGAACTCAAGGGGGGATGTGAAGCCTTCCTTTTTCAAGTGTCCTTGTGTGTATGAAGCTCCCCCTTAATCTTGCACTTTGTTGCTCATACCCCCATCACACCTAAAATGAAACAATCTAGACATTTTTGGTATCCAAAATGCTTTGGATCCATTAGCATTAGAAGCACATAATTTAGTCCCCTTAGGAATCTATTTTTCAATTTCATCCATTTTAGTTGAAGTGATTAGTCCTTTTGGGACCCAAACACTTTTAAAACATTTTTCATTTTCAAATCTAGGGGTACTGGGTTGTTTCAAATAAAAGTTTGATTTTCTCAAATTATTTTTCGTTTTAAATTCTTTGGAAATCAAATCTTTTTCTTTCTTAAGATCATCTAAAGCAATTTGATGATCTTTTTCCATATTTTGAAGCAAATTTTGTAAATTGAAAACTTTAAGCTCAAAGTCTTTCAACCTTGCTTAAATTTCAAAATTGGTTTTTGAAAGCAAATCATTTACAAATTTAAGCTCTGAAATCATCTTTTTGTTTTTAGAAAATGAAGCCTTAAACTCAATAGCCAATTTGTCATAGGCTTCTTATAACTCATCAAATGAATATGAATTTAAACTAGATGAGTTAGAAGTTACCTCCCCCTCATTGAGGACCATCAAGCATAGGTTGACTTCTTCATCTTCGGTGGAGTCCCCATCACTCCAAGTAGCCACATATGCTTGCTTCTTTGAAGATGATCCATTTTTGGTTGATTTGTGGGAATCCTTCATCTTCATCTTTGATTCGTGCTTTGAGGATTTTTTACTTTTGCTCCTCACGAATCGATCGAAGTCAATGAAGAGTTGGGCAAGCTCTTCATCTTCTTCACTATCCTCCTCACTTGAATCTTCAAGGTGGATGCACTTGGAGGACTTGAGAGCAATGGTGTTGACATTTACACCAAGCTCTTGAACCTTTTTCTTCCCCATCGATCTAATCTCTTCCTTATTTTTCTCCTCTTGTCTTCCTTTCATCATAATTTGATGTGTGAGGAGGGACCCCATGAGTTCATCAAGCTTGAATGTCTTTAGATTTTTGGCTTCGATGATGGCGATCCTTTTCGAGTCCCATGACTCGAGAAGGGAATAGATTAGCTTTCGAACAAGATTCTCCTACAGAATGATCTCTCCATATCCTCTAAGTCCATTGCTGATGGTGGATAATCTATCAAACATCTTTGCAATGTCCTCTTCCGGATTCATCTTGAAGTTCTCATACTCTTGATTAAGGAGTCCAATCTTGGTCTCCTTTACTTCATTTGTACCCTCGTATGTAACTTCTAGCTTGTCCCAAAATTCCTTGACACTCTCACAAGAAGAAATCTTCTCATAGATGCTTGTATGGAATGCATAAACAAGAATGTGCAAGGCCTTGTGATTAAGCACCATCTTCTTGCGGTCTTCCACGCTCCATTCCGCCTTAGTTCCTTTTGGAACAAATGGTCCATCTTCAACTATATCCCATAGCTTATAATCTCTTGAGTTGATGAAATATGTCATCCTTATCTTCCATTGGGAGTAGTTGGACTCGTCAAAGAAAGGAGGTTTATCAATGGATTGCGCCATGAGTTGTCGGTTGATCGGTAATTGGTCGAGCTCTCCAGATCTTCTCAATAGGATGTTAATCCTCCTCGATTGAGCCTTGCTCTGATACTAATTGTTGGGCTTGAAGATGCTCGATTCACAACAGATTTAAGCTTCCCAAATGATGGAAAATCGGTAATTTGGGTGTTTATGGTGGAAGCAAAAAGATAAACAATAAACACAAGGATTTTAGAGTGGTTCGGCCACGCCTACATCCACTACCTTAGCTTCCCACTAAGGATTTCCCAAATTCACTTAGAATTTCTTCCTTTTGAGGGCAAAGGGCTAACCTTACAAACCCTGACTCAAAACTGAATCAAGCATCCAAAGTTCACAACCCGAACTTTGGGAATTCACTCAAACAAGAGAAACTTAGCAAAATTGATTAATCCTTCTAACAAGGCTAATGTTTGCAATCTAAGCACTCACCCAATCCTAATACACTTGAGCATATATTGACAATTTAGCTCACAAGTGTTTGTCTACCCAAAGATGAGAAAAATTAAGCACTAAGACTATTGCTTGATCATAATGTTGTTACAATTGAAGCATTGGTCTTCTCTTGATGCTTGAGACTTGCTTTTATCATCCCAAATGAGCTTCTAGCGATTTATGACAGTTGGGGATGTTTTGGAGCCGTTTGGAGCTGATTTCAAGGCATATTTCTGTTTCTAGTGCAGGAGGTATCGATACCCCTAGAACTGGTATCGAAACACCTACTTTGGGAAATAGTCGTTGACCTGCATTTATGAACAGGTATCGATACTGGAATCGATACCGCTCTTACCCGTTGGGGGTTTTCATAAAATCGTTTATGACCGTTAGGGGTGTATAAAAACCGGTATCGAAACTCAACATCAAAGTGGTTAAAGGTTATCGATACCGTTATCGATACCACTGTGATTTCTCCTTTTAAAACAAGGCGGTGTCGATACCATTATGAATGGTATCGAAACACCTGGGTTAAAAATGTTTCTTTGGTTTCTTTAAATCATTTAAAACACTTTTAAAATCTCTCAAAAACTTCTTAAATATATTTTCAAGTTGTTTCGACAAAAGAACAATTTTTGAAATCTTTTCAAATTAGTCCAAGACTATTTTTCAATTATTATATCAAAACATTAGTTCTACAGAATGTAACCCCAGAAAACCCTCAAAAACCTTACCTTTGATGATTGTTGCAAAGACAAAGGATGAAGAAAATGAGGTTGTAAGGGATGATCTCATACCCTCTATAAAGTGCAGAAAATAATGTCCCTAACCCCCTTTTCATCCTTTTGCCATTTACCAAAAAGTCCTCAACTAATAACTCTTAAGCCCAACAACCAACAAGCCTAAGGCCCAACAAGGCCAAACTAAACAAACCTGGGGCCTAAAAACAGAAGCTCAAGCTCTCGGGTTAACCCGACACTCGGATCCAAAATTCGGGTCGTTACAACTAATCTCTTAGATTGAAACTTAGGAATCAAGTTATGAAAACTTTCCCCTCAAATAAGCATTTTAAGTTAAATAATTTCAAAATTTGGGTTACTTTAACAAATTGGGAAAAATAGATTAAGAATTTCAATTTTATAAAAATAAATGCTTAAATCAATATTCCAAAAACCCTTAAACATCTGAAAATAGTTCCACAAAAACATGAATCTAATAAGTTTTGAATTAAAATATCTCATATTCCATAACATATTAAAATATTAAACTAAAATAATTAAAGGATCATTCTAAATAATAAATATCTGAATATCACGTGAGATGCTCCAAGTAACGGTTCGCCTAAACTGGTCTGAGAATCTGAAAACAGACTAAAAGGGTGTAAGCTAAAGAGCTTAGTGTGTCTCTAGAGTGCAAACAGTCACAAACAAAACATGTTTTACATTTTTGAAAAAGTTTCTGAAAATATTTCTGAGTTCTAGAAAAACTGAAGCATGATGCTATGATGAATGATGCATGCTAGAAAATCAAAGGGCCCGATATCAGAAATCATACAAAGTGGAGGATTATTCTCGCCAGAGTAGAGGTTTCCCTCGCTAGAGTGGAGGTTTCCCTCACGTTACTGGTTTTTATATCTAGAAAATATTTCCAATGACAAAACATGATATGATTCGTAAAATCAGAAATCAAAACTCTTACGAGTAGCAATTTTTCAGAAAATCAGATGCTTGATTTAAAAACAGAATGCACATGCCATGCATGATGATACCATATATGAACAGATAAACAATCTCAAATATCAAATCAAGCAGTGTACATATAATGTTTTAGAGATACACATAGAATATATTATAATATAGTATAGACACATAAACATGTAGTAAAGAAGAGACACACCTCAAGCAACTGAAGCTCTAACTCTGAGATGGACGCGTCTTGCGTTCCGGTCTAGCTGGAACAAGACCTATGAGGTAACATAATTGAATTACTATTCATAACTAAAACTAAGCCACCAACTAAAACAAAACTCTGATATGAAGCTTACTTACGTTAAGGTCTCGAATTATGTGCCCGATCGAAATGAATAACTGGAGATACACCAGAGGCTTCAGAAACGTTAACACCTAAATGGAAGAAATATTCTGAATTAAATACTCTTAATCTACTTTTCAGACTTTAAGAACAAATCAAATGAAAAACACTAAAAACAAGGCTTTCGGGTTTGAATTTGACAAAACAGATATCGAATTCGGACTCAGAAAGTCGAAAAAGGTCAATCGAAAAGTTTTTCGAAAAAGTCAACTTTTGGTCAAAGTTAACTCTAGTCAAAGTCAAAATCAACTTTGACTTGACTGGTCAAAAGTCAACTCTTGTCAACTCAAAAGTCAAAGTTAAAGTCAACTTTGACTTGACTGGTCAAAGGTCAAAAGTCAACGGGTCTAAGGTCCAAGGTCAAAGCTGGTTAAAGTCCATGGTCAACTGGTCAAGGTCAAACTCGATCAAAAGTCAAACAAGGTCAACGGGTCATTAATTTGGTCAAACAGTCAAAGCGGGTCAAAACCGGTTTGGTCTTCAATTTAAGTCACACTAACAAATTAAACCATAAGAATAATTTGAGCTCACCCAAATAACTTTCACAGTAAGCCTAAACCAACAACTCAATTCACAAGCCCATCCACAAACACCACCACCCACCAACACACTAATGACACAAGCCCAACAATTAACCAAACAAGCCCAACACCAAAAACTCACCAATCAACAACTATCACAACATTAGGGTTTCCATCAACCCCTATGACAAAAAGGAAGAGGATGGTTGTTGCAACAATGACAACAAATTTCTGGCGACAAGTCCAGCGACGGATTCTGACGAAAAAGATCCGATGACTCCATAAAAGCATTTTTTTTCAAAGCAACACTCTAAACATCTCGATTCTAAGAACTAAAATCCACTCAAAACAAAAAAACCGAGAGAAAAAATCTTACTCAAGCAACAACAAAAACTAAATCTGATTTATCATAATAAACCTAACCAAACTTCTCATTCAAATCTAGAACCCAAAAATTTATGAACAAAACTTACCCAACACCAAAACACCAAAACGGAAACACAACCACACCAATAATTTCGAACGGAAACTTCGATGACGGAGAGGTGAACGGTGGCCGGAGGCTCGATTGGAACCAAAAAGGAAAGATGAACTAGCGAGAGAAAGGATGCTTGAGGGGGAGAGACGTGCGGCAGAACAAAACAAAAATTCCCTAGATCTATTTTCATATTCTGGAAAAGGGGGTTTTAATTTCCATTTTAAAAAAATGGTTAAATTACACAAAAGGTCCTCTAATTTATAAAAACATTGTAAAACATACACATAGTTTTATCTTTTAAATAAAAAGGTCACTAAAGTTAAAACAAAAAATTTCCCAAATTATTAGGGTTTCATAATTTAAATTTCGAATTGGGCAAATTTGGGGCATTACAACTCTCCCTCCCTTAGAATAAATTTCGTCCTCGAAATTTTCTGATAACAAAGAAGATACTGAAACTTAACTGAAAGATACTTATACTTTTCATTCAGAACAGATAACCCGATAAAGAAACATAAACTAAAATCTCATAAGATACATGCAATACCATCAGATGACTCAACATAACCAACATGATCCCCGATGTCATCTACCAAACCATATCGTCTAACCTCTGATCTACCACCCTGAGCATATCTACCTCTATCAACAGAACCAAAAGTAACTAATCTAAACTGCCCTTTACCAAGATGAGGAGCCTGAACCAATGTCTGAGCCTGACTCTGAACAGATGAAACCGAAGGTAAACGTGGACAATCTTTCAGATAATGATCATGAGACCCACATCTAAAACAAGATCTGTTCATCATTCTACACTCTCCGTTATGCTTTTTTTTACAGAAAGAACACATTGGAATAGGTCGTGGAGCCTTTGGTTTACGTACTTTGTGGTTTTGAACTATCATAACTGAAGGTCTCACATTCTGATGACTCTAAGAAACAAACTCATCTCTAAGTCTTTTTCCTGAAGAATTGAGAAAACTTGGTTGAACTGGTTCATTTGAAACCCTTTCAATTTGACTAACATTCTGAAGTTCTATTTCTCTCATAAGAACCTTTATCCTCTCAGCAGTCTTAGCTCGACTAAAGAGCTCACTAAGCACCTTATCATGGTGTGTGGCAACTTCTCTCTGAAGTGGTAACCGAAGTCCATTTAGAAACCACTCACATCTATCTTTCTCTATCGCAACTAAACCAGGGACATACTTAGATAATCTCAGAAACTCTATATCAAAATCATTCACTGACATAACATTTTGTTTCAGGTTCACGAAGTCATCACGACATTTTGCTAAAAATTCATCTCCTACATATCGATACTAAAATGTCTGTCGGAAAACTCCCAAGTGATCTGACTAGAAGGTACTGAATCTACAACGGATTCCCACCAATTTTGAGCCTCACCATCAAGCAGAGAAACAACGACTCTTAACATCTGATCTACAGGATAATCCATCTCAACAAATAACTTTTGTAGCTTTTTCAACCAATACTCAACATTCACTGGGTGTGTACCGGTTTTACCTTCAAACAATTTCATGCCAGCAGCTATAAACTCGGTAGATAAAGGTTTTCTCGAACTCTTAGACTGACGGAGGTAACGTAGCAGCTCACGATTCACCGTGACACTATCTAACTGAACTGTCTCATTAACCTCAACACTACGAGGATTATTATTCTGAGTCTGAGGTCTTCTACCAGATCAGGTTCATTTTCTAATAATTCATTCAGATTTCTCGGTTTTTCAACAGAAGGTGGCTGAGCAAAACCAGAAATGGTGACATGACCTCGACCACGACCATGATCACTCTCAGAACCAAAAATCCTACGCGGTGGCATAACTAACTATCTGCAGAAGATAATGATCTAGAATTATAACCAGTATTGGAGTCTCACATTTAGTATACTTAAATATTTTTGTAATAGAAATGAAATCATAATATGTCTTTCCGGAATTTTCAATTTTTCAAAAATATTTCAGATGCATGCAGAAGTCAAAAATACTTTGAAACCGTTGTGATGAGCCACAAAGGCCGAGGGTTGAACCGGGCTCTGATACCACTAAATGTAACCCCCAATTTCGACCTAATGTAACACCCGACCCGGATGTCACATTGGGCCTCCGGCCCAGAACCTGTATTTTAAAAATTTCATTCAAAAGCCCAACAAGTAAATCCAATTTCAAGTCCAAAATAATATCATAAAGTCTAAACTCGGATAAAAGTAAATTCCAAAAGATAATAAGTAGTTGGAGCTCCAAAATATTATAACCCATTTAAAAACATTCGACTCGAGTAAATAATAACAGAGTTACATTACATAGGGTTTGACATAGTACTAGCCCACTAAATCTAATAAATGTACTCTGACAACATGGTCGATGCTGAAATCCAACCTTGATGGTGCTCCACGAACCGGCTTCACCTAACCTACGCACGAAAACACATTTCGAACGCTGAGCTACGAAAGCTCAGTGGGTACGCCGAACTCAGCCAACATCATGCATATCATAAGCAGTAAAGCAGTACATATAAATATCGTGCATGATATGATGATCTAGCATGCTTGCCTACCACATGGCATAAACAATGTATAATAACGCACACAACATATACATGACAAACAGACAGCAACACAAGGTAGTGAGGCCCGCGTCCACACAGCATCGGGATCCTATACTACGAGCAGGGCCCGCGTTCACACATCATCGGGATCCCATACTCAAGGATGAGGCCCGCGTCCACACAACATCGGGATCCTACATTCAGGATGGTCTTCAAATCATCACCCGGAATGTTACATCGGATGACCTTTGACGTTTTGCAACACTTTTGGATATCCGGATTTCCGTCAAACAAGGACTCGATACACACAAATGATCCACCTAGGATCTTCTCATCAAAACATATCAAGACTTAACATAACTTAGCCGTTCGGGGTTTATAACATCAATCTTGTGTTAACAATTCATTTCATTATTTATAAGATTCATTAAGACTCTTAATTCTCTTATCGAATCTCAAACAATACTTAACTTGTCAAGTTTTCGCAGGGGTATTGATACCCTTAGGTGGGGTATCGAAACACCCTGTATTGATACCCACCCAAAAAGGGTATCAAAACACTGGTATCGATATTGGTACCGATATCCTTTGACCAATTTTTGAGTCAACGAAAGGGGGATTATCTACTTCAATACGAGTATCGAATCGAAGATGCCACTGGAGGGTTTGATATCGAAACTTGTATCGATACCCCCTCCCTATCAGCCTATTTTTCCCTCAGGGGTATCGATACATGGGTCACCGGTATCGATACCCCCTGCACAAACTTGCAGGTTTCACTTAGAAAATTTTAAGGATTCTTCCCAATATTAGTCTATTCGATTCTAAAGTGTTCCTACTCATTATTGGGTGTGTTTAGAGTGTTTTAATATCATTTTTCAGTCATCAAATACACAAATCCGAAATTCACCATTAAAGGTTCTAAAGCTTCAACCAAACACTCATGCATAGAAATCTATATGTATGCACACTACAATGATAAGGATGATGATAGTAAGAGTTGGGAGTACAAACCTTAGCAAAGCAACAGCAAAAACGTCCTCACACCTCCACTTCAAGCTTTCTCTTTTCCAAGGATCCTTGAGGGCTCACCGACCTCTTTCTCTACAAGAGAAAGATAAGCAACGATCAGAAACGTTTTGGGGTGATTCCTAGAGCTTAAAAACACCAAAAGACTCATATTCTAAGCTCATAAAACCTAAACCCGAGCTTAACTCAAAACCCCTACTTAAACCTTCATCTTCATCAAACCAACACATTTTTACCTCTTTTTATAAATCTCTAACAGCCTTATAACTTATCCTTCTGCACAAAAACGTGATTCCATCAGAAAACCCTCAAAAACCTTAACTTTGATGATTGTTGCAAAGACAAAGGATGAAGAAAATGAGGTTGTAAGGGATGATCTCATACCCTCTGCAAAGTGCAGAAAATAATGTCCCTAACCCCCCTTTTCCATCCTTTAGCCATTTACCAAAATACCCTCAACTAATAACTCTTAAGCCCAACAACCAACAAGCCCAACAAGCCTAAGGCCCAACAAGGCCAAACTAAACAAACCCGGGGCCCAAAAATAGAAGCCCAAGCTCTCGGGTTAACCCGACACTCGGATCCGAAATTCGGGTCGTTACAACTAATCCCTTAGATCGAAACTTAGAAATCAAGTTACGAAAACTTTCCCCTCAAGTAAGCATTTTAAGTTAAATAATTTCAAAATTAGGATTACTTTAACAAATTGGGAAAAACAGATTGAGAATTTCAATTTTATAAAAATAAATGCTTAAATCAATATTCCAAAAAACCTTAAACATCTGAAAATAGTTCCACAAAAACATTCATCTAATAAGTTCTGAATTAAAATATCTCATATTCCATAACATATTAAAATATTAAACTAAAATAATTAAAGGATCATTCTAAATAATAAATATCTGAATATCGTGTGAGATGCTCCAAGTAACGGTTCGCCTAAACTGGTCTGAGAATCTGAAAACAGACTAAAAGGGTGTAAGCTAAAGAGCTTAGTGTGTCTCTAGAGTGCAAACAGTCACAAACAAAACATGTTTTACATTTTTGAAAAAGTTTCTGAAAATATTTCTGAGTTCTAGAAAAACTGAAGCATGATGCTATGATGAATGATGCATGCTAGAAAATCAAAGGGCCCGATATCAGAAATCATACAAAGTGGAGGATTATTCTCGCCAGAGTAGAGGTTTCCCTCGCTAGAGTGGAGGTTTCCCTCACGTTACTGGTTTTTATATCTAGAAAATATTTCCAATGACAAAACATGATATGATTCGTAAAATCAGAAATCAAAACTCTTACGAGTAGCAATTTTTCAGAAAATCAGATGCTTGATTTAAAAACAGAATGCACATGCCATGCATGATGATACCATATATGAACAGATAAACAATCTCAAATATCAAATCAAGCAGTGTACATATAATGTTTTAGAGATACACATAGAATATATTATAATATAGTATAGACACAGAAACATGTAGCACAGGAAGAGACACACCTCAAGCAACTGAAGCTCTAACTCTAAGATGGACGCATCTCGCGTTCCGGTCTAGCTGAAACAGGACCTACGAGGTAACATAATTGAATTACTATTCATAACTATAACTAAGCCACCAACTAAAACAAAACTCTAATATGAAGCTTACTTAGGTGAAGGTCTCGAAGAATGTGTCGATCGATACGAATAACTGGAGATACACAGAGGCTTTAGAAACGTTAACACCTGAACGAAAAAAATATTCTGAATTAGATACTCTTAATCTACTTTTCAGACTTTAAGAACAAATCAAATGAAAAACACTAAAAATGAGGCTTTCGAGTTTGAATTTGACAAAACAGATGTCGAATTCAGACTCAGAACGTCGAAAAAGGTCAATGGGAAAGTTTTTCAAAAAAGTCAACTTTTGGTCAAAGTTAACTCTAGTCAAAGTCAACTTTAACTTGACTGGTCAAAAGTCAACTCTTGTCAACTCAAAAGTCAAAGTTAAAGTCAACTTTGACTTGACTGGTCAAAGGTCAAAAGTCAACGGGTCCAAGGTCAAAGCTGGTTAAAGTCCATGGTCAACTGGTCAAGGTCAAACTCGGTCAAACGTCAAACAAGGTCAACGGGTCATTAATTTGGTCAAACAGTCAAAGCGGATCAAAACCGGTTTAGTCTTCAATTTAAGTCACACTAACAAATTAAACCATAAGAATAATTTGAGCTCACCCAAATATCTCTCACACTAAACCTAAACCAACAACTCAATTCATAAGCCCATCCACAAACACCACCACCCACCAACAAACTAATGACACAAGCCCAACAATTAATCCAACACACACCCAACTCAACTTTCTCACATAAACAAGCCCAACACCAAAAACTCACCAACCAACAACTATCACAACATTAGGGTTTCCATCAACCCCTATGACAACAAGGAAGAGGACGGTGGCTGCAACAATGAAAACAAATTTCCGTCGACGGATTCCGACGACAAAGATCCGATGAATCCATAAAAGCATTTTTTTTCAAAACAACACTCTAAACATCTCGATTCCATGAACTAAAACCCACTCAAAACAACAAAACCATAGAACAAATCTTACTCAAGAAACAACAAAAACTAAATCTGATTTATCATAATAAACCAAACCAAACTTCTCATTCAAATCTAGAACCCCAAAAATTTATGAACAAAACTTACCCAACACCAAAAGACCAAAGCGGAAACACAACCACACCAACAATTTCGAACGGAAACACCGATGACGGAGAGGTGAAAGGTGCCCAGAGGCTCGATTGGAACCAAAAAGGAAAGATGAACTAGCGAGAGAAAGGATGCTTGAGGGGGAGAGACGTACGGCAGAACAAAACAAAACTTCCCCATATCTGTTTTCATATTCTGGAAAAGGGGGGTTTAATTGCCATTTAAAAAATGGTTAAATTACACAAAAGGTCCCCTAATTTATAAAAAACATTGAAAAAAATACACATAGTTTTATCTTTTAAACAAAAAGGTCACTAAAATTAAAACAAAAAATTTCCCAAATTATTAGGGTTTCAGAATTTAAATTTTGAATTGGGCAAATTCGGGGTGTTACATAGAAAAACACTTTGAACACCTATAATAATGTGTAGGATTAATTTGGGGTTAAATGGTTGAGATTAAGGTAGTGTTTTAAGCAAATTTTGGGTGCAAACCTGTATTTTTTTGCAAGAGTATCGATACCGGGTGACTGTGTATCAATACCCTAGAGGGTAAATTAAGGTTTGGGATGCAGGCGTTTCGGAACGCCATCCTTGCGTTTCGATACCAAAAATTCTAGAGGCAAATCATTTCGATACCCCATATAGGGAGTATCGAAACATATAGTTTTTCTTGGGTCTTCTCGAAAGGGTTGACTTGGTGTATCGATATACCGAGGAAACGTTTTGATACCATTTCGTTTTAATACCCTCTTTGTAGGCATATCGATACATGGAAATTTTGATACCCCTTTAGGCGTTTGGATACCCTTGGGTAATCTTCTCAAGTTTTTAAGGGTTGACTTTGGGGGTTTCATAAATTATTCTAAGGGTTCCTATTGGTTATTTAAGCTATAAAATGAATATTAAAACTTGGAATTGGTGATAATGACTTCGATAACATGAATTATGCTTGAGGCTTGGTCTTGTTTTGGGTCGTGGTATATTTTGGTGTAAAGATCCTTGGTGAATCAACTTGTATGGTTGAGCCTTGTGTGATGGGAATCCGAATACCCAAAATAATGTTACAACACAAAGAAGGTCATCCAGTGTAATATTCGGGGTGATGTATCGAAGACTATTTCCAAATAAAGGATCCCGGATGCTGTGTAGACACGGGCCTCATTCCAAGATGCTCGATGTAACATTCCAAGCATTTGATTTGGAGGATCTTGATTCTGTGTAGACGCAGGTCTCAATCCCGGATGTAAGATCCCGATGTTGTGTGAACGCGGGCCTCATCCATGAGTATGGGATCCCTATGTTGTGTGGACGCGGGCCCTGCTCGTAGTGTAGGATCCTTATATTGTTTGGACGCGTGCCTCACTACCTTGTGGTTTTGGTTTTTGTTGACATTGTAGTGATCCATTTTTTAAAAAGAAAATTAAAAAAGTTCGATGGGATTTGAAAATTCGGTATCCGAAGATGACACCTGAAGAACAGGATGTCACTCCCATTGGAATACCGTTAAAATTTAAAAATTAGTTAGTTGGTTGGAGTCGCCATCGACCGTTCAAAAAGGTGGATCGAACACCAAAAATAAAACCAAAGAAAATTAGGTTCGGGAGTTGGTCACGTTTGAGGAAGGATTAGCACCCCATAACGCCCAAAATTGATACCTAAAGGTTCGCATCGTAATTCTTTAAGAAAATATAAAATTTGAATTAATTTAATTTTTAATTTTTAAAATGCATATCCTAATATCTACGACAATTCAAAGAAGATAACACCAGGAGACCAGGATGCTACTCCCAATAGAATATGTCGAGATAATAATTTCTAATATAATAACGAAATAAAGGTAAAACATGAATATAATAAAAAAAAATAAACAACCTTAATATAGTAATAATAAAATAAAATAATAAAGATAATAATAATAATAATAAAACCATGGACCAAATCTGAAAAAAAGGAATTATAGGGTTAAAGATAAGTAAACCAGTGGCTAAAGTGAACAAAACAGAAAGATATAGGGCCTAAATAGCAAAAACAGTGACTAAAATTAAATAAAAAGTAAACTCAGTGACTAAAATTAAATCAAAAGTAAACTGGAGAGACAAAATGAAGAATACTAAAAGTGCAAGGGTTGCATGCGTGATTTTCCCCTTAATCCGGGTTAAGCGTGAATCCGGGTCAGGCGAATGGGTCGATAATCGGGCATGGATAGCCAAAACGACGTCGTTTTGGGCCCTGTATCCAGGCACCAAAACGATGTCGTTTTGGTTTTGGTATTTAAGCTTCATTTTTTCTCAAACATGAGAAACGAGCTAACAGAGGAGCTCTCGGTTCTCTAGAGCCTGGTTACCATTGGTGAGGAACGATGTCATTCGTCGTCGTCGGCCACCGTACCGGCCACCGTCACTGGTCGCTGAAGATCAAAAAGAGACACCTTTCCGAAAGATCTCAACGAGGGGAACGCGATGGCGTGCTCGGTTTTGCGAAAAAATAACTGTGGAAGCCTAGATCTAAAGATGAGTATTTAAACTTTTAAATTTTCTACCTTTTTCTTTTGTTTTCCGGTTGGCTCCCGATCTCTCTTTTTTCTTTTTCCGATTTGTTTTTTGAATATTATGGTGGTGTATGATGCTATTTTTTTGCTTCGAATCTACTCTCTTTGTGCGACTTTCCTTGTTTTTTCTTATTAATTCGTAACCAGAATTACAACGCTTTAATTCGGCATTTATAGCCCAGATTTATACATATTTTAATGTAAATATCCCTGTTACAAATATGAAAATCCCAGTTCTAATAATGTTTTCTTCTTTTGCAGGTTCGAGTTGACGTTGGCGATAGAACAGATCCAGGGCAGTGATCGTTTGCGAAAACGAATAAGAGGGTGTGTGGCGGCCACACGCGATTCAAACAGTCGCGCATGGCAACCACACACGGCTAGCTGGTTTACACAGGAGAGGGCAACGGCCGGTCTGGTTAGGGCTAGTTAGGGAATGGTTTGGTTGCAATTAGGGTTATCATATGGGTTTTGGTTGTTGGGTTGGATATTGTAATGGGTCATGGGTTTGTAATGGGTTATTGGGCTAATGGATATAGTGTTTATATTGGATCTGAATTTAATAAAATGGGTTTTATTTTGAACCAAGTTTGGTTTTGTTTGGATCTGGAAAAGGTAATTAAAATGGCAATTATAGACATATATATGTTGTGTGCGATGATATACATTCATTTATGCTATGTGTTTATCGATTATGATAGCGCATGTTCTGTTTTACAATTTTTTAACTTCAAAATTGATAAAATCTTAAAATATGCAATTAATTTGTAAAAAGTTCAGATGGCTCAAGTTTACATTTTAATTTTAAAATCTAAATTTTAAATTCTACAAATTAACACTTAAAACAAATCCATAATCATAAAACAAAAAAGATTGCGTAGTTTGTATGCATTGAATAATTTTCTTAATATTTAAGTCATTATTAATGTATATATTTTTCAACAAAAATAAATGGGTTAATATTCGATGTAGAAGAAGTGTAAAATGTTTTCACACCACCGTGTCTAATTTAATTCTACAAACAAAAATTTTAATTCATAACTTAAAAACGCAAAAAATAAATTTTAAACCATAAATCTTAATCATAAATCTTAAACTAAGAATTCTAAATTAGACTTGATTGTAGAAATAAATTTTCACCTCCTGTGCATGATTATTTTCCCATAAGAAGTTACTTGTAATATCCGCTAAAAAAATTAATTTATCATCTCTTTTTTATTTTTTATAAAAAATTCTTTAAATTCAAATCACCATGAAAAAATAAATTATACTATAAAACTAAAATTACTTTTTTTTTTTACAAATTCAAATTTTTATATTAATTTTAAAAGATTTTAACGAGAAACAGAATGCAATATAATACAATATATTTTATTTTATTTTATTTTATTTTAATACTATAAGCATTAAATAAGTCAGCCACTCCACAATGAATGGCATTTTCATTTTCTATATTTTAATCTCCTTGTACATATTAGTGATAATAGAAAGCTCCACGTCCCAAGCTGACAATCCTTGCATATATACATATATAATAATAATAATAATAATAATAATAAATGTAAAGTCTATAGTAGACATGAATCTATATGAAGATGATGATGCATTGTGTCCATCACTTCAATATCTTCACATCTCAGACATGGACACAAATGACTACTGACTCAGCACTACCTAACATAGAGTTTCTTTTCTCAGCAACATTTTTAGACAACTTGACAACTTGATCATATCGTATCCAATCCTTACGTGTTTGGTCCATCATCGTTATTAGCAACTTTAGTTCAATTGACAACAATTTTAGTTCAATTCATAAATAATTTAATTTCGCTTAAATATATTTCAAATTCAAAGCTTTATATATAAAAAATTTTCTATTATAAGATTTATTTATCAAAACTAGATGCGTGAGATAGATTTATCTGAATTAGATAAAATAAAACTCTAAAGAACTAAAAGATAAAAAAAATAAATAAATAAGTTTTTCGGCCTTTTCATCTCCATTCTTATGTGTTTGGTCCCTTATCTTCCCCAACAAGTTTGATCCAATTGATTAGCAGTGGGGTTTTGAATAGTCGTAATAGGAACAATCGTATAGGGCTCCTAAAAAGAGGGTTCAAAATTTTGATAAACTACATTCATTAGATAATGTTAACCTAAAAATTCATTATAAATTTTTTGAAATTGCTCTTAAGAAAGATGAATTATAATTGTTAAAACGTTATAACTGTTTCCTAAATGTGATAATTGTTTATATAATTTTATTGATTATTTCTATTATTATTGTTTCTTTAGAATCAGAGAAGTTCGAAACAAGAATGACTATATAGGCCCCCTTAAAAAGAATAATGACTTCTAAGGGCTACATTTTTAGAACTAATGGAGATTATATATAATTGTTTTTAAGGGTCACATTTTAATAAATTGTACAAGGTTCCAAAAATCTTTGAACCGCCCTTGTTGATCCGCAGTTTGATATTACTTAGGTAAGTCTCGAGTTCGAGATTTTGTATACATAAAAAAATCTCAATTGGGAAATTCACCCATCAAAATCGAATGTATGAGACAGATCATTCTAAATTAATCATAATAAAACTCTAAATAACGGATAATTTCTTACCCTTTTCATTGCCACTTACTTCCATAGTGAATCCTACTACAAAAGTCAAGGACGGGGTTTTGTTCTTTTTTGTTTGAAATTGAAAGGCTATGCCATTCGGATTAGTTTCCTAAGTTCTTATCATCATCATTTGAATACCTTTTGTTTGGATTCATAGAAAACAATGCCTTTAGATTTGAGTGTCGTTTGTAACTTTCACATGACCAATTTAACTACGATTAATGAATACCTATTATATAACTTTTAAAATTCACATGATCATTTTATATTCTTTAAGATAGTTTAGTGATTATTTATGTACTTTACTCAAATATTAAACGTAGATATTTCTATTATTATAAGTATACTCGATAACTTTATTTATAAAAAAAATATTTTTCCCCTATAAACAAATTGTTGAAATTAAAATCATTTAAATAAACAAATTATCTGATCAACAAAGTTTGAATAAGATGAGATTACTAGTGTAGTGTTGAAACTTTGTACCATGAGAGGACTTCTATGGTACAAGTGTTGGTCGAGACAAGGACACCCACTCACACTGTACTTCAAAGGAAAAGACAACACAAAGGAGACAATAGAGTTGAGACGAACAAAAGTGAGACAGATGACGCGGACTCACTTGGTGGGATAATATTTCGTGGATAACAAGGAATTATTAATTATATTTATTGGACAGGGTGACGCACGGAAACACGATCCGGAGTTGTGCGGGAATAATATTTTTAATTGTGAGTAAAATTACCATAGAAAATATTATTAAAATATATAGTATTTAAATGATATGAAAATATTATTTAAATCAACTTTTATATATTGTAGTCATATTTTTAGTTGATTTTTTATTAATTATTTTTTAGGGTTTCGTACAAAAGATTTACCTTGATTCATCATTATAAACAAAAACAAATGTAAACACGACCCTTGGCTTGTTAATTATGAATGAAGAATAGATGAGGGATTAATAAAATATAGATGAATTTAGAGGGTATTAGAGTAGTCGTATTCTTTAAAAATTTTATTTTTTTATATTTATTTTATATTTTTTATTAAGTATTTAATTTTATATCTTATAAAATTTTATATTTTTACATCTTTATATTTTTAATATTATATTTTAAAATTTAAATTCATTCTCGAGTGAGAGTAATACTTATTCATGTATGAATTATGTTATCACATGGCTACCTGGATAAATTGGACATATGTTATTATTTTAACTTTGCTCTTAATAAAATCTTCTTCCAATGAGATAAGATAATTTATTTATTTATTTAATAAATAAATAGTGTGGTTAAGATAATGTCTAATAAACTCAATATATATACTATTTTAGTTGTAATTTCAGTTTTTAGAATTTTGTTCCGATTAATTTAGATCAATTTTATTATATATGTAATTTTAGTAGACGAGTTTTCAATGTAGATTATATATATATAATCTCAAACTCGAAACATACTTAAATAATATAAAACTATTTATCCCTTAGATCAATTCTCATATAATATAAATTTAATATTATATTATAAAATATAATTTAATTTTTTAATAAATATATTATTTATCTAAAATTTTATAAAAAAATAAATAGTTACTGAAAAAATCAGATAAAACAAGAAAAAAAATTAACAAATAATAATGGTTGGTGAAGCCAACAAGACCATTTAAAAAGAAATAAAATAAAATGAGTGCCCCTCTGATTTTTTTTTTTCTTTTACGATGTAATTAAGATTAATTATTTCGCAAATTCCATTTTAAAATATCCGTCGTCGTCGACGAAGGGATACTCGGTTTCGAAAGCGAGACCTTCCACGTTCTAATATCGCCGTCAAGGCTCCCGCTAATTATCGAAACGACGTCACTCCGTTCGTCATCCTTAACCGCCGTCAACGACTTCACCGGCTTTAAGTGACCTTCCAAAACCGCCAAACAGAGGTATTTCCCTTCCACTCCGCGTTGCCAAATCCTAACCGTTAGATCAGCGGATCCACTCATGAGCAAATCAGAGACGTTGATTAAGCACAGTATCGCCTTCCCATGTCCTCTCAAAGCTCCCGTCACCGCCATGTAATTCGCGCTATCCTCTCTCTCCCAAACAAGTATCGAACGATCACAAGCTCCGGAGAATAGCACCGATCCGTCGGCGTTTAAAGCCAACGCGTTCACCGCTGATTTATGCTTCTCTAAAGTCGCCACCAATGAGTACCTCTTCTCACCTGTCGGTTTCGTCCACACTCGGATTCGTCTATCGGCGGAGCCTGTGTAAACGGTGCCATCATCGGAGACGGTAACGGCGTTAATGGCGTCGTCGTGTGCTTTAATAGATTGTAAACATCGGAGATCAGAAGCGCGCCATATCTTCAATGTTTTATCCCAAGAAACAGAGTAGATCAGATCTTTATTGACCGCCAGTTCAGTAATGGCGTCGGCATGTTCAATCCACAACCGTTTCACGTGGCGGCGCACGTTGACGTAGTTCTTCGGGAAGACAAAACGGCGTAGACGGTCGTTAACGGTAGGGAGAGCGGTTATAAACTTGTGCTTTTTAGCCATAGTCATTTGCCAAACACGGATCTTACTGTCCTGGTGAGCGGTGAAGATTTTTCCGTCACAGAATGCAACAGACTTGACGGAACCAGAGGATAAACCTTGGCTTTTGTATACATCAAGAAGGATGAATGTCTCTCGATCGTAGACGTTGATTTCATCGTTAGAAGCAGCGTACAAGAAGTTGCCGTGAACCGCAATGCAGGTAATCGGGTGCTCCGGTCGAGGCTTAATCGAAGTAACACTTATATCAGAGACGGAGATCCCTAAGGCCTCCGGGAAAATATTTTGCAACGAAGGAACAGATGGAAGACTCTGGAGGGAGAGGTTGGTATGGAGTCCACCTGAGCCGGTGGAGTCACTTGAATAACCAAAAGATGAATTGACAGCGCTCCGTCGATCGTCGGAGGAGCTTTGTTCCGGTGATTGGCATGGGCTTTTGGGGGAGCGTGTAGTTAGGCATGATCTAACCTTCATGTGGTGCTATTTTTTATGAAAACTCAAAGCGTATTTTTCGTCCAGAGAGACTCCTGAAGCAGTAGCTTGGGTGTGTTTTTTATCTAGAGAATTTTGTGAGGGAAAGCAAGACCTTGATGCTCCTTCGACTGGAGCGAGAGGATAAAGTATGAAGTACGGTTTGTCCCAGACTCATAGGTTGTAACACTCTTTAAAAAAAAAATAAATAAATAAATAATAAAATTAAATTCAATTTTTATTTTGTTTTCTTTAAAAAAAATAAAAAATAATAATAATATACTATTTATTAGATCTGGAACTAATTTTTTTTCTTCTTTCGAACCAAATAAACTCTCCATCTCCCTTAAACCCCCGACCATCCGCCGATCTCCGTCACTGACCGTCCGTGACCTTCACCGCCGCTACCATTGTGACCGCCTCCCTTCCCCGACAAAAACCCCTCAACCGACGCGCTCAACCGCCGCTCCGATCGTCGGTAATCAAAGCAAATAGCTTCGGCGATCTAGGGTTTAAACCCTCCTTGTTTTCGTCGATTCCGGTCGATCCAGTGATCGAACTGGCGCGTCGCCAGCACCACCGTGTTCACCGCCCAAAGCCGGCCAAAACCCCTCCAGTATCGCAACCGCTCGACGCCGACAGGATCCTCATCGGAGAACCTCTCCCCGTTCGGTAATTAGGTTTTTCGGGTTGTTTTTGTGTTGTTTTTTCTTGGGTTCCAATGGTTTTTATTGAAATAAATCTGATTTGGTGTTTTTTTGAGTTAAAAGGGTGTTTTCCGGCCGTATAGGGCCGCGCGTGGCCTTCACGCGCCGCCGGAAACGATTTCCGGTCACCAAGGACGGTTACCGTGAACTGACCGGTCCAAACCGGCCCAAAACCCGGTCCAACCGAACCGAGCCGTTCCAACCCGGTCAACCCTAATCAGACCCGTTGACCCGTTGACCAACCCGACTCGTTGACTCGTTGACCGACCCGACCCGTTGACCATGACGTCAGCATGACGTCAGCGCTGACCGTTGACTTTGACTGCTGACGTCAGCGTTGACTTTGACCCAAAAAGTCAAATTTTTCAAAAACTCCTATTTTATGTTTTTCGACGTCCTGAGTCCATCCGTGAAGTCCGTTTTTCGAAATTCGAACCCGAAAGCCTCCAAATTGGACTTTAAAGTCTCGAGTCAAACTTTTCTTCCAAGTTAAGTCTAGAGTTTTATTTAAGATCTAAAATTTATATCTGTTTGTTTGTAGGACCCCATAATTCTCTCGATCGTGTACCAACCCAGCCCAGTTCCTCCCTCTTTGACCGATCCCGAGATCCGATCGTGACCCGTATGTTTTTAATACCCGTGAATAATCAATTCAATATTTAGCCAGTATTAATGAAAATTATATCTTATATTTTTAGGGTCCAGTACAGCTACAGAGCGAGGCTCGAACGCCCAGTAGATCACCTGACTATTTTCTGCCATTGAGGTGTGTTCCTTGTGTGCTATATAACTGTATTTTATTGTTTTACGTTTTAAACGAATTAAGTATGTGCACGTGACTGTTTTCTGGGTTTATATAAACACTTGCTTTGAATCTTAAGATATATCATTTTATGATTTATTGTATGTCTGATATGTCCTGAATTATGTATATATATATATTGCCTGTTTAATTTCTGATACTACCATCATGATTCTTGTTATTATTGCATGCCTGCCATCTTAATGTTGGGGTGATGGGTAGTATTTAATATCCGGTTCAGCCTTGATCCAGCTGGTAATTCCGCCCGTTTACGGTTCCTAACCTCAGTTAGGGTAATTCCGCCTGTTATCGGTTCCCGTGCATCAACCGGGGTAATTCCGCCTGTTCCCTAAGGTAATCCCTTAGGTTGGTACCTTTGCCTTAAGGGCTTAGGTTAATGCCAGTATCAGATACTGTTCGGGGAAACTGTATCCAGGAGTTCGGTTGGAGGGTAGCTTGTCATGCATATTCATGATTTGATTTTCTGTATTACTGTTTAATTAATATATCTGTATTTTTGTTGCACTGTTGGAACACACTGGGCTTCATAGCTCATACCTGTTTTTTTTCCCCCTTTCAGATACCTGTAGATAGACATCTTAGACTTGGCATTGGAGGATCTACATATTATCTGGTTACACGTTGATGTAACATATTTAAACTTTTTCTCAGTTTACGTTAAGGTGACATGTGCCAATATATACTATATTACTGGTGTTTTGAACGTATTATTTTGATATTGGTTTTACAAATTATTTTGTGAACATTATTTCCAGTTACCCTGTTTTGGTGACATTTTATATATTTTAAATTGTTAGACAATATTTACTTTCATTTACTTTAGTTAAATAAATTTTTATGCCATATGTTTCGTAAATAGAAATAATGTGATACTCTAGCCGGGCTCCCCGCATAGGCCGGTTTAGGGGGTTACATAGGTTGAAGCAACCTGATGTGAAATTAGGAAACGTAATAGGTAGGAAAATGGGGGAAATAGTATAATTGACAAACAATAGTTTTTTTAAAAAAAATAATTATACTAACATTTAATTTTATCAAATGAAATATAATAAAAAATTTGAATATATTAATCATATTAAATTATTAATTTATTACTTTACTAATAAGTAATTTAATTTTGTTTAAGTAAATTTTAGATTTAAAATATTATTTATGTAGAAAACTTTCGTCAAGAGACTTATTTACTAAAATTAGATACACAAATTAAATCGATTTAAACTAGTTAAAACAAAACTCTAGATTAAAAGAATAATATTTTTTTCAATAAATAATTTTTAAAATTTTTGATTTAAAAAATTAAAATATCCATAAAGATATTAAACACATGGTAAATAAATAATAAATTCAATAAACACCTATATAGTTAATTTAATTAATAAGTAATTTGATATCATTTAAATATGAATAATCATATTATAGGTCTGACTTATCACATTATCATGATCCCATCCAATAATAATCCATTTCATTATTATTTTTTAAATTAATGAATCTTCATTCATAAATAAATATCGAATTTAAATTTATTTATATAAAAATATTAAAATTTTATTTACTAAAATTAAATTTACAAAATAAATCAATCTCGATTAATTCAAATACATCCATGAAAATAACCCAAAAGATAAATTGATTCAACCAACTGGAATATTGAATATTTCCTAAGTACAAACAAGATGCCATAATGGGTCCTCTTATCCAACTTGTTGCTTTACAGCTGGGATTGAGAAAAGATTGTATTGGATAACCGCGTCCCAAATCTAAAACAAGCAAAACCCAGAGAGCGCCAAAAGATCAGGATGAGAAATAAGAATTTTCCTCCTTTCTTCTCCAAAGAGAAGAAAATCAGAGCCTTGTTGAGTGTGGACCGGACGACCACCTTAGCTTTTTATTTTGTGTAATGATTTCAATTTTTACAAGGATAAAATACTTCATTCATCGGTAAATACTTTTATTTTTTTCACTTAATTTTTAAAACCTTTTATTTAATAATTGAACTCTATACATTAAACATTTTTGTTATTCACGAATATTTTTATTATTAGAATAAACTAAATAAATAGTTATTAAACTTTTAGGGTAGATTTATTTTGATCACCGTACTGTTAAAGTATTCAATAAGACCACCTAACTTTTAGTTCTCATTCGTTAAGATTATCCAACTTTTAATTCACATTCGATAAGATCACCTAGCTTTTAGTTCACATTCGATATGGTTTCTATCGTTACAATCCGTTAAAATTTATCGTTAAACACTATTTTTTCTTAATAAAAAATGGATAAACAACAACAATAATCACTCAACTTTCTTCTCACTCATATTTTGGTCACTAAAGTTTAATTTTTTTAATTTAATAACTTAACTTTTAAATTATTCATATTTTGACAACTCTCAAATGACATGGTTATACAAACTAAAAAAAATCGACTAATCCTTAAAAAATTAGAAAATATTTTTTTTACTTTTCTTATTAAATTTATCATATTATCATATTTTAATAAGTAAAATAAAATATTAATCAAATAAAAATATTCCAATTATATTTAATTGGTACAATATAAGATCGAGAAATAAATAATCTGAATTTAATAATTGACTAAAATAATTTTTAAAAGGTTAATCGAACCCAGTTTTAATATAATTTTTTAAAATAAATTATTTTGATTCGGTTACGATTCACAATTTTAAGAAAAAATGATTAAATGATATTATCTAGTAAATATAATATTTCTAAATTTTATGTATTACGATATTTTATAGTTTAGATAATCTAATGATCAATTAATCAAAATATGTAATTCTAAAAATAATTTTTTACTTTGTTTATTAAAGTATCAAATGTGATAATATGGTTAAGCGAATAATTGTTCGGTTGTGATAAAATGTCAAAATAACTGAAAAGTCAAAAATTGAAAGTTCATGTAACCCCCTAATTCGACCTAATTTCTTAGGTTGAAACTTGAAAGACAAGTTATAAAAGCTTTCCCCTCAAGCAACATTTTTAAGTTTCAAATCCCGATTATAGAAAATCTGAAAGTTTAAAATGACATTCATACTGATAGTAACTATCTAAGAAAAAACACGAGTAGTTCCAAGTATCGAGTCTCCTAGATAGTCTAAGAATCTAAAAGAAAGACTATATGAGTGTAAGCTAAAAAGCTTAGTGTGTCTCTAAAGTGTAGAAAAAATAATCTCAAAATCACAGTAACACGTAAAGAAAATTCTATTCGTCTAAAAATTACTCAAACACATAGCACGTGTGACGCATAACACAAAATACAATTTCAACACTTAAAATACAATGCACAAATGTTGCACGTATAAAGTCCTACACTCTTGTAGTGCAAGTATATACTTGTCAAGTTATAGTATAAAAGATATCATTCCCTCTAGAATTGGTGTTACTTACACAACTTATTGTTCCTGTACAAAGAAAATTAAAAACACAAGTAAAGTTGATTTATTTTATAATTAAAACAAAGTATTTAACTAAAGCAATAAAAGTAAACAATCTAGAAATCAAAGTTGGGAAATAGGCCAGTTTAAATTGCTTCGTAGTGTGGATTTAAATGTAATTGTCTCGTTCTTATAATGTAGAGTCAAGTATGCCGTCTAGGCGGGTTGCTGAAGGGTCGGTTGCCTCGGCGTGCTTATGCTTCAACGACAAATTGATGATTCACAGTTCGACAAAACTTCCTTTGATGACTCCTCCTTATCCCTAATTCAGAGTTTTATTGATGGCTACGTCTTGATGATAACTCCCGATGTGAATCAAGGATGAACACCAACTAATTTTACCTTTAGTTCTTGAAATCCCAACTTATCCCTAAGCCGAATTAGTCTTTAATGAAGTAGATAAAAACCGTGTTTACTCGTTTCGTGACTCTAATTCTCCCGATATTAGACAAATAGATTTTTCCTTACAAACTTCTATCCTGAGCTTGAAAGTAAGAAAGAGTATGCACCGAGAGTAAACAAACTATGAATTCAAACCTGCATTAATAAGAACTAAAAAAATATAAACTTCCTTTCACAACTACTCCATAAAATAACCTAAGCCTTAGGGAAGAATTAGAAAATGATGAGGATAAGTGTCGATTAAGGTTTTCCTATGGCTACTCGATTTTAAGATCAAGACCCCCCCTCTTCCCTCTACCTAAGGTATGGTATTTATAGGCTAAGCCTAGGTCAAATTCTTCAAATGATAAGAATTCAACTTAGAATAAAATACAACTTTATTACATAAATAAAAAACCTTTATTTTATTTCCTAGCTTATTCCTATTGAACACTTTCTATGTGGCTTTGATCATGTATTTACTTGTTCTTCTCTGCTCCATTCATCTCTTGACTTGTCTTGAAAAATTTATCTTTTTATCTTCTTCATGTCGCATCCCATATATGAAGTTCCAAGTTCTGCCTCGGCGGCATGATTTTCTGCCGCAGCGGGTGCGACGCTCTATCTCATTCTTAGTTTGGTCTGATCATTCCTAAGCTTAGCATCTCTCAACAATATATGATGGTCTTGGATTGCTACTATCTTTTTCCTTTGCTGCGGTAGACGCTGCCTAGGCAACATGTATTTCTTTCCAAAGAAAGAAAACGATAACGATACATTTTTCTACAAAATATTGCATTAAATTAATAATTCAGTGCATGAGTGCTGAATTGTAAAAAATATGCAGAAATGTCCAGAATTGTCACTTAATTATCTCAACTACAAGCAATAATTGAAGTAAAAGAGGAATATAATATAGAATTATTGTCCACTTATCAATAGAATAATGTGACCACATAATGCAATCCCATCTACATACACCAATCATAGTGGTGGCATAGCCGACCGATCACAGTGGAAGAAGTTCCTCAAAATCCTCACCCTTATTTCTCTAATCACAATATGATTAAACTAGTTCTTCCATCACAAAATCTCATCCCATTCATGTAACACACAATAATTATTGCAAAACATATAATTGTATCACTATTTGTCGCACTAAATACAAGGATCACAACTCTGATAACTTCGTTAAAGCGAAATTATCATTATTAACACAGTGTGCAAGCAAGTACCATTCACATGAAGTCACATTATAGAATAAAGATCATGCATATAATAAAATTATCTCAACTAACATAGTGTGTACACTATCACAATTCATATAAAGTTTTTGTAGAACTAATGTTTTGATATAATAATTGAAAAATAGTTTTGGACTAATTTGAAAAGATTTTAAAAATGGTTATTATGTCTAAACAACTTGAAAATATATTTAAGAAGTTTTTGAGAGTTTTTACATGTGTTTTAAATGATTTAAAGAAACCAAAGAAGTGATTTTAACCCAGGCGTTTCGATACCGCCATGTTTTCAAAGGCAAAATCACAGTCGTATCGATACCCATTTCGATACCCTTTCAGCACTGTGATGTTTGGTTTCGAAAAAAGTTTCTATACACCCCTAATGGTCATAAACGATTTTATGAAAACCCCAACGGCTAGGAGTCGTATCGAAACCAATTTCGATACCCGTTCATAAATACAGGTTCAACAGCTATTTCCCAAAGCAGCCGTTTCGATACCAGTTTCGATACCGTCTGCACCAGAAGAAGAAATATGCCTTGAAATCAGCTCTAAACGGTCCAAAACATCTCCAACGGCTATAAACGGCTAGATCATGATTTAGGATGATAAAAGGAAGCATCAAGCATCAAGAAAAGGCTAATGCTTCACTTGTAACAACATTATGATCAAGAAATTGTCTTAGTGCTTAAATTCCAATCTTTCGGTAGACAAAACACTTGTGAGCTCAAGTGTCAATGTATGCTCAAGTGTATTAGGATTGGGTGAGTGCTTAGTTGCAAACAAATTAGCCTTATTAGAAGGATTATCAAAGTTTGCTTTGTTTATCTCTTTGTTTGATAGGATTCCCAAAGTTCGGGTTGTGAACTTTGGATGTTTGATTCGGGTTTGAATCAAGGTTTGTAAGGTTAGCCTTTTGCCCTCAAAAGGAAGAGATTCTTAGTGAATTTGGGAAATCCTTAGTGGGAATCTAAGGTAGTGGATGTAGGTGCTTGTTTGAAGGCCAAACCACTATAAATCATCGTTTTCATTGTCTATCTTCATTGCTTCCACAACTAACACCCAAAATACCGATTCTCCATCAACTTGGCAAGCTATATCGGTTATTCATCGAGCACCTTCAAGCCCAACAATTGGTATCAGAGCGAGGATCAATCGAGACGGATTAACATCCTATTGAGAAGATCCGGCGAGCTCGACCAATTACTGATCAACCGACGACTCATGGCGCAATCCATTGAGAAGCCACCTTTCTTTGACGGGTCCAACTACTCCCAATAGAAGATAAGAATGAAGTATTTCATCAACTCAAGAGACTACAAGCTTTGGGATATAGTGGAAGACGGACCATTTGTGTCAAAGGGAACAAAGGAGGAATAGAGCGTGGAAGATCGCAAGAAAATGGTGCTTAATTGCAAGGCTTTACATATTTTTGTTTATGCATTCCATCCAAGCATCTATGAGAAGATATCTTCTTGTGAGAGTGCTAAGGAAGTTTGGGACAAGCTAGAAGTCACGTACGAGGGTACAAACGAAGTAAAGGAGACCAAGATTGGACTCCTCAACCAAGAGTATGAAAACTTCAAGACGAATCCGGAAGAGGACATTGCAAATATGTTCGATCAATTCTCCACCATCACAAATGGACTTAAAGGCTATGGAGAGATCACTCTGGAGGAGAAGCTTGTTTGTAAGCTCATCTATTCCCTTTCCGAGTCATGGGACTCAAGAAGGACCGCCATCATCGAAGCTAAAAATCTCAAGACAATCAAGCTTGATGAACTCATGGGGTCCCTCCTCACACATCAAATCATGATGAAAGGAACAAAAGAGGACAAGAAGGAGGAAGAGATTAGATCGATGGGGAAGAAGAAGATTCAAGGGCTTGGTGTAAATGTCAACACCATTGCTTTCAAGTCCTCTAAGTGCATGCAACTTGAAGATTCAAGTGAGGAAGATAGCGAAGGAGATGAAGAGCTTGCCCAACTCTTCATAGACTTCGATCGATTTGTGAGGAATAAAAGTAAAAAATTCTTAAATCACAAATAAAAAAAGAAGATGAAGGATTCCTACAAGTCAACCATTAAGGGATCATCTTTAAAGAAGCAAGCATATGTGGCTACATGGAGTGAAGGGGACTCCACCGAAAATGAGGAAGCCAACCTATGCTTGATGGCCCTCAATAAGGGAGAGGTAGCTTCTAACTCTCAATCTTTAAACTCTTATACATTTAATGAGTTACAAGAAGCTTATGATAAATTGGTTTTTGATTTCAAAGTTACATTTTCAAAGAAAAAGAAATTGATTTCAAAATTGAAAATTGAAAATGATTTACTTTTAAAAACCAATTTGGAGTTTGAAGCAAAGTTGAAGGACTTTGAGCTTAAAGTTTTTGATTTACAAAATTTGCTTGAAACAATGGAAAAAAGATCATCAAGTTGTTTTAGATGATCTTAAGAAAGAAAAAGATTTGATTTCCAAAAAAATTGAAAAGAAAAATAATTTGGGAAAAACAAACTTTTATATGAGACAATCTAGTACTCCTAGATTTATTGATGGAAAATGTTTTAGAAGTATTTGTGTCCAAAAAGGACTAATTAATTCAACTAAAAAGGATGAAATTGAAAAATAGATTCCTAAGGGTACTAAATTATGTGCTACTAACGTTAAAGGATCGAAAGCAATTTGGATACCAAAAATTACTTGATTGTCTTATTTTAGGTGTGATGGAGGTATGAGCAACAAAGTGCAAGATTAAGGGGGAGCTCTATACACACAAGAAGGACACTTGAAGAAGGAAGGCTTCACATCCTACCTTAGATTCAAGTGTGGTAAAATTTCTAGTTGAATTTGTGTTTATTTTCTTATTTTGTCTTTCATTTCAACTAGTTTATCATATATGCTGGACTAACACTTAGTGATGCCTTGAGTAAGGGGGAGCTTTTTGTTTTTATGAACAAACCTTTGATATTTAATTTTTCTAACAATTGGTATCTTTAAAATTATCCTATGATTGAGCTTTAAAGATTTTCAAACTTATTTTGAACCATTTTTGATATAACAAAAAGGGGGAGAATGTTGTGAAAAATTGATTGTTAAAATATTTTATTGAGTAAGGGGGAGCTTTAATGTTTTAACATCCTTAATTATCTTATTCAAACTTTATTTCACAAAGGGGGAGCAATCTCAAAAACAAATTTTCAAGTTGGTTTTATTATATCAAAAAGGGGGAGATTGTAGAACTAATGTTTTGATATAATAATTGAAAAATAGTTTTGGACTAATTTGAAAAGATTTTAAAAATGGTTATTATGTCCAAACAACTTGAAAATATATTTAAGAAGTTTTTGAGAGTTTTTAAATGTGTTTTAAATGATTTAAAGAAACCAAAGAAGTGATTTTAACCCAGGCGTTTCGATACCAGTTTCGATACTGCCATGTTTTCAATGGCAAAATCACAGTCGTATCGATACCCGTTTTGATACCTTTTCACCACTGTGATGTTTGGTTTCGATAACAGTTTCTATACACCCCTAACGGTCATAAACGATTTTATGAAAAACCCCAACGGCTAGGAGCCGTATCGAAACCAGTTTCGATACCTGTTCATAAATGCAAGTTCAACAGCTATTTCTCAAAGTAGCCGTTTCGATACCAGTTTCGATACCGTCTGCACCAGAAGAAGAAATATGCCTTGAAATCAACTCCAAACGACTCCAAAACATCTCCAACGGCTATAAACGACTAAATCATGATTTGGGATGATAAAAGGAAGCCTCAAGCATCAAGAGAAGACTAATGCTTCACTTGTAACAACATTATAATCAAGAAATTGTCTTAGTGCTTAAATTCCAATCTTTGAGTTGACAAAACATTTGTGAGCTCAATTGTATTAGGATTGGGTGAGTGCTTAGTTGCAAACAAATTAGCCTTATTAGAAGGATTATCAAAGTTTGCTTTGTTTATCTCTTTGTTTGATAGGATTCCCAAAGTTCGGGTTGTGAACTTTGGATGCTTGATTCGGGTTTGAATCAAGGTTTGTAAGGTTAGCCCTTTGCCCTCAAAAGGAAGAGATTCTTAGTGAATTTGAGAAATCCTTAGTGGGAAGCTAAGGTAGTGGATGTAGGTGCTTGTTCAAAGGCCGAACCACTATAAATCATCGTGTTCATTGTCTATCTTCATTGCTTCCACAACTAACACCCAAAATACCGATTTTCCATCAACTTGGCAAGCTATATCGGTTATTCATCGAGAACCTTCTAGGCCAACAGTTTCAACATAAAATATCATTCATGTATGTAGTAACACAATTTAGAGTCTCAAACAGAAGTGCAAACATGCCAACAAAACAAAGATATTTCTCAAAACATAATTATGAAGCTGTAATCACTAATTTTATTCGGGGTAAACCCGTGTATTTTATTTCTTTGTTTCTGTCTTAAATAATGGGCTTTAGTTAATTTTAGCGTTGATGACAAAAAAAATCAAAAAGAGTAAAAAGTATAATAATTGGTTTATTTTTTTATTTATTATAAAAACATTAAAAAGTATAATATATTTTTTATTTAAATAACACGGTGGCCGGATTCTGGAAAACATGGTGGCCGGATTCTGGGCTCATGAAGAACATATGAATGTTCTTATCTTTCTGAGTTTCAAAAGAACAAATAGAGAGAGTTTTGGAATTTTGGTTTTCGGATTTGTGAGAAATGAATAAAGGAGTTTTTTTTTTTGCTTTAAGTTGTGTTTTATACTCCAAGGACTTTAAGAAAATGGATCTATTGTCTCATTAAGGGCCTCCGCGTTTTGCTAATCATGCTCCTTGTCCCCGTGATTTCTAATCGTTTTGCAATTTCATCACCAAATCACTTGTAATCATTTTTTGGAAGTGGTTTATTCGATTTTAAGTCCCTCCGTGTTTTTACACTAATTTTCAAGCCCGTCCTTCTGTTGAAATCCTTTCCCTGGTCCTTTTTATTTCATTTCAGATTTCAATTCGACCACTGTTTTCAAATATTTTTATGATTAAAACCTTTAACTTTTTTTCTTTTATAATTTGGTTCAAATTCCAGTAGCTTATTCCCTTTTTTTTGTGAGTTTTTTTTAATTTATTTTTTATAGTACACTGTTTTATTTAATTTATTTTACGAGCATCACATGTCATATATTTATTTTCAAGTTATTCTTATTTATTTTTGTTCACATTCAATCCATGTTATTTAGTGTTTATTTATATATGCATTTTGATTATTTTCCTTATATGTCATTTAACATATTTGCTTTGTATATATATATATATATATATTTTGTTTTCATACTTACCGTATATTCTTGCTTGTCCCATTAGTATTTTGTTATTTTTGTTAATTTGTAGGTTTGACTCTTTAATTGAAGTAGATAATTGGTTTTGTTGCATCGATTATGTTGTAAATAGTTGGCGTATATGGTAATTTGTTTTAGATATACAGTTGTCATATTATTGCCTTTTTAGTTGCCACCTTCTTTGTTTTTTGACCAGTTTATTAATATCCCTTTAATTCCATTGCATGTTTCCTTATTTTGTTATGTTTACCATTTATATTATTCCATGTCTCATGTTCATATTCGATTCTGTATTATATTTGCTTTCTTATTTCATTAATTTATTTAAAAAAAAAAGAAAAGAAGAAAGAAAATGCATTGATTTGGGGTTTTAAAAGTTATCGTTTTTATAGTTTATTCGTTTTTTAAAAAAAGAAAACTTTTCGAATGTATAAAAATTTTATTTATTTTGTTTATTTTTTTTTACCTTTTTAAATAACATCTAATTTCCTTTTTTCTTACGGTTGAATATTCGAATGCCATGATTTTAGCCTTTTTTTATGTATATCCTTTTTATTTTTTAAATCATTTAATCTCATGTTTTCATATACCATAACATCATATATTTTAGTTTGATTTCCATTTTGGTTTACCGTATATTATGATATCATTTTTAACTATATTGTTGACATGTATGTACATATATCATATTGCTTTATTTGTGTACACACCACACGTGCACTTATTTTATCTATTTGCCTACATATTTGTGTACTTATTTATTTTTATGTACCATATTGTATTTATTTTATTACGCGTTTTATTTTATATTTTATCATACGAATCGAATTCATATCTACCACATTAATTAATGAACTTAATAATAACTTCTTTATTCGGTTGTAATGGACCCGTCTTCCAACGTATTGGTGGCGGTGTGAGCATTTGCCTTCGAGTAAAGACACGATAAAATTAAAATAAACCCGAATTTATAATTAAAAGTCAACTTAATTGTCACTTTAATTTAGAGATTTTAATATTAAATAAGCGGTAAATATTTTTAAGATACCAATTTTGGGGGGTTTGAAAATACTAATCCCGTTTTTTAACCGTGACCGACTCCCGAACCCTTTTAATTCCGAATCTCTAGTTTTACGGTGTCCGGTCTACCAAAGTAACTGGTGGCGACTCCTTTTGTTTTTAAATATTTTTTCAATTAATTTTCAATTTGTTTTCCAACATTTCTAATTTGTTTTTTTACCATGTTAAATTCATTTTTAAATATTTTTAATTATTTTCATAAAATCCTTAATTTCAAAATCTTTTTTTCCCTAAACTCTAATTTTAACCTAATTTTCAAATTTCCCCTTTTCAAATCAAAATTTTCCTTTTCAATCAATATTTTAGTTTAATCCCTATTTTTCTAATTTTAACCTAGTTTTTCCACTAGCGACCTTTTATTTCCAAACTTCGATTTTAAAAAAGGTCGCTACAGTTGGCGGCTCCGCTGGGGAACCGGTTTTTATTTTTTAAACCAAGAGAGTCAAGCCTTTTTCAAATATTACCGCTTAATTAATATTAGGAGTTGTAAATTAAAGTGGCAATTAAGTTTATATTTATTTATGAAGGTGAGTTTATTTTAACGTATTTAAACCGGACATTTAAACCCGTTCTTTTAAGTGGGGGGAAAACGCTAAGTGTTTTCGTAAGGATATTGTTCCTTCGTATAGGCCTAGCAAAGTACCTTCGGGGCTCAATTACCTTATGTTTTTGTGGGAATATTGTTTCCCCGTATGGACATAGCGAAAGGGTCCTCTCGAATTGAACTCGATTGAAATGAGCCTATAATGGGTGATGATCGAGGTCCTTGCTACTCTTAGAAGAGGACAACAAGACAATTCGGGTACCGTTTAGTACCAAGACTACATGTAGAGAACATAGAAAACCCATCCCTTAGAACTATGTGAATAACCTAGGGTTTTAGAAGAATAAATAGGGTTGTTTTGTCTCTTGTTCTATTGATCTATTTATTGTTTTATTTTGCCATAACCTTTTGTATGTTTTTATGTGCATAAACATTTCATAGTTAAAGTTGTTGATCTAAGTGGTTTGTCTAATTAGAGGCTTTCATTCTAGTTAGAGTAAAAAAATAAAAAAATAAGAGAAAAAAAGGGGGAAATTGAAAAATTAGAAAGAAAAAGAATAATAGAAATTTGAGAGATGAAGAAAAGAAGAAAAAGAGAGAAGAATTGAAAATAGAAAGAAAAAGAAATAGAAAAAACAATGAAAAAGAAAGAAAAGAAGAAATAGAAATTGAGAGATTTAAAAAAAGAGAGAGAAAAAGAAGAGAGAAGAGAAAATAAGAGAAATAGAAAAAAAACAATGAGAAAAAAAAGTTGAGAGGAAAAGAAAAGAATAAAAAAAAGAAAAGAAAAGATTAGAAGAAAGAGAAAAAGGAAAAGAAAAAAAATAAAAAAATGAAAAAAAGGAGAAAAATCGAGAGAAAGAAAGGAAGAGGAGAGAGAAAAATAAAGAAAAGAGAGAAAGAAAAATAGAAAAGAGGCATCAAGATTTCTTAATCAATGAAAGTTGCTCAAAGGACGATCACTAGTGTGATCAATACCTTTAATTGCATTCATCCATACATATCATATCATAGCATACATCATGTTGCATCAACATTTCATAGCATAAAGGTGTCAATTCAGTTGGTTTGCTCAAACTAGAAGCTTCCACTATAGTTGTTTTTCCTAACGAGGGTAAGATTATCTTGAGAGCTAAACATCACTTTAGAAGATCATGTAACCCCAAGTATACTCTTTCAAGTCTACAATGACAATGAGGGCTTCTTAGTGTTGTAGATTTCCTCCTAAGGAAGACAGTCAGCACGAAGTTGCAAGGGTAATTAATTTCCACCATGGTTTATTCAAAGGTGATAATAGTACAACACAATGTTGGTACAAATATAAAGGTCGGCCTACGAATATTCCACTCACAAAAGCTAAAGTATACCCTTCACTCATTTCCCCAAGATAAAAGTCTCCTTTAGCTATGTGAAGTCATTGAGCAATTAAAAGTTTTTTAGGGACCTTTGCTTCGAACCAATATCCCTTCCCAAATTCGGTGGAAGTTATTCAAAGGGTGACCACTAACAGAATTGACGCCTTTACTTGCATTCATTCATGCATCTTATGCAGTTCCAAGCATATAATTTGCATTAATTAATAACATAAGAGGAATAATCATGGGTACCATGTGGCAGCTTTTCAAGGATTACGCTGGTCAAATGGATAAGAATTTTGCTAGGCGTGGAGTGGTCCTAAGGGGGGCATTCGTGTTTGACGCTAGGAAGGACAAGGGGACGACCTCAGAGCAGTACGACTTCAACGATCTTGTGACAAGGGTGAGCAAACTCGAAGGACTTCATGAGTTAGTGATCGAGAATCAGAAAGAGATAATGTTAGGCATGAAAAATTTTCAAGATGAAATCAAGAAGCGATTCAAGGAGTTAAGGGACATGATGGCTGCCCCGATCAAGGGAAAGGGTTCGATAGAAGGCCATATGTTTCTTTTAAGCGCATCTCAGTTTTATGTCCTAGATGATAGCTTGCATTAACAAGTCTTGCATTTTCTGTCTTTCTTTTATGTTTAAATCAACCTTGCTATTATTGCCTAAAAGTAGCAATGACTTTATGTAAAGGCCATATGTTTTCAATTTCAATCAAGAGATGCCTTTTGTCAAATTATTTTGTATATATTCCTTTACCTTCAAAGTTCCTTGGATGTCGCACGCTTATGACTCGATTACAAAATGCTTGGAATGTTGTGATTACGATGGAGTATGATTTCTCAATCAGTAGCTTTGGACAGTAATGCAAGAGAAATGAGACTACTACTCCTTCAGTGATGTTCAATGATAGGCTCGATGAAATTAAGTGATCTTGAAATTTCTCTTAAGAGCATAAGGATTGCATCTAGAAAAAAGGAAAAGAAAAAAGAAAAAAAAAAGAAAGAGTAAGAAAAAGAAAAAGAAAAGAGAGGAAAAAGAAAAGAGAGAGCAAATAACAAAAAGCACTCCAATATTCGAAACCCGGTAATAGGTATATTCGAACAAGAGTGTGGAAGCTTCGGGGCACTCCGCTGAAGTAATAGGCTTATTAAAATAATAATACACATATCAAATCTTTTGCTTCATGAGTGATGGTAATATTTTCAAACTCATGACTATGCTGAGTAAGTCGAAGTTCGGTTGTATGCTCCATCATGACCTTCGAGAAAAAGGATTGTGATGAGTTGATTTCCCCGAAATAAATAAATGAAAGAAAAAGAGAAAAAAGAGAGAGAGAGAGAAAAATACTCCTATAATTAGATGCATTCTGAAGCACATTAAATTCTCGAGAAAATACTTTTGTACTATGCTAGGGGGCAAGTAGGAGAAAGTATTGAGAACTAGAAGGAGTAGTTTTCAAATAGATCAAGCAAATACAATAATCATGAGGATGAACCGAGCAATCTGAAGGGAATTCCAGAACTTCAAACATCGCCACAGCTTCCAAAGGTTAAAAACCGAACTTCGAGGGTTGAGTCTAAAGCACTTGATATCCAAGGAACCTCTTTTCTATATTTTATTATTTATTCTTCTGTATTTGCCAAAACCCATTTAAATCTTGTCTTATTTACAATTATTAAATTGTTTTATTTTTTCCAAAATTTACGAATAAGACCATTAATGCAAACAATCATATTTGATATGACCCGAGAAGAGGGGAATGTGTGATACTAGGTTTTACCAGAAAAGATCACTCTGATTGTAAGATGATACATTTTGAGAAGTCAAGTCAGCGTAAATAAGTAAGGATTACTCGAGCCCACTGGGGTTACAGTTTGAAGAGATAGAATCGAGCCTTTGGGGCAAAAGTATATTGGGGAAAATAAAGAGAGGTAATCGAAAGGCCTAGAGACATGAGTTAAAGTGGAACCGAAGAGAATAATCCCAAATGAACAGGTTGAAAATGAACCTTAAATGACCTAAGCCTGAGAATTGAGAGCTACCACCACAAGTTGGAAATAAAAGTAGTTCGAGATTGATGCTTCAAAATTTTATAGTGAATCAAGAACAAGAGAATAACCGCGTTTATTTAAGAAGGGAAGAATAATAAATGCCAAATTTCAGATGCTAGCTAGTTCTCTACCATAATGTTTTGAATGGCTTCGAAACACGGATCGAGTCTTAATTGAAGAAGCAGACCCGGGAAGTTAGGGGGACATGTTCACCCTAACATTGCAATCTAAGACTTGTCGTGAAGACTCATCGAAAAACTATGGTTGAGACAAATGAGGCATAATTGAATAGAGGGTTCTGATCCATCAACGCAAATCAGTTCTGGCCTCTCAAAAAAGTTGAATAAAAGAAAAAGGTCACTAAGGATGAGGATGATCTTTTATTGAACCTTGGGAAGTTTGGGGCATCGATCCCCCTAGTCCTTGAGAAAGAAAGAGAAAAGAAAAAAGAAGAAGTGAAAAGAAAAAAGGGAAGAAGAAGAAAAAAAAATCAGGAAGAAAAAAACTTCTGGATAAGTGATGAACCTATATCAAAATAAGATAATTGAATTGCAAATTGAGACATCTTGTTCTGACTGACACAAGAAGAACGATCTCATTTTCAAGACAAAATAAAAAAATCTAGCAGAGATGGAAGCCCGAGGAGATAGGAAGCGAGTATCTATCCTCTAAGAAGAAGAAGAAAAAAGAAAAAAAGAAGGAGAAAAAAGAAAAAGAAAAGAAATAAAATTAACATTCATGCATCATGTAGGTTAAACATTCATGCATCATTTATGTTAAATATTCATGCATCATTTAGGATAAATTTCATCCATCATTTAGGATTAGACATCCATACATCATTAGCATTCCCATTTCATTCCATCATTGTATTTTGTGCATTTTAAACAGAAATTCTGAAGATGGATCAAAAATTTGATCTACAGCTCACTAGAGAAGAAACAAATTTCGGAAGATCATGAGTCCTTGGATTCATTCGAAGATATAAAATATGAGGTTGAGATACCTTGTTCGAAGAAGAAGAAGAAGAAGAAGAAGAATAAAAATGAAAAGGAAAGGAAAAAAGAAAAAGGAAAAAAGGAAAGAGAAAAAGAAGAAGAAAATAAAGAGACGGTCGAGGTCTACCAATTGAGTATATGTAGAGACCAACAAAGGATTTCTTTAAAATCAGGACGGTATACGCTCGAAGAGAGGGACCGTTCATTATGACATATGCCTGAACAAGGGGGTCATACTTTGTGACATACGCTCGAAGAGAGGGGTCGTCCACTACGGTATACGCTCGAAGAGAGGGATTGTTCATTATGACATACGCCTGAAGAAGGGGGTCATGCTTTGCGACATACGCTCGAAGAAAGGGGTCGCCCACTACGGTATACGCTCAAAGAGAGGGACCGTTCATTATGACATACGCCTGAAGAAGGGGGTCATGCTTTGCGACATACGCTCGAAGAGAGGGGTCGCCCACCACGGTATACGCTCGAAGAGAGGGACCGTTCATTATGACATACGCCTGAAGAAGGGGGTTATACACCGCAAAATACGCTCGAAGAGAGGGGTCGCCCACTACGGTATACGCTCGAAGAGAGGGACCATTCACTATGACATGCGCCTGAAGAAGGGGGTCATACACCGCGACATAAGCTCAAAGAGAGGGGTCGCCCACTACGGTATACGTCCGAAGAGAGGGACCGTTCACTATGACATACGCCCGAAGAGGGGGGTCATACGTCACGGCATATGCTCGAAGAGAGGGGTCACCCACCACGGTATACACTCAAAGCGAGGGACCGTCAGATGCTGCAATGATCAGAAAGCAGAGCATCTCCAAACAGGGAAGTCGGATAAAATTAGTGCTTGTAGTCTTTGCTTTATCATTGTTTTACAACGATAAGCAAAGAGGGGCAACTGTAATCACTAATTTTATCCGGGGTAAACCCGTGTATTTTATTTCTTTATTTCTGTCTTAAATAATGGGCTTTAGTTAATTTTAGCGTTAATGACAAAAAAAATCAAAAAGAGTAAAAAGTATAATAATTGGTTTATTTTTTTTATTTTATTATAAAAACATGATAAAGTTTCAAAAAGATTATATTAATATATTTAATTAGTATCTATTTTTTTTCCTTTAACTTTGTAAATATGTGCTTTACTATATATGATATTTTCTTTTAAGAAATCTAAAAATATTATGTTACTATTTTTGTATATATTTTATTTATTACTACCTAGTTGCTATTTTATTATTAAATATTATTTAACATTCGGTTACATTATTTTTACTATTATTGCTTTCATTTATCTAAAATCAAAAAAAAAAAAAACATATTAGGTTATGACCACTAATTCTAATATTATGCTATAAAAATAAAAATATTGTAAGTTTTTCTATTTTATGATCTTTCCTTTTTGTTTACTATTTATTATTAGGAGTATTAATTATTATTACCTATTCAAATTTAAAAAGTCCAAAATATTATACTATTAAATATTATTTTATTTCCTTTTTAATTTCGATTTTTCATATTTATTATTGTTTTTATTACTACTTTATTTTATTGCTATTATTATCTTTCTATAACTATTATTATTATAATTAGCCATCTTTTTATTTCTATTTTTATATATTATTATTATTATTTTTATTATTATTATTACTATTACTATTATTTTATTTTATTATTATTATTATATAAATGGATAGACCCAAAACTTATAATAAAAAGACTTATTTAATTAAGTTATAACAGTCTAATACATTAATTAAAGCCCACTGATTTTAATAAATTCAAACCCAATTAAATAATACATAGCCCACATTTAAATTACAAAAACCAAAAAATAATAATTACAAGGCCCAACGTTCGAGCCCAAACCGGATGGTTATCAGAAACCCTAGCCTAACCCTTCTTTCATCTATGCGCAGCCACATCCTGGCCGTTAGATCTGGCCCCTTGATCTAACGGTCAGAAACGAACCGGTTATCTTCCAGATCCTTCCGTGAGTGTGGAGCACGCGCGCGCCCCTTCAGCTTCCACGCGCGTCGGTTCAGCTGCTCGAGGCTCTTCCACTGCCGCGTTGTTCTCATGATCGACCCTCTCGCTCCCACGTCCGGTGGCCCCCTCATCCACTCCGGCAGCCACGATGATAATGAAAACAAAAGCAATGTCAGAATCGTACAAGGGAGGCCAAAATGCAGAGATTTTCAGAAGCAATAACACCAAATTACAGTAGAAATTCAGAAACAACCTTAGAGGCTAATTCGAATCAGGCCAAACCACACAAATCAGAGAACAGATTAAGGATAAGCATTTTTAGTTTCTAATCCATGTAATTAGAGAAGGCTATAAAAAAGAATAGCCCTAACATTGTAATCCATTCGGAACCACTTGAATCAATCAAAAAAGAAATTCCAGTGGTAATCTCTCTGTCTTTTTCTTTCATGCAGAAAAATAAAATAGGTTAAGTTTTTACCTTTCTTTCGAACCTCAGATCTGACTCCGGCAATAATCCGGCGACGTTTACGTCGAAGATGGTGAGCCGGGAGAAAAGGGGTTCCCTTTCTTCTTTTCTTTTCCTTCTTTATTTTCTTTCTCCCTGTCGAACGGAATAAGCGATAAGCCTTCGAATCTCCCTTCGAGGTTTTGATTGGTGAGTTTATTCGAATCGAAAAAGGAGGGTTTTGATCGGTTTCTTTTGAAGATTCCTGTTGGTTTGGGTCTTTGAAAAAGAAAAGTTTTTGTTTTAGCTTTGAAAATGATGAAAAAGGGGTTTCCTAAAAGTTTGGTTTTGGTCGCCGGTCACCGTGGGTGGTGGCCGGATTTTGGAAAACACGGTGGCCGGATTCTGGGCTCATGAAGAACATATGAATGTTCTTATCTTTCTGAGTTTCAGAAGAACAAATAGAGAGTTTTGGAATTTTGGTTTTCGGATTTGTGAGAAATGAGCAAAGGAGCTTTTTTTGCTTTAAGTTGTGTTTTATACTCCAAGGACTTTAAGAAAATGGATCTATTGTCTCATTAAGGGCCTCCGCGTTTTGCTAATCATGCTCCTTGTCCCCGTGATTTCTAATCGTTTTGCAATTTCATCACCAAATCACCTGTGATCGTTTTTTCGAAGTGGTTTATTCGATTTTAAGTCCCTCCGTGTTTTTACACTAATTTTCAAGCCCGTCCTTCTGTTGAAATCCTTTCCCTGGTCCTTTTTATTTCATTTCAGATTTCAATTCGACCACTGTTTTCAAATATTTTTATGATTAAAACCTTTAACGTTTTTTCTTTTATAATTTGGTCCAAATTCCAGTAGCTTATTCCCCTTTTTTGTGAGTTTTTTTTTTAATTTATTTTTTATAGTACACTGTTCTATTTAATTTATTTTACGAGCATCACATGTCATATATTTATTTTCAAGTTATTCTTATTTATTTTTGTTCACATTCAATCCATGTTATTTAGTGTTTATTTATATATGCATTTTGATTATTTTCCTTACATGTCATTTAACATATTTGCTTTGTATATATTTTGTTTTTTTTGTTTTCATACTTACCGTAAATTCTTGCTTGTCCCATTAGTATTTTGTTATTTTTGTTAATTTGTAGGTTTGACTCTTTAATTGAAGTAGATAATTGGTTTTGTTGCATCGATTATGTTGTAAATAGTTGATGTATATGGTAATTTGTTTTAGATATACAGTTGTCATATTATTGCCTTTTTAGTTGCCACCTTCTTCGTTTTTTGACCAGTTTATTATATCCCTTTAATTCCATTGCATGTTTCCTTATTTTGTTATGTTTACCATTTATATTATTCCATGTCTCATGTTCATATTCGATTCTGTATTATATTTGCTTTCTTATTTCATTAATTTATTTAAAAAAAAGAAGAAAAGAAGAAAGAAAATGCATTGATTTGGGGTTTTAAAAGTTATCGTTTTTATAGTTTATTCCTTTTTTAAAAAAAGAAAACTTCCCGAATGAATAATTTTTTTTTTTTTTTACCTTTTTAAATAACATCTAATTTCCTTTTTTCTTAGGGTTGAATATTTGAATGCCATGATTTTAGCTTTTTTTTATGTATATCCTTTTTATTTTTTAAATCATTTAATCTCATGTTTTCATATACCATAACATCATATATTTTAGTTTGATTTCCATTTTGGTTTACCGTATATTATGATATCATTTTTAACTATATTGTTGACATGTATGTACATACATCATATTGCTTTATTTGTGTACACACCACACGTGCACTTATTTTATCTATTTGCCTACATATTTGTGTACTTATTTATTTTTATGTACCATATTGTATTTATTTTATTACACGTTTTATTTTATATTTTATCATACGAATCGAATTCATATCTACCACATTAATTAATGAACTTAATAATAACGTCTTTATTCGGTCGTAATGGACCCGTCTTCCAACGTATTGGTGGCGGTGTGAGCGTTTACCTTCGAGTAAAGACACGATAAAATTAAAATAAACCCGAATTTATAATTAAATGTGTGAAAGGGAGAGATTATGAAATAGAGAGTACGACTGCTCCAATTCGAAACAAATAAGATTTGCCTGATTACTAGGGCTAACAAAGAGTAATTATCTAATATTTTGTGTATAAACACAATGAAAGGGTCCCAACTTTACTCATTTACATAATAACCCCAAAATTCTAAATCTTGCCCAAAATGGTCACTAGTTTCAAAAATATAACATCAATTAAATTCTAATTTCTAGGGTTTTAAAATAGGAATTCCCAAATTAAAATTAAGGTTTTTAAAATTAAAATTTGGTTATTACAACTCTCCCACCTTTAAAATAAATTTCGTCATCAAAATTTTCATATTATAAACTGATCCCTAATTTAAATGATAAGTGCATAAAATTTCTATGTTTTATACCACTTTACACTCAATTATTTCTATTAATTAATAGAATTTGATGGAAATATTAGATAATTCTTTATATTTTCTATATTTTAGCATCTAAGTACTTAATTACTATTTTTAAACAATATTTGATAGAAAATAGGTACGATTATGGTTTTCTTTCTTAAACAGGGAATATACAACCCATTTATACTAGATATCACCCATAGATACTGAATGAAGTTTTGACCTAGGCTTGACCTATAAATACCGACCCTTAGGCATAGGAAAGAACAACTCATTTTCCACCGATTAGAATCCTAGCCGCCACCACCGTTATCATGTTCTATATTCTTTCATAGGCTTAGATTATTTTGTGGAGTATTTGTAGAAGAAGATTATACTTTATTTGTGTTTTATTAATGCAATTTTAGAATTCATAGTTTATCCACTCTGAGTATTTATTCTTTCTTGCATACGAGCTCAGAAGATAGGTTTGCAAGAAAAAACCTATTTGTCTAGACTAGGGATAGTTAGACTCACGAAACGAGTGAGTACGGTATTTACTCTTGGACATTGGCTAATCTGGCTTAGAGATAAGCCAACCAAGATTTTAGTGACTAAAAGGAAGCATATCATCGGTTGTTGTTCACCCTTGATTCACACCGAGAGGTATCATCAAGACGTGGCCCTCAATAGTAATCCGAATTAAGGATAAAGAGGAGGCAATAAAGGATGCTCTTTCGGACTATGATTTGTTGAATTACCGATGAAACATAACCCGTCGAGGCAACTAAGGCGACCCTTCAGCGACCCGTCGAGGCAGCACTTCAACCTTTCGCATTAATAAGATGAGAATATTGCGTAGTTGGATTCTACACTATGAAGCAATTTAATCTAGCCTTTCCATCATATTTTGAATTCTAATCAATTGTTTTATAGTTATTTAGTTAATCATACTTCAATCAATTATTTGTGTTTTTACTTTTTCTTAGTGCAGTAGCAGTAGTCCATGTAAGTATCCAGTTCCCGTGGGTTTGAAAATCTAAAATACTATAACTTGACAAAGGTGTGCGATTGGACCATAAGGTGTAGGTCTTCCTACACGCAACAACAACCATATTCACTTTATAACCTTCATGTATCAACAATAAAATTTTAACTGAAAATACCTATTATGTTTTCAAACTCATCATCATGATTATTACGAACTCCAGTTGCATAAACTAACCTTGATTGCTTAACGTCTAATTTAGTCATTCAATCCCCCTGAGAATGTTCCTACTAGCAGTACACCTAAAGTAGCTGACCTACTCAATTCTCTACCTCTAGGAGGTGTCTAAACGGATATCCGTGACTTATTTTGTATGACAAAACCAATACTTGATTGATGTCAATCATTAAGAAGATTATCAAAATAATCATAACTGAAACATGCCTCACTCTCTTTCCTACATTTCCCACCATGTTATTTCTTACAATAAGTACACTAAGGTACAAAATAAGAACCTATCGATCCACCTAAACCATTCCTCGAAATTGATATAACGATTGGTCTCAATCTCTGATTACCTTGATAATCAAATTCTTCTCTAATTCTCTTACTAGTATAGCTATCTGAACCTTGTCAAACACTCAATGTAACGTCCCAAAATTTGGCCTAGAAGTTAGTGGTGTAGTTTAGACTAGTTCGGGATTAAATTCATAAAAATTAATTTTTGGTCAAAATAAATTATAGAAGAATATCCTAAAATCATTATTTAATATATATTTGACTTTTTTCAAACCAATTTTGAAAATTGAACCTTGAAACCCTATGGTTTTGAAATTAGTAACTATTTTGTAAAAATTAAAAATTTGAGGATAATTTTAAAAACTAAGCCAAAACTTTGAATCTCTAAGGGCTTTTGATACAATTATAATTCTAGTTGATCTAATATTCCAATGGCCTATTTAATTAACTCAAAACTCAAGTTTTAAATCATAAAACCCAAATTACTTATTTAATAATCCTAAAAACCTTATTTTTCATCAAAACCTAAACCCTTTTCAATATTTTCGTTTTTCCTTTTCCCAAGGCAGAGAATCATCAGCTTTTGAAGGTAAAAACCTAAACTTTTTAATTAAAATCATTTCTTTAATTATTCTTAAAGTTTTTTCATCAAAAAGTTTTGTTTTTCACTCGTTTTCTTTTTTAAAAACCTAGGAAGTAAATTAGATCAATTTTAGAGGTTAGGAATCATTCAAAACTCTAGAAATTTGAATTTATTTACTGAAATTACCATGTTTTTGGCTTGGTAAAAACATTTTTAATCTTTTGTTTTAGAAAAATCAATTTTTGGGTCAAAAATCATAATTTTTGTTCAAGGGTTTTACCAACTGTTTTTGGATCCTGAAAGGATGATTTTTTAAAGTTTTAGGATTTTTATAAAGTGTTTTTAAAATCCCTAATCTCTTAATAAAGGTTTAGGAGAAGTTTGGTTGGTTTCAGAGAGTTTTCGGTTTATGTTTTGATAGGTTTAAGGGGCTTCCCGACTTGGGGTTTGTTGTGTGCGATTAAGTGCACTAAATCCATAGTTTATGATGCTGTAAACAGGGTAAGAATTAGGTGATATCGTTTGAAGGAGTTTTGGATCAAATCGGTGACTTGGTAAGCAAGAAACGGTTATCGGTGAGTGATTTATGAGAGTGGGCTGCTTCGACAATGTTTTAAATCTATTTTAAAAAGGTTTGGGGCTGTAGGGAAGGTGTGAAAAATATCCCTATACTCGAACGTAAGTTTTTTAGTTTTGCTCTCTTGAAAATCCAATATTACACCTTTCTTTACTATGTGTTTTGTCATGTTTATGTTTTAATTGTGCATATGTGATTATGCATGAGATTAGATACTCATAATACTGCTTTTATAATGTTTTGATGCTCCCATGGTTTTGTTTTCAAAAATTGATGAAAATAGGTTTTATCGATTTATGCATTTGATGCATGTATTAATGGAAAGCATGAGTGAGATTCATTGTTTTTATCTTGAAACTTGAGCATCGTTTTTTTTAAGTTTTTGGTATTAAAGATGATGAAACGTGGATAAGTTGATCGATCAATAGGATGTGAGTGCACTATATTTATAAAATTCTTACATGTGTAAATTCCTTTGTGAAGCATTAGAGGTGATACTTAATTCTATGTGATATAGCAGTTACCTTATTACATTCAGGTATGGCGAACTATCTCGGATAGTAAGGTGGATCGATTTGGTCTTCGTGGATTGTGTTATTCAATCACGGGTATGTTTGGCGGTATAAGCCACATGCGAGTTTTCTGTTTATCCTAACGTTTAGCGGAAATCTAAACGATTCACTAATATCAATACAATGTTATAAGCAAGTATAATTCTTAATTGAAAAAGTGTTTTTAATGAAGCATTGACATAGTAACATGTAAGTCTTGTGTTGTGCGTATTGGGCATGTGTTTTCAAAAGTTATTTGAAAAGGTTTTGTGGCTTATGCCATGGTATACTTGTTGTTTTTCATGATGTTGACATTGATTTCCATGTGTTTATTTCGTGAGTTGAGAATGATATGTTTTTATAAAACTTTGACTTTTATGGGCTGCATTGCAAGTTGTTTTTACTGCGTTTTTATACGTCATTCACTAAGATTTTGCTTAACCACTCTCCTTTACTTGCAATGCATAAAAATAAGTGATTAGGTGCCATCAAGAAGCAAAGGTTTCAAGTAATATATTTTATACTTTCTTAGGCTCAAGTATGTTTTAATTTAAATTGAGAACCTTAAGTAGGCAAGAGCAATGGAGCAATGAACATATATGTTTTTGGATATTCCGGTTTTGAACTTCCTCTATGACATTATTATACTTTTTGAAGTATTTATGAGATGCAATCTATGATGATTTTGGTGTTATGCTATGCTTTGATGACTAATGGTTTCAATTCGTGTTGAGAGCATGGAACTATGATGATTGACATCTAGAAATCTTGTTGAATTATATGTTTTATGCCTTATAAGTGAATAAATGCATATAGTACACATTTTTCATCGTTTAAGACATGAAATCTAGGTAAACTGTTGTTTTTGGGCAGGGGGTTTCAATACTCGTTCATAGGGTATCGACACCTAGACAAAAACACAACGATTTTCTGGGAAATTAAGCTTGAGAATCAAAACCACATGAACTGATTTCGAAATGGTATTGTGAATTCTCCAGGCGTATCGATACGGTTCATTTTGGTTTCGATACCGACCTTTACAGTAGCATAATGGTGTCAGAATGATCCTTTAGGCGTACCGAAACTCAGGCTGGTCTCGCAGGTTATTGTTTGAGTAATCGAGGAAGTTCCGAAACACTTAATCACCGTTTCGAAACAACCCTTAAAGGTTTTGATACAAATGTTAGATAAACTCGTTATAGGCTGATTTAAACTTTATACTTTACTCAATAAACTTTGAGGATCCAATTAGATTGCTTTTAGTTACTGTTTTAAGTTGAAAATTTACATGAAAGCATGAAATATACTTAATTAAGGATTGATAACATTAATTTCACTTTTAGATCAAAAATTTCTAAAAAATTACAATTAGGTCCCTAAAATTTGTTTGGTTTAATAAAGACACGTTTCTCTTTATTTTCTGTTGTAATTGAACTCAATCCTTGCATGAACATGTAGGTTCTAATTAAATCATTTATAGAAGATAATAGAAAAAAATTAGGGTTGTTTATTTGAGTGTGCGGTACTTGGATGAGAAAAAGAGGGAATTTATGGCTTTGGTTCAGAGAAGTATGTCAATTTTTGAGTATGAGATTCAGTTTGTCAGGCTGAGTTATTATGCTCCTAAGCTGTTACCTAATGAGAAAACCCGTTGTGATAGGTTCCGCTATGGTTTGGTATGAGAGGTTAACACATATATTGTAACACCCGACCCGGATGTCGCATTGGGCCTCCGGCCCAAAACCTGTATTCCAAAATTTCTTTTCAAAGCCCATCAAATAAAATCAAATTCAAATCCAAATACGATTCATAAAATCCATTTAAGTTAAAATGCAAGCCCAAAATAGTATAAAGTAATTGGAGCTCCAAAATATTACAACCCATTAAAATATTTGACCCGAATTAAAATAAACAGAGTTACATTACATAGGGTTCGACACAGTACAAGCCCACTAAATCTAATATATGTACTCTGACAACACGGTCGATGCTGGAATCCGAACCTTGATGGTGCTCCACGAACCGACTTCACCTAACCTACGCACGAAAACATATTTCGAACGCTGAGCTACGAAAGCTCAGTGGATACGCCGAACTCGGCGAACATCATGCGTATCATAAGCAGTAAAACATAACATATAAATATCGTGCATGATATGATGATCTAGCATGCTTGCCTATCGCATGACATAAACAATGTATAATATCGCACACAAGAGTGAGGCCTGCGTCCACACAGCATCGGGATCCTACACACAGGATTGAGGCCGCCCTCAAATCCTATGCCCGGAATGTTACATCGGACATCTTCGAACGAGGCCGCCCAACGTTCGGAAAGGGGTGGAGGCCGCCCAACCAACCCCATGCTCGGAATGTTACATCGAACATCTTCGAGTGAGGCCGCCCAACACTCGGAATAAAAGTCTTCAAACATCATCCGGCATGTTACATCGGATGGCCTTCAACGTATTGCAACGCTTATGGATATCCGGATTTTCCATCAAACAAGGACTCGATACACACACACGATCCATCTACGATCCTCACATCAAAACATATCAAGAGTTAACATAATTTAGTCATTTAGAGTTTAATATGTCAATCTTGTGTTAACCATTCATTTCATTAATTATAAAATTCATTGTGACCTTTAATTCTATTATCGAACCTCAACAATACCTATCTTGTCAAATTTTCGCAGGGGTATCGATACCCTTATATGGGGTATCGAACCACCCTGCCTCGATACCTACCCAAAGAAGGCATCGAACCATGGGTATCGATACTGGTATCGATACCCTTTGACCATTTTCAAAGTCAACAAAAGGGGACCCTCCAGCATCGATACCTGTATCGATGCCATTATGCCACTAGAGGTCCCGATATCGAACCATGGTTCGATACACCTGGCCACTTAGCCTATTTCCACTCATGGGTATCGATACCGGTAGCCCGTGTATCGATACCCCTGCACGAGATGCAGGTTTGCACTTAGAAATTCCTAGGATTCATTCCCAAATTCGATCCAGTCAATCCCAAAGTGTTTCTATTCATTTCTAGAGATGATTAAGGCATTTTAACATCAATTTCAAATCATTTAACACCCAAATCCGAAATCCACCATTAAAGCATATCAAGCACAAACCAAGCACATACATGCATCAACATCTATATGTATGCAACTACCATGACACGTATGATGTAAAGAACGAGTTGGGAGTACCAACCTTGAGCAACAACAGCAACAACCTCCCTTCTTCCTCCTTAAGCTCTCTCTTTGCCTTGCCTTTGAGATGGAGCTTCCATTCTTTCTCTACAAGAGAAAGATGAAGAACGGATTAGAACACCCCGGAAAGATTTCCATAGTCTTAAAACACTTAAAAGAACTCAATTTAACCTTCAAAAACTCAAACTCGGACCAAACCCTAAACCCCCTCATAAACCCTCATTTTCACCAAACCAACACATATTTACCTCTTTTAAAAGATCTCTAATAGCCCTACAACCTTCCCTCCAGCTTAAAAACGAGAATCCAAAGCAACCAAGCAAAAATCCAACCTTTGGCTACTCTTACTTGTGTTCAAAAAGGGAAGAAGATGAGAGAAAAGCTAAAACCCCTTACCTCACTCTCTGCAGCACAATAAACCCCCTCTCTCTAACTCTTCATACTTGTGAAATTACTCACATACCCTCAGCCCATAACCTAAACCCAACACAACACTCAAACCCTACAAACCTAAGGCCCAAACTATCAAACCCGGGGCCCAAAAACAAAGCCCAAACCCATCGGGTTAAACCGACACTCGGATCCGAGTCCAGGTCGTTACAACTCTCCCCTCCTTAAAGAAAATTTCGTCCTCGAAATTTACCTGTCAGAAAGAGATGAGGATACTGAGATCTCAAGTCCTTCTCTGCTTCCCACGTTGCTTCTTCGATTCCGTGGTTCCTCCACAAAACCTTTACTAAGGGTATGCACTTGTTCCGAAGCTCCTTAATTCCTCTATCCAAGATCCCTATAGGTCTTTCCACATAAGTCAAATCTGCATTGACTTCTATTTCCTCAAGCTGAACCACATGCGATGGATCGGAACGATAACATCTCAACATGGACACGTGGAACACATCGTGTATACGTGCCAACTCTGGAGGTAAGGCAAGCCGATAAGCTACCGGTCCAACCCTCTGAAGAACCTCATAAGGCCCTATGTACCTTGGACTCAACTTCCCTTTGCGACCAAACTGGATGATCCCTTTCCACGGGGATACCTTAAGAAACACTTTCTCACCAAGCTCATACGCGATGTGCTTACGCTTCTTATCCGCATAAGCTTTCTATCTGTCAAAAGCTGCTTGTAACCTCTCTTTGATGATCTGAACTTTTTCTTCGGTTTCCTTAACAAGCTTCGAACCCACTATCTTTCTCTCATTAAGCTCTGTCCAACACAAAGGTGTTCTACATCTACGCCCATACAAGGCCTCAAAAGGAGCCATCTTGATGCTTGACTGATAACTGTTGTTATAGGCAAACTCTACCAACGGTAACTGCTCCCAACTGCGAGAAAAGTCCACAGCACAACACCGAAGCATATCCTCCAAGATCTGGATAACTCTCTCAGACTGTCCATCGGTATGAGGATGAAAAGCTGTACTGAAGTGCAACTTAGTATCTAAAGCCTCTTGGATAGACCTCCACAACCTCGTCGTGAACCTCGGATCCCTATCCGATATGATCGATGAAGTTACACCATGCAACCTCACGATCTCCTTGATGTACAACTGAGCCAACTTTTCTAAACAGTAGTCCATCCTTACCGGTAAGAAGTGAGCCGACTTGGTCAACCGGTCAACTATAACCCATATAGCATCATGCTTTCTCAACGTCATCGGCATCCCGGTGACAAAGTCCATGGTCACTCGATCCCACTTCCACTGTGGAATCTGGATAGGCTGAAGCAAACCTGAAGGAACTTGATGTTCCGCTTTCACCTGCTGACAAGCTAGACACCTGGTCACAAACTCTGACATATCTCTTTTCATGCACGACCACCAAAAGAAGGGACGAAGATCTTGATACATCTTGTTACTACCCGGGTGAACAGAAAATGGACTACGGTGAGCTTCTCCCAAGATACGATCCCTTAGATCCTCTAAAGCTGGAACACACAACCGACCTTGAAAGTACAAGAACCCACTATCTCGTACCTCAAAGTCTGACAACTCACCTCTCTGAACAGCCTCTAACTGAGCAACCAACTCCTCATCTAACACCTGTGCTCTCTTGATCTCCTGAACCATCGTGGGCTCCACACGCAACTCTGCCAAAAGACCTCCATCGTCGGTCATCCTCAACCGAGAAAACAAAGCTCTCAAGTCCGACATGGACTTCCGACTCAAAGCATCGGCGACCATATTTGCCTTGCCGGGATGATACTCTATGACACAGTCATAGTCCTTCAACAATTCGAGCCACCGACGTTGTCTCAAATTCAACTCTTTTTGGGTAAGCAAATACTTTAAACTCTTGTGGTCGGTGTAGATGTAGTATTTCTCTCCATAGAGATAATGCCTCCATATCTTCAAAGCGAAGATAACCGCCGCAAGCTCAAGATCATGTGTAGGATAGTTCCTCTTATGGGGTTTCAACTGCCTTGAGGCGTAAGCAACCACCTTACCTTCTTGCATAAGCACACAACCTAACCCATTCAAGGAAGCATCACTAAACACCACATAATCTTTTCCCGATTCAGGTTGCGTCAAGACCGGAGCCTCTGTCAGATAAGCCTTAAGCCGCTCAAAACTTTGTTTTCTCCTTTCGTTCCACACAAACGGAACACCTTTCTGAAGCAACTTGGTCAAAGGTGTCGCTATGATCGAAAAACCCTTAACGAACCTCCTATAGTATCTGGCAAGCCCAAGAAAACTACAAACTTCCGATACATTCCTCGGTGGTTTCCACTCCACCACAGCTTGGATTTTCTGGGGATCTACTCGGATTCCATCCGCTGCAACTATGTGGCTCAAAAACGCCACCTCAGACAACCAGAAATCACACTTACTGAACTTGGCGTACAGACGTCTATCCCTCAACACCTGAAGAACAACCCTTAGGTGGTAGTCATGCTCCTCCTCTGAGCGTGAATACACCAAGATGTCATCGATGAACAAAACCACAAACTGATCTAGATACGGATGAAAGATCCAGTTCATCAAGTCCATGAAAGCTGCAGGTGCATTCGTGAGCCCAAACGGCATCACTAAGAACTCATAATGCCCGTACCGCGTCCTAAAAGCGGTCTTTTGGACATCCTCTTCCACCACCTTCAACTGGTAATACCCTGACCTCAGATCTATCTTAGAAAACAAACGAGCACCCCTCAACTGATCAAACAGGTCATCGATCCTAGGCAAAGGGTAACAATTCTTGATCGTGACCTTGTTGAGCTGACGGTAGTCGATGCACATCCTCATCGATCCGTTCTTCTTCTTCACAAACAAAACCGGTGCTCCCCACAGTGACACACTCTGTCGGATAAAACCCCTCTCAAGCAACTCTTGGATCTGTTGATTCAACTCTCTCATCTCCGCCGGTGCCATACGATAAGGTGCTATGGACACCGATGCTGTCCCTAGCAACACCTCTATCCGGAACTCCAACTCACGATCGGGTGGTAAACCAGGCAACTCCTCTGGAAACACATCGGGGTACTCACAAACTATCCTCAAACTCTCTAAAACTGGACTCTCAACACTCACATCCACCACGTGAGCTAAGAAAGCCTCACAACCCTGCTGGATCAACCTCTGAGCTTACAAAGCTGACACAACATTCGCTAAGCACGGGTTTCTCTCACCCCTCACAACAAGCTTAGAACCATCAGCTACTCGAAGCTTCAAACTCTTAGATCTGCACCCCAAACTCGCATCATGTTCGAACAAACAATCCATCCCAAGGATTGCGTCGAACTCCTGAAACGGCAAAACCATGAGGTCGGCTGGGAAGATAGATCCTTGTACCTCGATCGGACACCTCCGATAAACCTTATCCACCAACACATCTAACCCCAACGGACTGGTCACACGGACTCCTACCTCTAGATCCTCCGCTGGTAACCCCCACAGCTCCGATATCCCATTACGGATATACGAGTGGGTAGATCCCGAGTCCACAAGAGCAACTATAAGAACAGAGAACAAACTGAACGTACCTGAGATCACATCTGTCGCAGCATAGTCCTCTTGTGCCCTCACCGCATACTGCCTCGCGGGTGCTCTAGCAGTGGACTGAAAGGTGCCTCCTGATGCGTGGCTAGCTCTGCCACGTGAGAACCCACAACCCCTCTGAGCCTGAAACACGGTCCTCTGTGCCTGACCTGGTAGTAACGTCACAACCTCGGGACAGTCCCTCACAAGATGATCTGATGACCCACACTGAAAACAAGCTTTGGCATTGCCCCAACACACTCCTCGGTGGGTCCGACCATAACGTCTACAAGTCTGAACACTGACACTCCTCTGTAAGCTCTCTGGGCCCCCAACAGAAGAAGACACAGACTGCCTCCTACGCCCCACTGACTCTGATCTCTGGTTCGACCTCAAAACCTGATTCACTACTCCTCTACTTTGGTTCCAACGGCTCTTACTCATACCAGACTGAGACTGAAAGTTACCCGCATGACTCTGACTAGCTCCACCGGTGACTCCCTGACCAATAGACGGCCCATAGGTCAAACCCTGAACCTGCTCCAACAACTTGGCACTTGCAGCCAACTCAGAAAACACCTTAGGCGGTGCAGCAGTGAGATAAGTCTGGATCTCCTTCCTCAGACCTCTCAAGAACCTCTTACATCTCATATTCTCTATAGCAACAAGCTCTGGAGCATACCGGCTCAACTGAAGGAACTCCTGCTCATAAGCAAAGACCGAACGGTTCCCCTGGACAAGATGGGTAAACCGTTCCCTCAGGGTGTCAATGTGAGTCTCACCCATATACTTACTCTCAAACTCCTCAAGGAAGTCCTCCCACTTAGGACGATGAGGGTACCAACCCTGCTCAACTGTCTCCCATCACTCTCTCGCATTGCCCTTTAGAAGCGACAACACACACGACAACTTGTCCTCTGACCTCAGCCTCATCTGTCTCATTATCCACCTTGTGTCATGCAACCATTGATCAGCCTGTACGAGATTGTCCTATCCTGTACCAAAGAAGTCCACAGCTCCCTGTCTTCGCACCCTCTCAACCGGTGCCTCACGAGGCGTAGAAGATGGCCTCGGTATAGCTCTCACTATCCTGCGCAGAGTACGGTTCAACTGAGCAAAGTAGTTGGCCCTTTGACCAACTGCATCATCCGATGGCACCTCCTCATCGGGCTCATACTCATAGTCGGAGTCTCCTCCACGAGAACCCCGACTTTCCTCCTGATCCCGCACACGTCTCGTCATACTTAACCACCTCTGCACGAACAACAACAACAAGCAAGAGTACACCATCAGAATTTCAGCTTTAAAGAAAGTACGATATCGACTCGTGGGCATGTACTTATCTAACATCTATATAACACACTAGACTCCCCCGGGGACTTCCTAGAACCGACTCAACCTAAGCTCTGATACCACTAAATGTAACACCAGACCCGGATGTCGCATTGGGCATCCAACCCAAAACCTGTATTCCAAAATTTCTTTTCAAAGCCCATCAAATAAAATCAAATTCAAATCCAAATACGATTCATAAAATCCATTTAAGTTAAAACGCAAGCCCAAAATAGTATAAAGTAATTGGAGCTCCAAAATATTACAACCCATTAAAACATTTGACCCGAATTAAAATAAACAGACTTACATTACATAGGGTTTGACACAGTACAAGCCCACAAAATCTAATACATGTACTCTGACAACACGGTCGATGCTAGAATCCGAACCTTGATGGTGCTCCATGAACCAACTTCACCTAACCTACGCACGAAAACATATTTTGAACGCTGAGCTACGAAAGCTTAGTGGGTACGCCGAACTCGGCGAACATCATGCGTATCATAAGCAGTAAAACATAACATATAAATATCGTGCATGATATGATGATATAGCATGCTTGCCTATCGTATGGCATAAACAATGTATAATATCGCACATAGCATATACATGTCACATCACGAAATAACACCAGAGTGAGGCCCGCGTCCACACAGCATCTGGATCCTACACACAGGATTGAGGCCGCCCTCAAATCCTATTCCCGGAATGTTACATCGGACATCTTCGAACGAGGCCGCCCAACGTTCGGAAAGAGATGGAGGCCGCCCAACCAACCCCATGCTCGGAATGTTACATCGAACATCTTCGAGTGAGGCCGCCCAACACTCGGAATAAAAGTCTTCAAACATCATCCGACATGTTACATCGGATGGCCTTCAACGTGTTGCAATACTTATGGATATCCGGATTTCCATCAAACAAGGACTCGATACACACACACACGATCCACCTAGGATCCTTACATTAAAACATATCAAGACTTAACATAATTTAGTCATTCAGAGTTTAATACGTCAATCTTGTGTTAACCATTCATTTCATTAATTATAAAATTCATTGTGACCTTTAATTCTATTATCGAACCTCAACAATACCTATCTTGTCAAATTTTCGCAGGGGTATCGATACCCTTATATGGGGTATCGAACCACCCTGCCTCGATACCTACCCAAAGAAGGAATCGAACCATGGGTATCGATACTGGTATCGATACCCTTTGACCATTTTCAAAGTCAACAAAAGGCGACCCTCCAGCATCGATACCTGTATCGATGCCATTATGCCACTAGAGGTCCCGATATCGAACCATGGTTCGATACACCTGGCCACTTAGCCTATTTCCACTCATGGGTATCGATACCGGTAGCCCGTGTATCGATACCCCTGCACGAAATGCAGGTCTGCACTTAGAAAATTCCTAGGATTCATTCCCAAATTCGATCCAATCAATCCCAAAGTGTTTCTATTCATTTCTAGAGATGATTAAGGCATTTTAACATCAATTTCAAATCATTTAACACCCAAATCCGAAATCCACCATTAAAGCATATCATGCGCAAACCAAGCACACACATGCATCAACATCTATATGTATGCAACTACCATGACATGTATGATGTAAAGAACAAGTTGGAAGTACCAACCTTGAGCAACAACAGCAACAACCTCCCTTCTTCCTCCTTAAGCTCTCTCTTTGCCTTGCCTTTGAGATGGAGCTTCCACTTCTTTCTCTATAAGAGAAAGATGAAGAACGGATTAGAACACCCCGGAAAGATTTCCATAGTCTTAAAACTCTTAAAAGAACCCAATTTAACCCTTCAAAAACTCAAACTCGGACCAAACCCTAAACCCCCTCATAAACCCTCATCTTCACCAAACCAACACATATTTACCTCTTTTAAAAGATCTCTAATAGCCCTACAACCTTCCCTCCAGCTTAAAAACGAGAATCCAAAGCAACCAAGCAAAAATCCAACCTTTGGCTACCCTTACTTGTGTTCAAAAAGGGAAGAAGATGAGAGAAAAGCTAAAACCCCTTAACTCACTCTCTGCAGCACAATAAACCCCCTTTCTCCAACTCTTCATACTTGTGGAATTACTCACATACCCTCAGCCCACAACCTAAACCCAACACAACACTCAAACCCCACAAACCTAAGGCCCAAACTATCAAACCCGGGGCCCAAAAACAAAGCCCAAACCCATCGGGTTAAACTGACACTCGGATCCGAATCCGGGTCGTTACATATATGCTGGCTACGAACTATACAGACTATAATGTGTTAGTTGACCGGGCTAAGGATTTTGAGTAGAGTTTGGGCTTGAAATCTTCGAGATCTGGTTCAGGTAAGAGGCTAGTTGATAATAGTAATAATAGGGATAAGTTTAAGAAACAAAAAGATAGTCGGTATGGTAGGTATCATTATAGAGGAGGAGAAGTTAGTCGTGGATATCAGGAAGGTCAATCTAAGGGAGCTGTGTGTAAAAAGTATGGAAAACATCATTATGGTCAGTGCTGGGGTGGAAACATTTGCTAGCATTGTGGTTTTGTAGGACACACCAAGTGAGAGTGTCCTTAGTTGACGGATGACCATTAAGGCCAAGGTTGTGGAGGCGATAAGAATAGAGGCAGAGTTAGATGAAATTTTGAACGTCGTGGTGAGAATCAAGGATAGCAGCATCGTGACGAGGGTCAGGCGAGGGTTTATGCACACATGGAGGTCCAGAACGATACCGATGTGGTTGTAGGTACCTTTTCCTTGCAATATCTATCCTTGTTCGCTTTGTTAGATTCTAGATCCTTAGTGAGCATGCTAGAGCTTTAGATATACCTTTTGAGTCTATGAACTTGGGTATGAGTGTTACTAGTTCTTTTGGAGAGACAATGATAGTCAAGAAAGTTTATAGGAGGTGTCACTTAGTTGTTCAAGGGCATGTTTTTTTATGCCGATCTTATAGAGTTACCTATTTAAGGGTTTGATCTTATCCTGGGTATGGACTGGTTAATTGAACATAGAGCTGTTGTGGACTTTAGGACTAAGAGGGTTTTCTTGAGGTTAGCTGATGACTTTGAAGTAGTTATGGTTGGTGAAAATGTGAGGTTTTTGACTAATGTTGTGTCAGCTTTGGAAGCTCAAAGGTTGTTGGTTAAGAGTTTTGATGCATATTTGGCTTATGTTATGAATCCTGACATGAAAGAAGCTAGGCCATATGATATTAGAATTGTTTGTGACTTTTTTGAAGTTTTTCCTGAAGAGTTATCAGGTTTACCACCAAATCGAGAGGTTGAGTTCGGTATTGAGATAATAGAGGGATCCTTACCTGTCTCTATTACTCCTTACCGAATGAAATCGAAAGATTTAAAAAAGTTTAAAGTTCAGTTGCAAGATTTGTTGGATAATGGGTTTATCTGACCGAGCACTTCACCTTGGGGTGCATCGGTCTTGTTTGTGAAAAAGATGGAACCATGAGAATGTGCATATATTATCGACAGTTGAATAAGTTGACGGTAAACAACAAGTATCCTTTGCCTAGGATAGCTGACTTGTTTAATCAGTTCGGAGGAGCTACGATGTTTTCTAAGATTGATCTTCGGTCTGGGTATTATCAGTTGAGAGTTGAGGATCAGGATGTTCCTAAGACTGTTAGAGTATGCCCAAAGACCAATCATATGATGATTGTAAGTATACTTTTATTTACCAATTTTATTGAATAAAGACATTGCCATTGTTGTTTTCAGATATATGTGTCAATGTATAACATAAACTGAGAAACAATAAGGTCCATATAATAATATATGTATTATTATTAAAAGATCCTTAGTCAAGTATTATTATGGGTATGAATAATAATAATACGCTTAAGACTAACATATGATTAATTGATGACAATGAGTTGTCATTGACATAGAGATGTCAAAATTAATACATGAATATATTAATAGAGAATAATATATTGGATTGACCCACTATGAGCATATATCTTGGATTATTATGTGACGGTCACGATATTGCTCATAGTGACAACTATATGTATGATCCTTAGAATTGAGATTATTACTATCTCAACATATGTTGTTTTATGTTTTGATGCAGTTAAACGTGTCTCGTAATTAGTTACACTATAAAAACTGACATTGGACATATTATAATGTATGTGGTGAGATGTGAATGATCAAGATAGGATTTTTCCTTCCTACATAATAGGAAAATATATCAAAAGCCACTTGATTGATTGAGACTAGAAATGCACGGTCATGCTTGAATACGTTGATACGAGACATCACAAATTATTCATTAAAAGTAGTCCACTCTATATATCAAGAAACATTAAAATAGGCTATACAAGTGTGACTATTCCAAGACTTGTGCTTATTAAAGATATAAAAGGACAAAAGGATATAATACATTAAGATAGTTGGTCACGGACATGATACATCGAATCATGATCTCTTGTAACTTAGATGACAATGATATATTGCTAGATGTCATTCATTGTTTGTAATATTAAAATTGTTCTAATATTACTACTAACGTTACAATGAGCCTACAGGGTCACACCCAATGGTTGAAAAGGAGCAAAAATATATATAAGTATAAGTAGAATATATTTAATCCCGAATTTTAATAAAGGATATAATTAATGTAATTATATCCCTTTTAAATTTGAACTAAATATAGATTCCGAAATTTAAGAAAATAATTAAAGTAATTATTTCCTATAAAAAAATTCGGTATCAAACTCTTATACCTAGGGTTACACCTATATAAAGGATCTTTGGTCTAGCAGCCAAAATAGAGAATTCGGTATTCCCAAACCCTAGAATCACGAAAAACAGTTTTTCGAGATTTTGCTCTCTAAACCGGGTGAACTGAGTAGAGGCCGAGACGATATTCGTGGAGGCTAAAGATTCGAATTGTCGAACGATCGTGATTGTAGCAAATCTAGTTGCTGTTTTTGCTGCTTATCAAGAAACCCAATGTAAGTCATCGCATCTATTCCTCCCGATTTCGGATTATACGTACATGGATCACTAGAAAGACCGTTGTAATTTTGTTCCGCTACGCCATGGGGTGTGTCGGCGGTCCCAACAAAGACTACTTTTTGGACATGGTATGACCATTATGAGTTTTTGGTTATGCCCTTTGGTTTGACGAATGCACATGTTGTTTTCATAGATATGATGAACCGGGTTTTTCATGAGTCTTTGGATCAATTTTTGGTAGTGTTTATTGATGATATTCTCTTGTATTCACGTACCGAGGAAGATCATGATAAACATTTAAGGTTTCTTTTGCAGACTTTGTTGAATAATCAGCTATATACTAAGTTAAGTAAGTGTGAGTTTTGGATAAAGGAGGTTGTTTTTCTTGGACATATGATTTTGGCAGAGGGTATTAGAGTTGATTCTCAGAAAGTTGAGGATGTTGTGAGTTGGAAACTACCTAGGTCTATGATAAAGGTTCATAGTTTTTTGGGTTTGGCAAGATACTATCGAAGGTTTGTGGAGGGTTTTTCTAGGGTTGCAACACCTCTAACCAAGTTGTTGCAAAATGATGTTAAGTTTGAGTGGACCGATAAGAGAGAGGAGGCTTTTGAGAAATTAAAGTAGGCGTTGACTCAGGCTCCGATCTTAGTTCAACCAGAACCGGGGAAAGAGTTTATAGTGATACATCGTATATGGGACTTGGTTGTGTTTTGATGCAATAAGGAAGGGTGGTAGCTTATGCATCTCGACAGTTGAAGGTGCATGAGAAGAACTACCCCACACATGATATTGAGTTAACTGCGGTTGTGTTTGCTCTTAAGATATGGAGGCACTATCTTTATGGTGAGCGATGTGTGGTCTATACTGATCATAAGAGTTTGAACTATTTGATGTCCCAGAAAGAGCTTAATCTTAGGCAACGTCGTTGGCTTGAGTTACTTAAGGAGTATGACTTGAATATTGAGTATCACCTAGGGAAAGCGAATGCTGTTTCCAATGCGTTGAGTAAAAAAGTGGTAGTAGATTTGCGTGCTATGTTTGCTAGGTTGAGTTTGTCAGAGGCTGGTGGTTTGATAGCCGAGTTACAGGCTAAACCTTCTCTAGTTGAGGTGATAAGAGAGAAACAATTGTTGGATGATTCTTTGGTCCTTATTGTTCAAGACATAGCTGAGGGTGTACTAACGGAATATGGTTTCGAGGAGATGGCATTTTTGTTTCAGAGAACGTGTTGTGGTGCCGAATGATGTTGATTTGAGACTTACTATTCTTACAGAGGCGTATAGTAGCCCTTTCGCTATGCATTCGGGTAGTACTAAGATGTATCGGGATCTGAAAAGTGACTATTTCTGGGTTGGTCTGAAAAAGGATGTAGTATATTTTATGAGTAAATGTTTAGTGTGTCAGCGGGTTAAGGCTGAACAACAAGTTCCATCGGGTTTGTTACAACCATTGAAATTTCCAGAGTGGAAGTGGGAAAGGATTACTATAGACTTTGTTTCGGGTTTGCCCTTAACAACTAACAAGAAGGACTCGATATGGGTAGTTGTGGACAAGTTTACAAAGTGTGCACACTTTATTCTAGTGCATACTAAGTATTCCTTGGACAAGTTGGTTCAAATATATGTTTTTAGTGTTGTGAGGCTGCATGAAGTGCGAAAATCCATAGTATCTGATAGGTATTCGAGATTTACGTCAAGGTTTTGGAAGTCTTTGTAGAAGGCCTTGGTACAAGTTTAAGATTCAATACATCCTATCATCCGCATATGGATGGTCAGTCTGAGAGAGTTATCCAGGTTTTAGAAGATATTCTGCAGTGTTTTGTTATAGATTTCAGGGTTCTTGGGATAAATATTTGCCTTTGGTGGAGTTTTCTTATAATAATAGTTATCAGGCGAGTATTCAAATGTCTCCGTTTGAGGCTTTGTAAGGAAGGAGATGTCATACTCCGTTGTGTTGGGAGGAGTCTGGTGAGAAGTTTGTGACTTTACCTAGTGTTCTTGAAGATACTAATGAGAATGTTAAACTCATTAGTGGTAGACTCAAGGCGGCATCGGATCCTAAAAAGTCTTATGCTAATCTTAAAAGGAAAGAGATAGAGTTTTCCGTGGGCGAGAAAGTGTTCCTGAGGGTGTCCGTGGAAGAAAGTGATGCATTTTGGGAAAATAGGAAATTTGATTCCAAGGTTTATTGGACTGTTTGAGGTGTTAGAAAGAACCAGACCAGTGGCTTATCGTCTAAGGTTATCGTCCGAGCTCGAGAGGATTCATGATGTGTTTCATGTGTTGATGCTTTGGAGGTGTAGATCGGATCTTTCCTACGACGAGGAGCCAGTAGCAATCTTAGCATCAATTTCTATGGTTCTGCGTGGTAAGACCATCGAGTTGGTCAAAGTGCTTTGGCTACATCGAGGTATCAAGGAAGCCACATGGAATGAAAGTCGGACATGGAGGAGTAGTTTCCTTATCTGTTTCCACCAGGTAATTTAGAGTACGAAATTTCTTAAGTGAGGGAGACTTGTAACGCCCCAAAATTGGGCCTAGAAGTTAGTGGACCATTTTAGCCGGTTAAGCCTAGTTTGGGATTAAATTCTTAAAAATTGATTTTTGGTCTAAATAAATTATGGAAAATATCCTAAAATCATTATTTAATATATATTTGACTTTGGTCAAACCAATTTCGAAAATTGACCCTTGACACCCTAAGATTTTGAAATTAGTGATTATTTTGTAAAAAATGAAAATTTGAGGATACTTTTAAAAACTAAGACAAAACTTTAAATATTTAAGAGGCTTTTGTTACAATTGTAATTCTAGTTGATATAATCTTCCAATGGCCTATTTAATTAACTCAAAACTCAGTTTAAATCATAAAACCCAAATTACTTATTTAATAATCCTAAAAACCTTATTTTTCATCAAAACCTAAACCCTTTTTCAATATTTTTGTTTTAGATATTCCCAGGGCAGAGAACCATCACCTTTTGAAGGTAAAACCCTACAATTTTCAATTAAAATCGTTTATTTAATTATTCTTAAAGTTTCTTCATCAAAAAGTTTTATTTTTCACTCATTTTCTTATTTAAAAACCTTGGAAGTATATTGGATTAATTTTAGAGGTTAGGAATCATTCAAAACTCTAGAACTTTGAAATTCTTTACTGAAATTCCCATGTTCTTGGCTTGCTAAAAATGTTTTTAATCTTTTTGTTTTAGAAAAATTGATTTTTGAGTCAAAAATCATAATTTTCATTCAAGGGTTTTACTCACTGTTTTTGGATCCTAAAAGGATTATGTTTAAAGTGTTAGGATGTTGATACAGTGTTTTTTAAATCCCTAATCTTGAAATAAAGGTTTAGGAGAAGTTTGGTTGGTATCGGAAAGTTTTCAATTAAGGTTTTGATAGGTTTAAGGTGCTGTCGGACTTGGGTTTTTTGTGTGCGATTATGTGCACTAAATCCATATTTTGTGATGCTTGAAAAATTTAAAGAATTAGGTGATCTCGTTTGAAAGAGTTTTGGATTAAATCGGTGACTTGGCGAGCAAGAAACAATTATCAGTGAGTGATTTATTAGAGTAGGCTGCTTCGGCAATGTTTTAAATCTATTTTAAAAAGGTTTGGGGCTTTAGGGAAGGTTTGAAAAACATCCTTATACTCGGATGCAAGTTTTTAAGTTTTTCTCTCTTGAAAATCCCATATTACATCTTTCTTTACTATGTGTTTTTTCATGTTTATGTTTTAATTGTGCATATGTGATTATGCATGAGATTAGATGCTTATGATACTGTTTTTATAATTTTTTGATGCTCTCATGGTTTTGTTTTCAAATTTGATGAAAAGATGTTTTATTGGTTTATGCATTTGGTGCATGTATTGATAGGAAGCATGAGTGAGATTCATTGTTTTTATCTTGAAACTTGAGCATCGTGTTTAGTTTTTAGTGTTGGTATTAAAGATGATGAAACGTGGATAAGTTGATCGATCGATAGGGTGTGAGTGCATTATAATTATAAAATTTGTACATGTGTAAATTCCTTGGTGATGCATTAGATGTGATGCCTAGTTCTATGTGATATAACAGTTACCTTATCACATTCAGGTATGGCGAACTATCCCGAACACTAAGGTGGACTGATTTGGTCGTCGTGGATTGTGTTAGTCAATCACGGGCATGTTTGGCGGGATAAGCCACATGCGAGTTTTCCATTTATCCTAACGTTTAGTAGAGATCTAAATGATTCACTAATCCCAATACAATGTTATAAGTAGGGGTGTAAACGAGCCGAGTCGAGCTTGAGTAGAGCTAAGCTTGGCTCTACTCGTTAAGATTTCGAGTCGAGTTCGAGATTGAGTAATTTTAAACGATCCTGAAATATCTGAGCTCGGCTCGGCTCGTTAAGAACTCAAGTCGAGTTAGAGTTTTTTCGAGCCTAGTCGACCCTAGTATTAACCGATCTTTGACCGTGTTAGACTCAAGTAACTCTTATCTCTTACGTCTCATTTAAAAGCTTAATGGATAAAAAAACTTTGTTACACAAGTTGTATAAACTCCAACTTGTTAATTTTAGGTTTTAGTATCTTAATTTAGGGTTTAAGACTTATGTTTAAGGTTTAGATTTTAGGGTTTTAAGTTTAGAAATTTAGATTTTAAATAATAAAAAATAAAATAATATTATATTTATGTTTTCGAGTAGCTTATGAGTTTTTCGAGTCGAGTATCATGTAGCTCGGCTCGGCTCGTTAAGAAATCGAGTCGATTTTGAGCTCAAGTCGAATCCAATCGAGTCGAGTTTTGATCGAGCTTTGACTGAGTCGAGCTCGAATAGCTCGCGATCTGTCTCATCTCATTTAAGGCCCTAGTTATAAGCAAGTATAATTCATGTAAGTCTTGTGTTGTGCCTATTGGGCATGTGTTTTCAAAAGTTATTTGAAAAGGTTTTGTGGCTTATGCCATGGTATACTTGAAGATTTTCATGTTGTTGGCATTAATAGACATGTGTTTATTTAGTGAGTTGAGTATGACATGTTTTTATAAAACTTTGGCTTTTATGGGTTGCATTGCAAGTTGTTTTTATTTGTGTTTTTATATGTCATTCACTAAGCTTTTGCTTAACCACTCTCCTTTATTTTCAATACAGAGAAATAAGTGATTAGGTGCCGTCAAGAAGCAAGGGTGTCAAGTAATCTATTTTATACTTTCTTAGGCTCAAGTATGTTTTAATTTAAATTGAGAACCTTAAGTAGGCGAGATCAATGGAGCAATGAACATTATGTTTTTGGATATTCCGGTTTTGAACTTCCTCTATGACATTATTATTCTTTTTAAGTATTTATGAGATTCAATATATGATGATTTTGATGTTATGCTATGCTTTGATGATTAATGGTTTTAATTCGTGTTGAGAGCATAGAAATAGGATGATTGACTTACACAAATCTTGTTAAATTATATGCTTTATGCCCTATAGATGAATAGATGCATATAGTACACATTTGGACACGTTTAAGACATGAAATCTTGGTGAAATGTTGTTTCTGGGCAGGGGGTTTCGATACACGTTCATAGGGTATCGATACCTAGGCAAAAACATAACGATTTTTTGGGAAATTAAGCTTGAGCATCGAAACCACATGAAATGGTTTCGAAACGGAAATGTAAATTCTCTAGGAGTATCGATATGGTTCATTTTGGTTTCGATACCGACTTTCATAGTAGCATAATGGCATCAGAACGATCCTTCAGGCGTATCAAAACGCGTTATTGTCTCGCAGGTCATTGTTTGAGTAATCAAGGGAGTTCAAAAATACGTAAGCACCGTTTTGAAACCCATTTATAATTTTCACTGGTTTCGAAATAGATCTTAAAGGTTTCGATACCATTTTTAGTTAAAGTTGTTATAGGCTGATTTAAATTTCAAACTTTATATTTTAGTCACTTTTATATTAAGGATTGATAACCTTAATTTCACTTTTATATTACAAATTTACGTTGTAGTTGTTGTTTTAAGTTGAAAATTTACGTGCAAGCATGAAATATACTTAATTAAGGATTGATAACCTTGATTTCACTTTTATATTACAAATTTCTTAAAAAATTATAATTAGGTCCCTAAAACTTATTCGGTTTAATTAGGACCCATTTCTTTTTAGTTTTTGCTGCAATAGAACTCAGTCGTTGCATGAACATGTAGGATCTAATTAATGCATTTAGATAATATTAATGAAAAAAATTTAGGGTTGTTTATCGGGGTGAGTCTACGGATTAACCTCGATATTCCCCGTGTAACTCGTTCGAGTTGGGTGGCGTCTAGACCAGGTCGAGGGGGTTACAATCAAACCATATGATTTCCTACCTCAGTCTCTATTATGAACTGTATGACTTATCGAAATTTTTTTCATTTTCTCTACTATCTTAACTTGGTCAATGTTGCGTGTTTAAAGTGTTTCGCAATATGTACAAGTGTACATTTTTCAAGTTATAGTATAGATAGTTATCGTATCTACAAGAATTGGTGCTTTTTTTGGAATCTTATCTCTTTCACTCAAAATAAATGACACTAGTTATTTATAAAATTGATATTTAAATAAAATAAAATAATAGAACAATCGATTAAAGTAAATTAGAGTAATCAATAAGAGAGATGAGATTGGGTTATCTTGAATTATGGAATGATGAACGAGTGGATTTTTCCTTGTAACCGAGTGCTCGCGCCACTTAATTTTTCTATCAATTAGGCTTAATCAGATTACCTAAGCCAGATTAGTTCTCACGCACTTGGTTCGAACCATGCTTATTCGTTTCGTAAATCTAATTCTCCCGAATATAGATAAATGCATAGTTTGTCAAGGTCCTTTACTAGTTCTCTTGCGAACCAAATAAATGCCAAGAATAAGAAAACATTGATTAAGAACAAAAAAAAAAAAAAACTTAAATAGAATTCAAACTAAATCAGTCTATAAAACAAAATAACTCAAGCCAATTTAAATTAGTTCATGGCTGAGAAAAATATCCAACAAGTAAATCATCTCATCACTCGAATAAAACAAGGAAAAATAAGAAGAAATCAACAGTCCCTTCTTCACCCTCTCTCAATCTTGCCTCCTCTTGTTGTAGAAGGCAAGCTCTCTTTTTAAAGGGCTTGACATCCCCTTCCGATCAAGTCTTTCCATCTTTACTTCAATCTTCTAAAATTATTTTCTTGCTTTTGCAATTGACTTTATGTCTTTAAAATTCTTTCTAAATCGGTAGCCTATCAACAAGATATTGACTCCTACCAAAAGGAAATACACCAAAGCAATATCTTTTTCTACGAATATTAACCAAAACATGAATTAAATATAACAACTCAGGAAATTAAGTGAAAATGCATGAATTAATTAATAATGCAACTAATAATGTGCCTAAGTCTAATAATAATATTAGTAAAAAGGTTAATAAAAACATTACTTTTAGACACTCAACACCCCCCCAAACTTGAATTATTGTTTGTCTTCAAGCAATGCAAAACTAACAATTAATTGGCAAGGCATCCAATCTACAAAGACATGCTTCAAAATTTAACTTCCATCCTCAAAAACGGGCACAAAGTATGATTACCTTTTAAATTTTTCGGAGAACAAAGAAAATTCTCAGAATCAAATTATAATTAACATTACCAAGTGTGTGTAGTTGTGTACAAGTCAATTTTCAAGATTATAAGTGAACAATCGATTTAATACATTAATTTTCAGGACATTACTCTTTAATTCTACTAGATCCAGTTTCAAGCACCTCTAACAATCAAGAAATTTCTTTTTATTTTAATTTGTCAAATAGAGCCAGTTCTAGGCACCTCTAGCGATCCTTCAATGTACAAAGACTTGAGCCAGTTCCGGGCACCTCTAGCAAGGTATTGCTTTTCAATCAATATTTTTTTAATTTACCCAAAATTTTAGCAACCTAAGTTCATTAGGTCTCTATCAATTAACAAGTCACAAATGTGTAAAAAAAATTTAGCATCATAGTAAAATTTTAGGTTCTTCCGATGCAATCCTAAAATCAAAGGTTATTTCAATTAAGTGCAATGACAAAAGTTTCATCATTGGGTATCCATCAAATTCAAAGAAATTAGATCAAATTGAATACTTTACAAATAATTTATGCAATCTACATGCAACAACTAATAATGAATGCAACTATAATGAATTAATTAAAGGTAAAACCCTCAAACTCGAGAAAAGTATTATCCCCAATGCATGCAAAAATAAATAAAAAAATACAAATGAGTTAATTGGAAAGGTCATCATCACCTTGAGTTAGTAGTTTCCTGCTTTCCATGGATTTAGCTTTTTGTCCTCTTTGTGGTGATTTTGCTGGTGGATTAGGTCCATCGTTTTTTTCCTCTATTTTGAGCAACAGTTGCCTGAGCAACAACAATTGTTTAGGCATGTGAAGTTGAGAGAGCATAATTACACATCAAATTGATCCAAGATGTCCAATATAATTACAACTCCACTTACCTGTCAAGAAAAACAAAAAAATAATATTGATGAAAGTAGGCAGAAAAGATCATTAGTGTAAGGAAAGAATTTCGGCTAGGATTAAAGGAAAATAAATAGACCAAAATTAGGGTAACTTGTAGAGTTAATTATGGAATTAATTTATTCAAAGTTTGACCCATATTAAAGTCTATCCAAATATTCAATCAAATCTCCCTTGATCTTGATTTACTTTCCTAAAAAAGATAAACGTCAATAAAGCAAGAATTATTCAAACAGATATGAGATCATTATTCCTAAAATAAAAAAGAAACCATAATTAAGAAAATTCATAAAAGTACTGAAATTAAAAACCAAAAATACCGAATAGTAAAAATTGTCCAAAATAAAAATGCAATAAAAATAAAAATACTAAAGAAGAGCATGATCATGCATCTTCTAAAGTAACTCTTTCTTTGTCGTGCTCCAAATTAGTGTTGGTGTAGTGCTTAAATATTTGTCCATTAACTGTAAATTCTCATTAGTCAATAGTGGACTTGAATATTAATACACCGTGTGAAAAAGGTTTAACAACTTCAAACGGCCCAGACCATCTTCACTTAAGTTTTCCTGGAAAAAAGCATCAACCGAGAATTGAAGAGAAGAACTAATTGCTCAGGCACGAATTGCCCAAGCATTAGTTTTCTATCATGCCAACGCTTCGTTTTTTCTTGTAAATCTTCTCATTTTCATAAGCTAAAGCACGAGACTCTTCAATTTCATTCAGGTCCAGCAAACGTTTTTGTCCAACATTCTCCCAATTCATGTTCATTGTCTTGATTGCCTAATACGCCTTATGCTTAATTTATACCTGTAGATGACACGATTTTCTATAGACAAGTCGATAAGGGACATGCCTAGAGGTTTTTAAATGCAATACGATAAGCCCAAAGTGCATCATCAATTCGAAGAGACCAATCCTTTCGAGAAGGATTCACCACTTCCTCAAGGATACTCTTCAATTATCATTTAGAAATTTTCTCTTGCCCGTTCGTTTGTGGGTGATATGTCATGGAAACTTTGTGTGTAACCCCTAGGCACTGTAACATTTTGTCGTTAATTTATTATCAAAATTTTTACCTCCATGACTGATTATTGCCTTTGGCATTCCAAACTGTTTGAAAATGTTCTTTTGTAAAAAATTTTGAACGATTTTGGTATAGTCTTTTGGACAGACTGCTTCTTCAACCCATTTAGAAAAATAATCAACAAGTAAAATATAGAGATTACCAAAAGAAGATGGGAAAGGTCCCATGAAATATATACCCTACACATCGAATAACTCAACCTCAAGGATATTTTGGAGTGGCATTTCATGTCTCTTAGAAATATTTTTTGTCCTTTGACAACGATCAAATTGCTTATAAAATTTGTGGGTATATTTATAAAGACTGGGCCAATATAGACCAAATTGTAAGACTTTTGTTGCAATACTTGTTCCACCAAAATTGCCTCCATATCGCGAAGAATGAGATTGCCTAAGTACATTTTTTTGTTCTTCCTCGGGAATACATCTTCGAATAACCTGATCTGCACATTGCTTTAACAAAAGAGGTTCGTCCCAATAATAATGCTTAACATTATATAGGAACCGCTTCTTTCCTTGGTGAGTAAGATCATAAGGTATAACACCACTAACCAAAAGTTAACAAAATTGACATACGATGGTATTTCCGAGGCTATCATTAATTTCTCATCTGGTAATTCATCATCGATTTCCAAAGGATCATATTCATTGTTTTTATCTTCTAACCTTGACAAATGATCAGTCACTTGATTTTCCATTCCTTTCTTGTCCTTAATTTCAATGTCAAACTCTTACAAAAGTAAATTACAATGGATTAAATGAGGTTTGACATCTTTCTTAGCAATCAAATATTTAATTGCCGAATGATCAGTATGAACAATCACTTTAGTGCCAATTAAATAGGAACGGAATTTATCAAATGTAAATACTACCGGTAGTAATTCTTTTTCCATGGTCATGTAACTCAATTTAGCATCATTAAGGGTTTTAGTAGTATAGTAAATCACATGAAAGATATTACCTTTTCGTTACCCTAAAATTACCCCTACGAAAAAATTACTTTCATCACACATAAATTTCAAAAGGTTAAGATCAATTAGGTGGGACAACAATGGGTGTCGAGGCGAGTTGCTTCTTTAAGTTCTAAAATGTAATGTTGCATAATTCATCAAAGTCAAAAAGTTTTGTCCTATTCAAGAAAATTACAAAAAGGTTTATAAATTTTTAAAAAGTTATAAATGAACCTTCGATAAAAACCTGCGTGACCAAGGAAACTTTGAATTCCTTTAAATGAAGTCAGTACTGGCAATTTCTCTATAACATCAAAATTTTCCTGATCAAATTTAATTTTCATGGATGAAATTTTATAACCAAGGACTATTCCTTCATCTACCATAAAATGAAACTTCTCCCAATTAAGAACTAAATCAGATTCTTCACATCTGGTCAACACTTTTTCCAAATTACGAAGATAGTTTTCAAAGCTTTCTCCAAAGAAAGAAAAATCGTCCATAAAAATTTCTAAGAAGTCGTTCATCATGTCCGAAAAAATAGTAATCATACATTTGAAAAGTTTTTGGGGCATTGCAGAATCTTAATGGCATCCTTATAAACTCGTATGTTCCATATAGACAGGTAAATGTCGTTTTCTCTTGATCGTCTGGTGCTATGGCAATCTGATTGTAACTTGAACAACCATCAAGAAAACAATAAAATGGTTTTCCTACAAGACGATCAAGAATTTGATCAATAAAGGGAAAAGGTAAGTGACCCTTTCTAGTGGACTTATTTAATTTACGATAATCAATGCAAACTCTCCAACCTGTGATAGTTCTAGTTGGAATAAGTTTATTATTCTCATTGCCTACAATACTCATTCCTCCCTTTTTCGATACACAATGTATCGGGCTTACCCATGTACTATTTGAGATATGATATATAATACTGACATCAAGCCATTTGATGATTTCTTTCATAACAACCTCCTTCATAGCGGGATTAAACCTCTTTTGCGCCTCAATTGATGGCTTATGATTTTCCTTCAAAAGGATTTTGTGCATGCATACCGCTGGACATTCCTTTTAAATTAGCAATTGTCCATCCTATGGCCTTCTTGTGCCTTTTCAACATGTCAATCAGTTGTTCTTCCTATTTGTGCTGCAACTTAGAAGAAATTATTGGAGGCAATAAATCATTTCCCCCAAATAAGCATATTTCAATTGCCTTGGAAATGTTTTTAATTCAATAATTGGAGATTGGTCAATAGATGGTTTTGAAATCTTACCTCCCTTTCCTAAATAATTGATTGATTCGAAGTACTTACCTGGACGACTAACTACCCATTTTGCTTCACTTCTTTCTTTTTCGTCTTGTTCTTCGATTTCATCAGGTTCGCATTGCAATTAACGAGGCAATTTTCAAGGATATCTTCTTCTACTCCAAAATTGAATTCAGTTGTTGCTTGAATAATCTTGCATTCCTATAGATCATCAACATGCTTAAGAGTGTGAAAAACATTGAGCTTAACTTGTTGGTCATTGACTCGCATTGTAGGTTCTCCTTTCTAGACATCAATTAAAGTTCTTCTTGTCGCTAAATATGGCCTCCCAAGAATAATATGTGCAAACTCTTCTAATTCACAATCTAACACAATAAAATCAACGGAAAAAATAAATTTATCAACCCTTACCAATATATCCTCAATTTTCCCTTCTGGATGCACATAAAATCTATTTGCAAGTTACAACATCACTATTTTAGGTCTAGCCTTTTCGATTCCTAATCATTAGAAAATCGATTTTGGCATAAGGTTGATGCTTGCTCCAAGATCACATAGCGCCTTTCCAACATAATGATTTCGAATTGCACATGAAATTGTGAAACTTCCGGGATCCTTTAATTTTGGTGTTATTTGGTTGTGGAATATAGCCATACATCATTCCGTTACGGAAATAGTTTCAAACTCACCTAACCTTGTTCTCTTAGAAATAATGTCCTTGAGAAACTTCGCATAATTTGGCATTTTCTATATTGCCTCCACCAACGACAAATTAATATGAACTTGCATCAAGATATACAAGAATTTCTTGAATTGATATTCTTGATTTAGCCTTCGAAGCCTTTGGGGAAAAGGTGGTGGTAATCAGATATCCTCAATCTTCTCATTTGTTTGGAATTTGATACGAGGCATTGCCAAGGCATCAAGGCTTGCCACGACATGTTTCGATTCATCCTTCTTTTCACCAATTTCATCTTTTTGTATTGATTTCGGCTTCGCTGGATGTTCTTTTTCCTGCAAAAATTCATCGTTAATTTTTAATCCACTTCGAGTAGTAATCACCTTACATTGCTCATGGTCAATTCCCTTGGTGATCTCAGTGTTGCTAGGTAAACCGCCTTGTAGTCTTGTATTCAAATTTTGCGCAAATTGATCAACTTGCATTTCCAAAGCTTTTACTGTTGCTTCTTGATTCTGCAACCGCATCTCAATCCTGTTGATAAAAGCATTAGTCCTTTTTATGAAATTACTATTCCTAGTCATATAAGATTCATTTTTCAACATAAAAACATTAAGATTATTTTTCAAAGAACAAGACTATGTCGATTGTTGTTGTGGCATCTGTTGCCGAGGCATGTTCTACTAGAATCCTGATACTTGTGTGTTCGAACTACTTTAATTGAGAGCATTGTTCAGATTGCTCCAAGAGAAATTAGGGTGCTTTTTACAGGTTAGATTATAAGTGTTAGATATCGCATTGTTACGATTTTAATTTCTTACGTAAAAACTTGATTGTGGATTTTGCAAATACTGAGAAGTATCATGGTCAAAATTACATAAATCACAAAATGAATTCAATACCTTGATTCCATGTGTGTTACTCGGAAGTTGCATATTCTTAACCAAATTAGTTAAGGTAGCCAATTGTGTAACAATATAGTCTGATGCATCAAACTCAGTGGTGTTACATCTGACTCCTCCCTATCTAGTGGTTGGGAATTGATAATTAATTTTGGCTAGGCGATTTAAAATTTCAATCGCTTCTTCTGCGGACTTATCTAGGAGTATGTCATTTACCGGGACATCTAACATCATCCTTCTTGGTGTGTTCACGGTATTATAGAACATCGTCACTTGCTTCCATAATGGGAATGTCACTTGTGTAGAAGTTCTCTATATCGTTCCCAAGCTTCATGCATACATTCATCATCTGCCTTCCGAAAAGAAGTGATTTCATTACGTAATCTATCAGTCAAATTAGTGGAAATAAATCGAACAAGAAAATCATGACATAATTCCGTCCAAGATCCTATAGATCTGGATGGAACACTATTTAACCACGTTTTAGCTCTATCTCTTAATGAATAAGGGAACAATTTAAGCCTTAGGATATCCTTATGGACTCCTTGAACCTTGAATAAGCTGAAAATCTAAAAGAATGATTTAAGATGTTTTCGAGCATCTTCGATTGCCGATCCGCCAAATTAGGCCTCACAACTTGTTTACACATATAAGCAAATTTTGATGGCTTAACCTACAAGATTACAAATTCATAACATGGTCTAGTTTTTTTATCCCTTTAAAGGTGCCAATAAACATAAAAGCATGGTGACAGCATATAAATACAAGGAAATAACGAAATTTAATCAAGACCAAAAAGTGGAGGCAAATCTAAAGTATGTTTTTATGTCCAGAAGCGATCATTAATCCTCTTACATAAACAAAATATAAAAACTCACGGGCTTTTAAACCATAACCCATAACTTAAAATCTCAAAGGAACAACATAAATAACCAAAAAGACTTACTTAAACCAATATTAGAATATGGTAGCGAAAAAAAGAAAGTACGATGGAGATTGACACGCGTCGTGTTGTCAAAATAAAATCCTTATACTCAAATAATAAATAGGAAATTAAATATAGTATAGGAGAAGTAAGGGTCGATCCCACATGGACTAGAAATTTCCTGATTAAGCTTGTTTGATTGGTGATCAAAGAATATTGAATGATGTTTTAAGTAAAAGGGGGGTTGTTGAATATAATAAAACTAAAAAAATTGAAGAAAATAAAATAAATAAATTGATTTAATTATAATAAAAACTAGCCTTAGGCTTTCTCTTTGACTCGATTTAAATAGATCACTGAAAAAAGATTTTCACTTCGGGATTTTACGTCGGTAATTAGCTTTCAAGGTTCTATCCTTGAAGAAAAAATTCTAAACCGAATACCCAAGTTTATCTTTGATATTGGTTTCATGGATTAATCAACCAACTCAATGTTTGTAGAAAAATCATTTAAATCATTTAAACCGATTTGGATTATGTTATTTCAATAATAATTGATCCAATCTTAGTTTTCTTCTTAGCAATCAATTAGCTAAGTGTGTTCCCAGGAAGTCAGATTGCTTCAATAGCCGATCTTTCCTCCCACACAAGTAATTAAGTCAAAGTCTTGACTAAAATCAATCTTTAGTTTTGAAATCAATTTAATTTTAAAAATAAGTTCAAAAGAAAATTGAAGAAATAAAAATCAAAGTTAATAATTCGCTTTTCAATCCTCACATTTGGATCGAGTCATTGCTTGAGCCCTTTGCTAAAATAAACTTAGCCGAGCATAACTATGGAAGATATTATGCTCGACATAAAAATAAAATAAAATAAACACAAGAAAAATAAAGAAATAAAACTTAAAACAAGAGATGAAAGAAACCCAAGGATTTTCGAATTAAATGTGGAATCGAGTTTTAGGCTTACCCAAGATGGGTATTTATAGCCTTTTACAAACCCTAAAATAAAGAGATAATTCTAAAAATATTTAAATTTAAATTACAAAAGATAAATCCTAATTTGAAATTCAAAATGCGACTGATAAGCTATCTGGAATGCGGATAAGCTATCACGCGCTTACTGACGTCATCTTTTAGAAGCTGCTGACCGAATGCTTACGTCAGATTTCATGCCCAAAGTCGTGCCAACCAATCTAGACTCAATCCAGAAAATTAAAAAAAAAACTTCAGAAATCGGTCATTTAAGTGTATTTTCCAGATTCAGTAACATAAGAAAAACACTAAGATCAGTAATATAATTCATCAAATTAGGGAGTAATTAAACACAAAATATTAACTATTTTAAACACTCATCAAATTCCCCCTCACTTATTCAATTCTTGTCCTCAAGCATTTCTCAACCAACATACCAAAATCACAAGTTGCCAATCTTTAATTCACTACAAGTCTTAACCTCCTCAATGAAAGAAAATCAAAGCAATAATTGTAAATAAGAAACAATCAAGCAAGAGGTAAATTAGAAACAATTTCAAATAAAACAAGATATTCCAATTCTTAGCTAATTTAATGATGCAAAACTTGATACCCTCACAAGGATTCACTCATTTTACTCATAGTGTTTAGGTTAAAAAGAATCGCTCGAGCCGAAACTGATGAAACCATTACCATAAGCCTGCAAATAAATCTTGTAACCCCCTTAGCCCGGCCTAGACGAAAACGAAACTAACGGGTTACACGGGGAATACCGAGCTAAACCCGTAAAGGTTTAACCCAATAAATGACCCTATTTTTTTATTTTATCTTATCTAAATGCTTCACTTACGTCCTACATGTTCATACATAGCTTGTGTCCAATTGTAACAAAAAAGGAAGTGAAACGAGCCTTAATTTGGACATTTAAGTAAAAAGGACCAAATTGTAAATTTCCCAAATTTAAGTGTCCAAAAATTAAATTAGTATTACCAATATTTAATTAAGTCTATTACATGCTTTCATATCAAATCTCAACTCGAAACGATGTCTACAACTTATTTAATTTCATTTATAGGATTTAGGGACTAAAACATAAATCTCTTAAATTCTATTGTCAAGGTAGAAATTCATTCTATCAAAGTTCAATTAGACATACAAATAGCACTCATGATAAATTTCAGACTTATCAGAGCATTCTAACATCATCAATTTCATACTTCACTAATTAGGGACCAAAGTGTAAATCTTTCAAATTCTAAGGACTTCATCCAATTTAAGTTAGCCAACTTGAAATTAAGTCAACTTTATGCATCCATGTGAAATTTCAACTCAAAATAACATTTGTAGCTACCATAATTGAATATAGGAAGATATCCGGGGCTAACATGTAATTTCGACACCTAAAGCTCATTATTTATTCAGGGGTATCGATACAGCCCAGCCCTGTATCGATAACTTGACATGGAAGTATCCATATTACCTACCAAAGCTTAGGGATATCGATACTGCCCTTGACAGTATCGATACTCGGGCGTCTAGTGAGGTTTACGTGTCGCGTGTCAAAAGTGCGCGTTTAGTGTAAGTGGACACATCGAAAGTAATAAGTGATAAGTATTTATCGGATTATCGTCTCCACAGGGACTGGTAGACTTAATATGTCTTCTTCATCTTCTTGTTCTGTAGAAAGAAATAAAATAAAACACAAGTCATTGAGTTTGGTTTAACTAAACTAAAATAACTAAGCAAAGTAAAGAGAATGAATATTAGAGAGAGATGGGTCAGGATCCAGTTGCGTTGTATTGTGGATTTGATTGACTTGTCTCTGCCCAAAGCAATCGTATATCACTGCCTCGGAAGCACTGCAGATTACTGCCTTGGCAGCGACGATATTGTCCGCCGCGGCAATCCCTTGCTCGTGGGTAGACTTTACCAAAGTTCAGCAAAGTGTCCTTGAATGACTCCGCTTATCCCTAAGTCAGAGTGTTGTTGATGACTAGTCCTTGATGATACCTTCCGGCGTGAACCAATTATACTCACCAACCAATCTCACACTTCTTTTAGCCGCTGAAACTCTTAACCTATCCCTAGGCCGAGTTAGTGTTTCGCGATTGAAACACCGTACTTACCCCTTTCGTGAATCTAACTCTCCCGAGCTTAGATAAATGGATTACTCACAAACTTCCCTCCTAGGCTTGAATGCAAGAATAAGGAATAACAAAGGATAAGCAAACCTTGATAACTTTATTGCATTGAATCAAAGACAAAGTACAATCTCCTCTCACAAATACTAACAACCTTCACCTAAACCCTAAAGAAGCTTAGAACATAATGGAGAGAAAGAAAACAAGATTATAAGTCGGCTTTTTCTCTCTAGGTCTTCCCGTCTATGTTACATTGGGTGGCTAGGTCTTTATATAGGCTAGACCTAGGGCAAACCTTTCCTAAGTAGAATACAACATGGAGTAGGGAACAAGTCATGTACATAGTTAAAATATTTCCAAGTTTAATTCGGCTAAGGGGGCTTTCCCGCGTGGCCTTGTCTTGGGCTTTTCCTCATGCTAGCCCGCTCTGATCCATGGGCTTTAAGTCCAGACACGTCCCTTGGATTTTTATCTTCCAATCGCCTACAGTCTTGCTTCCTGGCTCTCAGCTGCTGCCTCGACATCAGGTCCTGCCTCGGCCTTGTCGCTGTCGCGGCACTGGTTCTTCTGCATAGATATAAAAATGTAGTAAAACGTGCCTTTTTTGTAAATATTGTCTCTACAAGCATAACTTCTAAATATATCACATTAAGTGCATGCATTGGTTCAAGTGGGTGTAAATTCGGTGATTAATGCCAAAAAAGGTGTAAAAAGTGATAATGAGATAAGCACTTATCACACCCCCAAACTCGAACTATTGTTTGTCCTCAAGCAATGCAAACCATCAATTTGCCGAACTCTACTCTCTCTTGGTCTTACATGTCCATCTATTCTCCCCACCATAGCTAGGCCTATTCTTTAGCCTTAACCTTTCGGTTACCCAAGGGTTTACCTAGAAACAAACTATAAGAATTGTGAATGTGTGTGTTTTTGTGGACAAGTTTAATTAAAGGCTTTTTAGATGAACTCTAAGTTCAAGACAAGTAGAATTTGGTTAAGTGTTCTCTTCTTTTCTAAGCAACCAATCCTTGAGCCAATTTCGGACACCTCAAGGGTTGTGTTTTTCCCTTCACTAAATTTTTTTTAATATTCCTTAAAACATACTAGAGCCAATTTCGGGCACCTCTAGCATGAAGAAGAGTACTTTCTAGAGCCGGTGATAGGCACCTCTAGTTACCTTCCCCAAAAGCTAAGTCTTTATCACCTAAGTTCATTAAAAGAATTCCTCTAATCCAACAAGTCCCAAAAGTGTTTAAAGTTCTTCCTATAGTAAGCTTCTAAGTTTTCATCCTTGATTATCCTAAGGTTAAACCTTCTTAACAGAATCTAATCATGGTAAGGAGAAAGATTTCTATAGCCTTAAAGACTAAACTAAGGCAATACTGATGATGAGCAGTGCAAAAGTGTAAGCAGTTAATTCAAGTAAGGTGGGGAGCATGAAAAAATAAAAAAAAAATCACTGGAATACTCCCTTTTTGGTAAGGCCTCGGCAGTAGATTATTGCCTTGGCAGTAAATCTACACCCCCAAACTCAAACCAAGCATTGACCCCAATGCTTTATATTTGAAGAAATAAGCGGGCAACACAAATATGAAGTAAGCAGCATATAAAGACAACAAAAGCAATTAATATTGAATTAAGAACAAAGATTTAAAGCAACTCCGAAGAGCTGCTTGTAACAATTTTTCTCCTCGGCCTTGCTGCCGATTGCTTTGTTCTTGGTGAGGGAGATGATTGAGCTTTTGCTTGCCGAGGCGGTTGGACTCTAGTGGGTGGTTTCCGTTGAATTGGGGCCTCGACCTCTTCTCCTTCTTCCACATCGGCCATGTCTTCGGTCAACATTATGTCCGTTCTACCCTCCATTGCCGTGGCTCCTCCGGTGTGGTGTGTACTTGGTCCGGTAGCGGTGGAGCTTTGGTGCACATAGGCATCTATCTCGGCTGATAGACTGCCCATGATGATTGGGGATCGAGGAGGAGTGCTGAAGACTGCCCTCCGTTTGGATGGTCTTCTGCTGGCAGATGATGCCGCGGCAGAATCTGCTGCCCTGGATGGGCCAGCAGCCTGGTACTGTGGTTGAGGGTCTGCATGGAAGAACGGTCTTGGTCCTCCCGGAGCTGGTGTAGTCTTGGTGTAAGGGGCGGTTGTGACAAACATGTTGCTAGGAAACTCTGGAAATTGCGCCCCTTGGTCTGGAAAAGCGGAGCATCATCTGGGCGAGTGTGCCGTTGAAATCTCTTTGGTACTCCATGTATCTTTGTTGTATGAGGTTCATCGCTACCATCCTTTGTAAAATCTCCTGGTAGGGGTCTGCTGCGGCAGAGGTGTGGGTAGTATCAGGTATGTTTGTCGTGTACTGGGCCCCAACAGCAGTATCAGCCGTGAACTGCTGGGGCGTTGCTTGGACTGGCTCCGCCTGCTTGATCTGCATGACTTTGTGACAAAAGTCCCTGGTCCATCCTCGCCTTTGGGGAGTATACTCGTCCGTATCTTCTATTGGTACACCTGCGACAACACATAAACCTGTGATCAAACATGGGAAATACAATGGTCCCCTATCTTTCTTACCGCACTCGTGAATTTCACGTAGGATGATCTCTCCAACATTGATGGTTCTTTCGTTGATGATTGATTGGATAAGCACCAATCGCCTCCGGTCCACCGTGCTGTTATGGGACGTGGGGATGAGTCGTCGCTTGACAAAGGTGTTCCACATCTTGGCCTCGGGCTTTAGACTTTGTCTTGTTACGGATCCTTTATGGGTACCGGTTTCCCATGGAGTATTCGCATAACAAAGATCGTCTTTGATTAGCTCGTAGTCCTCGGCAGTAACGTCTTCTATGAATTCGGCGTGAACATCACTATTCGGGGTGAGGCCGTAGAAGTCGTTGATGATCTCGGCATCTAACTGGACCGGTCTGCCGCGACAGTGAACAAAGAGGGAATCTTTGCTAGGCCCGTGCGTATAGAATTCCCTTACTATTGTAGCGTTTGCTTGGGCAGGTTGGAGACAGAAAATTTCCCAATCTTGGTACTTGATTCTTTCAAAAAGATAATGCTCGATGCCATAGTTTTCATCATCCGAATGCTGGAAACCTTGCTCTTCCCATAATTGTCGGGCGATGAAAGATCAGTTGAAACGATCTTCAACGTTGGCTGGGCAAATCTCTTGTAGGTTGCCATCAAAATTGTGAGATGATTTCTTGCAGGTTTTCTTGAAAAGAATCTGGAATTTCACGAAGGATTGTGAGTAGGCAGAGAGTAATGTGAGAGGAAGATTGTTATGAATTCTAAGAAAACAAGAAAGCAAGAGTGAATAGTTCAAGAGGAAGGGGTTTCTTATATAGGCCTCGGCTTTGTGACCGTTTGGATCCACTAGCCGTTTTGTAGCTGTTGTTCTTTAATGTCGTTCCCTTTTCTGCCGCGGCAGGAATCTCGGTAGACTAGCCATTACACTGTTCTGCAGCGGTTCTGACACTGTTTTCTACCTCGGCAGGATTCCTGCTGTGAGCTATTTCTCCTTTATTCTTGCTTATTATCCTAAATAAAAATTAAACACACAAAAAGAAAAATACTTAAAGCAAAAGCAAATTAGAAAAATAAAAATAAACTAAACTAGTCCTAATATAATAAAGAAAAAAGGAGGAGATCATGTTACTGGTGGAGTGCATGCAAATGCATCTCCCAAAATTATTTTCTCTTGTTGACCAAAATCGTCAATGAGTTGTTGGTCACTCCCTTTTGCTGTGTTTTCATCCACTTTGAACTTGATCTTTTTTCCGAATAACCTGTCGAGCATACTGCCGAGGCAGGATATTCTGGTGTCTACTGTGTGGATGGCCTTGCACTCCTCTGGATCATCATATTTTTTTAAGTTGTGCAAGACATGAGTTTGACTTGTTGGTCATTGATCCGCATTGTCAACTCTCCTTTTTCCATATCAATTAAAGTGCGTCCAATTGCAAGGAAAGGTCTCCCAAGGATGATCGGTGCATTATCATCTGCTTCACAATCAAGGACAAGAAAATCAGCAGGAAAAATAAACTTATCAACTCTTACCAGTATGTCCTCGATTTTGCCTTCAGGTTTCACGTAGGATCGATCTGCTAGTTGGAGCATAACTGTTGTAGGCTTCGTCCTTCCTATTCCAAGCTTTTGGAAGACAGACTTGGGCATTAGGTTGATGCTTGCTCCAAGGTCGCATAGGGCCTTACCTTCATAATTTTTACCTATCTCACAAGGTATGATGAAGCAACCAGGATCCTTTAATTTCGGTGGCATGCGATTGTGCAGCATTGCCATGCATCCCTCGGTAGCAGCCACTGTCTCAAACTCACCTATTCGTTTCCTCTTTGACACCATGTCCTTTAAGAACTTGGCATAGTTAGGCATTTGTTCAATTGCCTCTATGAACGATATGTTAATGTGGACTTGCTTTAAGATATTAAGGAATTTCTTGAACTGTTGGTCCTGTTTTTGCTTTTTCAACGTTTGTGGAAAAGGTGGTGGTGGTCTCATCTCATCTAGGGTTTCTTTAGTTTGGAATTTAATGCGTGGCACCACTGGGGTTGTCGCTGTCTCGGCAGGCTATTCAGGAGTTGTTGTGCTCTCTGCCGGGGCAGTGTTATCAGTATCAGTTTGCTCAGCCTTTTCTTTTGTTGGATCTGATAATTGAATTTGGCTCTCTGGGATCTTTTCCTTCAACTGTAGACCACTCCTAGTAGTGATAGCCTTGCACTATTCATGGCCCATTACATTAGCAACTTCAGTATTGCTAGGTAGTCCTCCTTGTGGTCTCGTGTTTATGTTTTGAGCAAACTGCCCAACCTGGGTTTTTAGTGTTTTAATGGCCGCTTCTTGATTTTGCAACCGCATCTCAGTTCTATTCATAAAAGCATCTGTCCTTTTGATGAAATTACTGTTCTCTACCATGTAAGACTCAGTTTTTATCATAAAGGCCTTAAGCGTGTTCTCCAATGAACTTACCGATTGCTGCTGCATCTGCTGTTGCGGCATTGACTGCTGGGCCTGCAGCGGCGACAGTTGTTGCATCGGTTGCTGAAATCCTGAAGGTTGGGTGATTGGGTTTAAGGCATTGTTAGGGTTGCTCCATGATAGGTTTGTATGCCTCTTCCATGAGGGATTGTCTGTGTTGGACATCATATTGTTGCGGTTGTAGTTCCCAACATACATACCAGTTTCTTGATTCATGCAATCAGAGGAACTATGGTTACCTCCACATAAGTCACAATAGGAATTAATTACCTTAACCTCACGGGTATTTTGCTGTAATTGTAGGCTTTGCACCATCTTGGTAAGAGAAGCCAATTGTGCTGCCACTGAATTCGATGAGTCTAATTCATTTACCGTGGCTTGGCGTCTTACTCCTTCTCGCCTAGATGTCGGAAATTGGAAGTCATTTTTTGCGAGTTTATTTAGTATCTCGATAGCTTCCTCAGGTGCTTTATCAAGGAGTGTTCCGTTTGTCGAGGCATCTAACATCATCCTTGTCGGGGCATTCGTGGCATTGTAGAACATAGTCACTTGTGTCCATAGGGTAAATCCATGCAAAGGACACTTGTGTAGTAAATCTCTTTAGCGCTCCCATGCCTCGTACATTGGTTTGTCATCTGCCTGTCGAAAAGAAGTGATTTCATTACGAATTCTATCATATAGGTTTGTAGGATTAAAACGAGTAATAGGCAAAGTTCACTCCAAGATCCAATAGATCCTACTGGAATGCTATTTAACCAAGCTTTCGCCCTATCCCTCAATGAATAGGAAATAGCTTCAATCGCAAGACATCTTCATGGACTCCTTGGATTTTTAAAGAGTTGCAAATTTCCATGAAGGATTTAAGGTGTTGCCTTGCGTCTTCAGTTGCAGACCCACCAAATTGTCCAATAGTGTTATGCATGTTGAACATAACAGGTTTCAGTTCAAAGTGGGCTGCTTCTATCTCCGGTGTAACGACTCCTGGGTTTAATCCATTTAAGTCCTCTTCCAGGAAGTCTCTGACAGTGAGCTGCCGTGGCCCAGGTGGCGGCGGTAAAACTCCATTACCGGAAGGTAAGTTTTGTCCTACCGGGTGATCTGCCATAGCCTCTTGGATTTGTCTTCTCAACCTTATCCTTGTTCTTTCGATCTCCGGATCTAACTCGTATAAGGGGTTGGTTGGGTTGGCCCTGGTCATACACCAAGAAAAACAAAAGTAAAATAAAAATAAAAAGAAACAAGAAAATAAAGAAAACAAAATTTAGTTGTCAGTCCCCGGCAACGGCGCCAAAAACTTGCCGCATGTCAAAAGTGCGCGTTTAGTGCAAGTGGACACATCGAAAGTAATAAGTGATAAGTATTTATCGGATTATCGTCTCCACAGGGACTGGTAGACTTAATATGTCTTCTTCATCTTCTTGTTCTGTAGAAAGAAATAAAATAAAACACAAGTGATTGAGTTTGGTTTAACTAAACTAAAATAACTAAGCAAAGTAAAGAGAATGAATATTAGAGAGAGATGGGTCAGGATCTAGTTGCGTTGTATTGTGGATTTGATTGACTTGTCTCTGCCCAATGCAATCGTATATCACTGCCTCAGCAGCACTGCAGATTACTGCCTTGGCAGCAACGATACTGGCCGCGGCAATCCCTTGCTCGTGGGTAGACTTTATCAAAGTTCGGCAAAGTGTCCTTGAATGACTCCGCTTATCCCTAAGTCAGAGTGCTGTTGATGACTAGTGCTTGATGATTCCTCCCGGCGTGAACCAATTATACTCACCAATCAATCTCACACTTCTTTTAGCCGATGAAACTCTTAACCTCTCCCTAGGCCAAGTTAGTGTTTCGCGATTGAAACACCGTACTTATCCCTTTCGTGAATCTAACTCTCCCGAGCTTAGATAAATGGATTAATTACAAACTTCCCTCCCGGGCTTGAATGCAAGAACAAGGAATAACAAAGGATAAGCAAACCTTGATAACTTTATTGCATTGAATCAAAGACAAAGTACAATCTCCTCTCACAAATACTAACAACCTTCACCTAAACCCTAAAGAAGCTTAGAACATAATGGAGAGAAAGAAAACAAGATTATAAGTCGGCTTTTTCTCTCTAAGTCTTCCCATCTATGTTACATTGGGTGGCTAGGTCTTTATATAGGCTAGACCTAGGGCAAACCTTTCCTAATTAGAATACAACTTGGAGTAGGGAACAAGTCATGTACATAATTAAAATATTTCCAAGTTTAATTCGGCTAACGGGGCTTTCCCGCGTGGCCTTGTCTTGGGCTTTTCCTCATGCTAGCCCGCTCCGATCCATGGGCTTTAAGTGCAGACACGTCCCTTGGATTTTTATCTTTCAATCGCCTACAGTCTTGCTTCCTGGCTCTCAGCTGCTGCCTCGGCATCAGGTCCTGCCTCAGCCTTGTCGCTGCCGCGGCACTGGTTCTTCTACATAGATATAAAAATGCAGTAAAACGTGCCTTTTCTGTAAATATTATCTCTACAAGCATAACTTCTAAATATATCACATTAAGTGCATGCATTGGTTCAAGTGGGCGTAAATTCGGTGATTAATGCCAACAAAAGGTGTAAAAAGTGATAGTGAGATAAGCACTTATCATTAAGCATCGAACCATGGTCCGAATCACTCAAATTTTGCCTGGGGTACCGATACCAGTTCTAGGGGTTTCGATACCCCCTGTGCCCAGAAAAAATTCAGACACTTTGAGTGGATTTCCTCCATCCGAAACTTAATCAAAGATCATTGTCAGCTATAGGCATAACTCCTAAACATAATGAGCTATTTAATCACTCGATTATAATCATCACCACCCCATAACATCTATCGGCATACCTCCTAACTTTGACTCAATACCCTAGACCATTCATAGTCAAACATGCTTCAAGGAAACACAAAATTGCATCAATATTCAACTTGTTCAACATTCAATACATGTCCAAGTTTGTATAACCAAAGTAATACTTATCAAAAGAAACCGATTCTTGCAACAAGAAATTATACCCTCATTGCTCTCTTACTACTACTAATACACTTAGAACACATACTTGAGTTTTTCATCGACACGCACTTGGAATTTTGCTTCCCTTGGCTACCTCGGTTATTATCTCTGCATTGCAAGGTACAAGAGAGGGTAAACATAAGCTTAGTGAGGGGTAAAACAAAAATAATACCACCTTTGCAATGCAGCCCATAAGTCCATCAATAAAACACTTTAAATCATGCCATATCATGCTCAATATAAATATCTCAACAATGTTTACAAAACCAAAACAATTTCCTTACCAAGTGTCCATTATCTCTTGCCATACAAAACTAAAATTCTCAAGACTTTCATGCTTTCGAAACAACAACAAAACATATGGCCTTTTAAATGCATATACATCTCTATGCACAAAACTTGGTCAAGAACACATTCTTGAGAAACTCATGACTTTAAAACATTACATTTTCTATATAATTCTAACTCAACATGTTCCACAAGCTCATGCTTTACAATACACAAAAGTCTCAATCATAATTCATGCATATTGGCAACTAAGTGACTAACTTTGTTCAAACCATATACCCATCGAATACACGGATTCCTTATTCCTTATCTAGAGACACTTGGTCTCAACATGCATCGGTTGGACACGAAGTCACCCTTGTATACATGTTACCCCCACTATGCACGGTCGGACACAAAGTCACCCTTGTTTACGTATGGGTCAACTATATGCACGGTCGGACACAAAGTCACCCTTTTTTACATATAGGAAGCTCTACACGCACGGTCGGACACAAAGTCACCCTTATTTACGTGTAGGCAACATCATTATTCTCATAATCTTTATAGTGCACTTAATCCTAATGACATGTCATTTGTATTCGTGGTCTTAAATAGTGTCACTAAGCCAATATCATACTCATTATGCATGATAGCTTGCTGTTTTACAATGTTCAACAAGATGAACCAAATCATGCTCAACGACTTTATTCGGGAAAAGGGAAATAGCCATACTTTAATCTAAATCATTCTCATGCTTTAAAAGTCATAGAAACCATCATTAACCATGCATATACAGTAGCTAACACATGCATGCATCATTTCTAAATTCAATTCATGCATTGGAAACTATTCCTTCATATGCATCTTTTATAAAACCAATACAACATTATCAATCATTGGATATGTTACCAAAGTATAGAAATTAATAAAACTCATGAAGTATTCAATTGTCAAAACATATCCGATATCAATGGACAATAATGAAAACATCCTTTGGACAAAGCACTTATCATTTCTCATGCATAAATCACATATGTAAAAACTACATTAAGAGCATGTCTAAAATATGGCAATTATGGAACGATATGGGAACCGTTAAGAGAGCGAAACCATTTAACTTACTTTCGAGTGTGGGGAGGTTTTTCAAACCATCCCTACACTCTCAAACCTTTGGTAAAACAAGTAAAACCTTGCCGATACGTCAACCCACTCACCACTTGTCCGAAACTAGCTTGCCGAAGTCAACCGACATTCTCTCCTTTTCCAAAACACCTTCAACACTTAGCTCAACAACTTGACCTGTTTTTAACATATCAAAACAGAGGTATTAATGCATATTAATGCATTCAATCAACCTCGCACACTTTCCAAACAAACAACCCCAAAAACTACACTTAAGAAAACCGAAAACACATCCAAAACATATCCGAAACTCATCCGAATGTCCCCCAGCCCTTAGCCAACGAAAACCACAACATCTCAGCAAAAAACACAACCAAGAAACATGATCTAAACATCCTAAACCAACAGCAACCATTCAGCCACCTAAACAAGCCATAAACCGAAAATCTAAGCCAATTAACATCACCAAAACCTAAGATCCGGGTTTACCCATCCATGAACCATTAATTCCATGTTAAAAAATATCAAAATTCATTGATTTACCCATTGAAAACCATCAGGAATCACCTTATTACAGGATTGCATCAATTCAATCAAAATTAACCGATAAAAACCGAAAATCATCAATTAAAACCATAAAACAAATCAAGAACTCAATGCAATGGATCAAACACTTGGGAATTTCAATAAAGAACTCAAAGTTCAGAGGTTTGAATGGTTTCTTACCTCCAAACAAGATCCAACCTCCTTCCAATTGAAAACCCTATGAAAACAAGTTGTAAAGTGTAAGGAAATTAGAGAGAAATAAGGAAAAAATAATATGAACGAAATTGAATAAAAAAGATGTGATTTACCTTGATAAAATTGAAGATAAATCTGATTGGAAACCAAGAAAATTGGGAGAAGTTGAGAGAAAATGGTAAGTTATGTAAAATGATAATTTTGGTGAAAAATAAGAAATATATCTTAGTAAAAATCTTTATGGTAATTAAAATGAGTTTATAAAGAGATTTTTCGAAGGTTAGATCTGATGAGAAATATTGGATAAATAGTCCCTTAAAGATTATAAGTTTTGACCTATTTACATTTTAGTCACTAAAATTGTCATTTTTACAAAATAGTCACTATTTTCCAAAATGTCAAGGTTCATAGTGTAATTTTACAAAATTGAGTTTACCAAACTCAAATAGAGTCCAAATAAGAATTTTAGAGTATTTTTCCATATTTTATTTCCTTTGAAAACCATTTATAAAAATTAATTCCTGGATTTAGGCTAATTGGCTTGACCGGTTCAACTGAACCCTTGATCCGACCTTGATAACACCTAGGCCCATTTTTGGGATGTTAAAACTCTAACATCTACTACTAAAAATTGTACATGACGCAAAAGTCAAGAGGTCTTTAAACAAGGTTGTAACGAGGGTAGGGTGAAGGTAGGGAAAAAGGCCGAAAACAAGTGTGTTAAGTGTCAAGACAAAAGACATTAAACATAAGAAACAAACCACGATATGAATTTCAAGCACAAAGAGTAAACCAATCAACCAAAATTTTTATTTCTCCTTTACAAGAGTTTTGAAACTTTTTCTTTCATTTTTCTTTCATTTTTCTCTTCAAATTTTGTTGAACAATACACATTGTTACTCTTTATTCCTTTTTTTCTTTTTTTCTTGATTTTTTTTCTTTTTTCGAACATATATACTTTCATCTTTTTTTGAATCCATTTTTTATTTTTCATGGAACAAATGCAATCTTATATCTTGACATGGGTGCAAAAAGATGGGGAAAATAGAAAAAGAAAGGTTTAGGCTACATTAATATGGTGTAAATCAAAAAAATGGGTTTAGGCTCAAAATGGTTCACTAATGGATAAAAATAAAAGGGTAGGCTATTTAGCAAGTGAAGTGGTTAAACCTAAGTGCCTCTATCATTCCAAAGCATCAAATTCATGAATGTAGTCTCAAAAAGTATTGCATCACAGGTTTTAGAATGATAAAAATCAATTCGGTACACACAAATGAAGAAAAGAGCAAGAATGAAAAGATATGCTCATTAGGCTCAAGATCTCACAAAAAGGTTATTTGTATCAAGAAGCATCATTTCAACTAACCAAAAATGGAATCAAAGAATCTTAATCAAAAGTAACTAATCATACCAACACACTATCATGTATCCTAGGTTCCAATCAAAGCAAGATCAAATTCCATCAAGAAGATTCAAGAGATGTAACAAATTAAATAAATGGCAACCAACAATTTCAAGTCTATTAGTTTCAAAATAACTCAATTCCAAACATAAAATAAGCAAGGTGAAATTTTCATACAATCTTTCCCTCCCCCTCACTTAAATCGTTTTGTCCCAAAACGTAAATAAAAATTAAAAGAAAGGGAAAAAGAATACTCCTCGATCTAATGACGACTACGCCACTTCTATTTGTAATTTTGCGCAAAATTTTGAGTGTTGATGTTGGATGCAAAGTTGTCTTGGTTCTAATCAAAACTTTGACGTTGCATAAACGAATCAATGCCGTGAAAATTTCCAGAGGCGTTTGCAAAACTAAGAATAGGATGATATATTAATAAGGGCGCAATGAAAAAGGGTTAAGAAATTACCTTAGATTCGACGTGTCCCGAATATGCTGAAAATATCGAGAAATCGGAATAATCGATATCCGGCATTGGATGGTCCGAACCGGCCGTGGGTAGTGACCGACTGTGTTTGGTGTGGTGAAGGATGGGCTTGTCGCAAGTTTGGTTCTCAATTTGAGATGGAGAAAATCGTTGCCGCCCGACATTCACCACTGGGACTTGAGGATGACGACCAATTTTGTTTCGGGTCCTTACCATGGTTGAAGATCGGTAGGATTATGGGATAGGGTGTTCGGTAACTTGAAAGGAAGAAGAGGAGAAGTGATGGTTGCGTGAGTTGGGAAAGGAATAGATGAGGGATTAGGTCTTACCGATTTGTGGTCAAAGGTGGGGCCCTTGGCTTTATCAATCAAATTTTTTTAAAAAAATGTGTTCCACCAAAACTTATCTCTTTATTTTGAATTTATTCCTAATCCTGAAAAATAGATAAACAAAATTATTAGAATCAAGATAAGAAAAATTTAAAATTTAAAATTTAAAATTTAAAATTTAAAATAAAGATAAAGATTTATTTTAAAATATGAAAGGATAAAACAAAACTTAATCCTAAATAAATTATTGTGTAAATAAATTTATTATTCTAAACCTAAGTAAACAAATAAAATAAAATAAAATAAAATATATTAAAAATAAATAAATAAACTAAAAATGGGTTGCCTCCCATTAAGCGCTATTATTTAACGTCGTTAGCTCGACGACCTGATTCAGACTACAGACGTTTCCAATACTTCCTCCAACTTTTGTATTTCGTCCAACTAAGAGCTTCCCTATGTGAAATTTTATGGTCATCAATATTGTCCATTCTTATTGATGAAATATGGTCTTTGTTTTTCAATTTATCCCGGCGGCAATTTTGGTTCAAAATTTGGTTCCTACAAGATGAAAAATGAAGTTTTAGATTTTAAAGGAGTAAAACAAAAATCAGAATGAATAGAAATTTTTTTTCCAACTCCTTATTTTCTTTGTCGTGATGTTCTAATTCCCTACACAAAACATTAGATACGTTAGTATTCACAGATTCATTAATTATATGTTCACAAATACCAACGACGCTAACATTTTCCATAGAATCAAAAAAATTTATATATTTATAAACATCAAATTCAATGACCTCACCATCAAATTCCATACTTAACGAACCCGTTCTCATATCGATCTTTGTATTCACAGTGCTTAAGAATGGTCGACCCAAAAGTATATCAGAACAAGATTTCGTCCTATCGTTTTCCATGTCGATGACATAAAAATCAGCAGGAAAAATGAGAACATCGACTTTTACCAGAACATTTTCGAGCACTCCTTCAGGATATATGATGGAACAATCCGCCAACTGAATGATAACTTTCGTTTGCTTCAAAGGCTCATTAGTAATCGATTTATAAACAGAAAGAGGCATAACATTAATGGAAGCTCCTAAATCGCACATAGCACGATTAATAAAAACATTTCCTATTTTAAAAGGAATGACGAACATACTTTGATCTTTCATTTTTGGCGGAAGCTTTCGTTGAAAAACTGCGAAAACGTTTTCTGCCAAATTCACCTTCTCGTTACCAGTCAATTTACTCTTTTTAGTGCATAATTCTTTTAAAAATCTAGCATACCTTGGCACTTGTCGGATCACTTTCAAAAGAGGTATGTTGACTTGCACTTTTTTGAATGTATCAATAATTTCCTTTTCCTCAACCTTTTTATCACGTTTCGCCAATCGTGATGGAAATAGTGGTGCGGTTTCTTTAGAAATTGTAGGGGTAGGAGGCGAAGGAGAAGAAATTTTACCTTGAGATTCGGAATTTGGCGTTTCCTTATCTTTTTCCGGTTGTGCAGTGTTTTCCTTAGGAACTTCAGGATTAATTATTGTCCCACTTCTAAGGTTAATGGCAGTAACGTTTTCTATTGCGTTTAGCTCAGTTTGGAAAGAAATTTTCCTTGTGATTCAAGTTTTCCTACGATTTGAGCTAAATGGGACATTTGCTTATCTAGTTCCTGAAAGTGTGTCTTAGTTCGGTTCTGGAACTTTTCTTGGGAAAGTGCTAATCTTTCAACAATAGATTCCAATGATGATTTCGGTTGTTGGTTTTGTTGTCCTTGCTGATAAGGTTAGTTTTGTCTAAAGTTCGACCCATATCTAAGGTTCGAATGATCCCTCCAACCAGGATTATAGGTATTGGCATTAGGGTTATAGGGTCTCTGTGGAGGTCCAGGGAAATTTCCTAAGGCATTCACTTGGGCTTTATCATCCTCTTGGATGATCGGACAATAATCCGTCGGATGTTCAGGACTTGTACATATTCCACAAAGTCTAGTTTTGTTCCATTTGTCTGCAATAAGAGATTGAACGATTTCAGCTAATTTTTCAATTTTATTTTCTAAGTAAATTATACTTACCTCGTGAACCCGTCGAGATGGTTCACTCACAGAATGAAATCTTTGCGAGTTAGCGGCCATGGTAGATATTAACGTTATAGCCGCGGTAGGATTCATGTTTACAAGTGCTCCTCCACTTATCGCATCAATTACCTTCATATCCATAGGCGTTAATCCTTCGTAAAAATATTGGAGCAATGTTTGCTCGCTTAAACCGTGTTGTGGACAATTAGCACATAGCTTTTTAAAGCGCTCCCAGTAATCATACAAGGTTTCAGTATCCATTTGTCGGATACTCGGGATACTTCGCCTTAATTCGCTCGCCTTAGTTGCTGGAAAGAACCTGTCAAGAAAAAGACGAGCCATATCAGTCCAAGTTGTAACAGAATTAGAAGGTAAATAAAATAACCAATCTTTTGCTATATCATCTAAAGAAAAAGGAAAGGCGCGAAGTTTAATTTGGTCTTCGGATACTCTCTGTGGTTTTGTACTTAAATAAACCATATGAAATTCCTTCAAATGTTTATGAGGATGTTCACTCGGCAAACCGTGGTAGGTCGGCAATAGGTGTATCAAGTCGGTTTTTAGAGTGAATGACGTCTCTCCATTTGGAAACGTTATGCACATCGGCTGGTTATCGTCAGGAGCCGCAGTCAATTGACGAATAGTTTGGTCGCCCATCGGAATTGGCTCTTCAGTTATGTAATCAAAATGTGATTCTACTTCGGATACAAGTTCTAGATCACGTTCTAACTGTTGTTGTCATAGTCTACGTTTTCCCCGAAGTGTTTGGGCGTGCAGTCTTCGGGCGTATGCTTCAATTTCCGGGATGTAATCTCCTTGTTCTCTCGGGTTGTTCCTGGTCACAAATCAAACAAAACTAAATCAATAACTTTGTCGTAGTCCCCGGCAACGACGCAAATTTGAAACGCGTCGTGTAGTGTCAAAATAAAATCCTTATTCTCAAATAATAAATAGGAAATTAAATATAGTATAGGAGAAGTAAGGGTCGATCCCACAGGGACTAAAAACTTCCTGATTACGCTTGTTTGATTGGTGATCAAAGAATATTGAATGATGTTTTAAGTAAAAGGGGGTTGTTGAATATAATGAAACTAAATAATTGAAGAAAATAAAATAAAGAAATTGATTTAAATATTATAAAAACTAGCCTTAGGCTTTCGCTTTGAGTCGATTTAAATAGATCATTGGAAAAAGATTTTAACTTCGGGATTTTACGTCGGTAATTAGCTTTCAAGGTTCTATCCTTGAAGGAAAAATTCTAAACCGAATACCCAAGTCCATCTTTGATATTGGTTTCATGGATTAATCCACCAACTCAATGTTTGTAGAAAAATCATTTAAATCATTTAAACCGATTTGGATTATGTTATTTCAATAATAACTGATCCAATCTTACTTTTCTTCTTAGCAATCAATTTGCTAAGTGTGTTCCCAGGAAGTCGGATTGCTTCAATAGCCGATCTTTCCTCTCGCACAAGTAATTAAGTCAAAGTATTGACTAAAGTCAATCTTTAGTTTTGAAATCAATTTAATTTTAAAAATAAGTTCAAAAGAAAACTGAAGAAATAAAAATCAAAGTTAATAATGTGTTTTTCAATCCTTACATTTGGATCGAGTCATTGCTTGAGCCCTAGGCTAAAAAAAACTTAGCCGAGCATAACTATAGAAGAAATTATGCTCGACATAAAAATAAAATAAAAGAAAATAAAAAGGAAAAATAAAGAAAGAAAACTTAAAACAAGAGATGAAAGAAACCCAAGGATTTTCGAATTAAAAGAGGAATCAAGTTCTAGGCTTATCCAAGATGGGTATTTATAGCCTTTTACAAACCCTAAAAATAAAGAGATAATTCTAAAAATATTTAAATTCAAATTACAAAAGATAAATTCTAATTTGAAATTCAAAATGCGATTGATAAGCTATCTGGAATGCGGATAAGCTATCACGCGCTTGCTGACATCATCTTCTAGAAGTTGCTGACCGAATGCTTACGTCAGATTTCATGCCCAAAGTCGTACCCACCAATCCAGACTCGATCCAGAAAATAAAAAAAAAACTTCAGAAACCGGTCATTTAAGTGCATTTTCCAGATTCAGAGTCCTGCATAAAAACATACGAAAAACACTAAGATCAGTAACATAATTCATCAAATTAGGAAGTAATTAAACATAAAATATTAACTATTTTAAACACTCATCATAGATTACAATGATACAGAAGATAAACGAATGATTCTTTAATGTTTTACGAGCAAATATAGACGACAATGATGAATGAAATATGGGTCCTAGTCAGAATGAAAAAAGGGGAATCTCAATGATTAAAAAAATGCAAGAGCAATACTTGGGTGATCAACATAGCTTGGTCAAAGAAATTGAGGAATGTGAATAATGTGCGAAACAGAGATCATAAAAGAGAGAGTGTGAATTTTTCAATTCAAAACAAATAAGATTTGCCTGATTACTAGGGCTAACGAAGAGTAAATATCCAATGTTTTGGGTATAAACAAAAAAAAGCGTCCCAACTTTACTCATTTATATATTAATTCCAAAGTTCTAAATCTTGACGAAAATAATCATTGGTTTAAAAAAATAACATCAATTATATTCTAATTTCTAGAGTTTTGAAATAGATATTCACAAAGTAAAATTAGGATTTCTAAAATTAAATTTTTGGTGTATTACAGTTATCACTTATTAATCTTACCCATATATATTTTTTAAAAAAATTAAAAGGATATTGAAATTGCTAGACGAATTTTAAAAGATGAAAAAATTAAGTGTGAGAAAAAAAATAAGCGATGATTGTTGTTATTTATCTATTTTTATTTAGAAAAATAGAATTTAATGATAAATTTTAACGAATTATAACAGTATGGACCTTATCGATTGCGAACTAAATGTTGGGTGACCTTATCGATTTCAAACTAAAAGTTGAATTACCTTATCGAATATTTTACAAGTATGGTGACCAAAGTGAATATAATCTAAAACTTTAGTGATCATTTATATAGTTTACTCTTATTTTTATTTTAGCATAACTTGACATTTTTTATTATTTAATATAATAAATTAAAAAAATAAAATTATTTATCGGTACCATTCATCACTATCATTGGTGACATAGATGGTAGTCCTTTAATCTTATATTTTATCAGTCATTTTGTCTCATTCCCTTAAGTTCGAATTTGATCTCCATTTTATTAAAAATGCTCTAAAATTCTTGAAAAGGAGATAAAAAGTGAGGAAAATAAAATATTTATATCACGGTTCACGAGTTTTAAAACATTTTTAATTGAAACAACTATAAGATTCAAACTCAGTGTGTTAAAACGAATTGTCCACTGCAATTTGAAAGTATAAATATTTTTTTTACTAAAATTGTATTTGAATTTTTATAAATAATTTTTAAGTTGTATTTATGATTCTTTACCTGAATCTTGTTTTAATTGAGGATTAAATTAGAGATTTAATGTATTTTTATTTTGGATCTATTTTGGGAGATTTTGTTATGGATTTAGTGTTTATTGTAATAATGATGATAAAATGGTTTAATCATTATAATCTAGGATCATTAAAAATCTTTAAGTTTCTAGGTCATTTTTATGGGAGATTTATATTGATTATGTGGCTGAGTGATAGCCGATGCTAAGGAATGTTATGAGAATGTTGTAGGTTGTATTTTATTTTTGTTTGAGTGTTGAAGGTGGTAGGTTAGGGATAGGCAAGGTGGTAAGATGTTATATATTAAAATTAGATATTGAAGGAGGTTTAATTGTTGCTTAATGTGAGTTTTATAATTGTTGTGATTTAAGGATGCATATTAACGCATTGGATGTCCTTTTTTGTATGTGAAAACCAATGAAGTTAGAATCACAAAGATAAGAGATTGTACCAGAGGCGTAAGAGACGTTATCGTATATCTACAAGTGATGTTTTACGTACTCATGAGTGACTACTGAATTTAATCCATTGAGATTTTTGTCTAAGTAATCTCGAATAGCCATGCGTTTAATACGAGCTGGTTGTTATTCAATTATATCTTCTCCTATTGTCACGGTATTTTGATTGCTGATACAAAAAATAGGATTTTCTTTGATTGTCAATACGAAGAATAGAATCTACCATTATTGCTCGTTGTTTGAGATTTGAATGATTGGTTTATGTATTAATTTTTGATTTTGACATGTTGAGTAAGTTTACTTAATCTAGCTATAAATGATGTTTGGTGTTGCCTAGAGACTTTCTTGATATTTGGTAAATACATGCCAATGATGTTAGGATGACTCAACTAAACGTTTAAAATAGTTTAGTGTGAGTTAAAATGTCATATGTTGGACCTTGAGGTCATTATAGGTCCAAGCGTACTGATACATGACCTTAACAATTGGTACGTAGGGTCTAAAACTGTCTCAAAATACTTGTGAAGTAACTAGTGTACCGATACACAAGAATAAGTACTGGTAAGCCCTTTATTTTTGTATATCAATATTGATACACAAGAAATCATATCAGTATGAGTTTTGGTCACTGAAATATGAAAATGGGAGATTTTAAGTGGAGTATTTGTATGGGGTGTTGACGTATCGGTACGAGATTGTTCATTGTACTATATCGATAAAGACTTAGGCATACCAAAATTGAGAATCGTTATAACTGTTGGATCATATTGATACGGTTGAGTTTGTACGACCTATTGATTTCTTGCATGTTTGGCTAGATAATTTAAAGATGTTTCATGTTAGTTCCTCATATTCCTTGTTAAGTATAAATGTGAACCATGAATGTTATATGAGCTTATAATCAATCTAATAGCATGCAATTGATTAACCAATAGTTGGTAAATATTAAATGAAAGTTTGTCTTTGCTTTATTCCATTTTGCGCATTTGAGTTTTATTATCACTCGTACTTGCTTTATGACTTAGAGATTAACAAATCATGTAGAAAAGTTAAAAAAATAGAAAAAAATATGCTTTGCTAAACCTTTTTGGTTCATTTCATCGAACCTAATATAGCCTCTTTAACTCGGTCCTTGGTTAGACTAGATCAGTGAGATTACATTTTGCCCATATATGATAGGTGGATCATTAATCTTCATCCTTAAATCTTTCTTTTGTCACCATATCCACCTTTTTATCTGGTGTCGCCTAAAACTAATATCAACAAGAGCAAAAACTATACAAAATATCGTTAAATTTAACATGTGTATCAAAAATACCACTAAACTATAAAATGATATTGTTATACCATTAATTTTTTAAAGGAAAATGAAAACTTGCCATTTAAGGAGGCTTGGACGAAGATCCTCTAGGATGAAAGGTTGAACCCAAACCACCAAATCAACTTAAAACTTGATATAATTTCAACGCAAATAATATATAAATAAAATTGTAGTTGTACTTAATTTTATTTTTCTTGTAATATAATTTTATAAATATATTAACTTTATAAATAATTATTACTTATAATTTAGGTAAACTACACAGGTGATCACCTAATTACGAGGTTGTTCTTATTTCGATCACTTAGATAACAAATTCATCAATAAAATCACCAAATTATTAAAGTGTTCATATTTTAACCATAAGTCATTAAAATCTAACGAATGAGTAACATTATAGTTAGCATAAATTTATATAATTATATTTTTGCTTACTTATTATATTAATTTATTTATAATTTTAATTTAATTAAATAAATTTACTTAAAATTTTAATTTATTTAATAATTAATATATTTATTTTTATTTACGTGACCTGCTTAAAAGAAAATAAAGGAGAAATGAACGGTCTTGTCGAAGATTAAACCTAAAATCTTAAAGTGCAATCTTTATAGTTTTACCACTATGCCTGACAAACCTTAATGATATGGATTGATCTCTTTTATAATGCTTTGTAAAATAATTAAAATGATAAAAGTTAAATTTATTTTTATTAAAATTTTTAAAAGAGAGTAGAAAAGAAAATGTGTCTAGTAAAAGTTGAGTTTTTTAAAGAGACAATTCAAATAAGACAATATTAAACACAAAAAAGACAAGTTTTATAGGACATATGGAGTATATCTTATAATACAATAGCAGTTAAAGAGAAAAGTAACAATACTTGAGAGGAGACTCGAACCTGGACATATTAGATTAAGTTGATGCCATAAATGATGTTCCACTTCCCCGGGGTCAAATTTTTTAGAACCAAAATCCCTATTGTTAGGCTGAATTGGATTCTCTGCCAGAAAAATAGTGAGCCAAAGGAGAAGAGACCATTAAAGTCATGAGCTGTAGAAGATACAATTTAGAAGACTGTTAGGACGATCTGCGTCAATACTTTGACAGGTTCAAACTTGGGTAATAGATGAAGGATCATCATGTGAAGATTTATTGTTATTGTTTGCCACAGTAACAGATTTCATGTTCTTCCTCCCATTAGTATCAGATCCCATAGAACGAATCTGTGTTTTCTGGCATTCTCTTCTGTCTTCCTTGAGAAGTTCGGGACTGGAACATGTTCTAGCAAAAAGATACCTTCCTTGAACATCAGTCACCTATTTTCTGCCTTTGAAATTCTTTGAGTCCCCTCCATACTTTCTTTTACTTTTTTTTCATAAAATTTATATATAATAATATAATCTATACTATTAAGGCATGTTTGGCATATTGGTAAAGGTGTGGGGTTTTCCCGAGTGGTCAACCAATCCCTAATAAAATCATCTCTTTTAATTTTCCTTTAATTAAGCGAGGACATATAGCATTGTCTAATTAGAGAAAAATAAATATATTATATATTAGTTATTAAATAAATTAAAATTGGAGTAAGTATATTTGATTAAATTTATGATCAAAATAATATAATAGATAACTAACAAGCATTAAATAAGTAATTAACAATTTTTTATTAACTAGGTCACCTCTCATTAGATTTTAGCAACTGTTGGTCAAAGTAAAAACACTTCAATAGGTTTTTTTTTTCAATGGCTAAAATTGAGTGGTCAATGTGTAGTTTATCGTATAATTTATAATATAAAACTAAAATATTATTTATAATGCACATATACAACTAAATCTTTAACAAAATATTTAGAAAGAAAAAAAAATCATAAGCTCTCAAACATAAATCATAAACTTCAAATCATAAATTTTATATATAACTAAATCCTAATCATAACTTCAAAAATTTCAATCCCAAGTCTTAAATCTTAAACTCTCAACCATAAAATTCAAACCTCAACCCTAAAACCTTAATCCTATAATAAATAAATCCTAAACCACTTCAAAAATCTCAAACCTCAAACCCTAAACTCTCAACTATAAAATTCAAACCTCAAACTATAAATCTTATATATTACTAAATCATAAATTATAAAAGTCGCGACCTGGGAAATTCAAACCTCAAACTATAAATCTTATATATTACTAAATCATAAATTATAAAAGTCGCGACCTGGGTTTCAAGTCTCGTTGTCAAGTTAAACCGAAGTAGTGGGTCTCGTATTTGTGCCTTAAAGACCTTATCGGGCTTAGAGTTTAGTTGGGCCTTGTTGGGCTTTAGTTTGGGTTTGGGTCGGAAGTTATCTATTGGCATTTTGGATTTTTGGCCTTGGGTGAAGATGGGGATTGGAGGGTGTAGCGACCCATTTTTTAAAAAAATTTAAAAATATTTAAAAGTTCGGTGAAATTTAAAAATTCGGTATCCAAAGATAACACCTGAAGAACAAGATGTCACTCTAAGGGAATACCGTTAGAATTTAAAAATTCGCGGTAATATTTAAAAATTCGATATCCCAGAAGATGACACCTGAAGAACAGGATGCCGCACCCATTGGGATACCGTTAAAATTTAAAAATCGATTAATTGGTTGGAGTCGCCATCGATCGTTCAAAAAAGTGGATCGAACACCGAAAATAAAACCAAAGAAAATTGGGTTCGGGAGTTGGTTACGTTTGGGGAAGGATTAGCACCCCATAACGTCCAAAATTAGTACCGAAAGGTTCGCATCGTAATTTTTTAAGAAAATATAAAATTCAAATTAAATAAATTTTTAATTTAAAATGCATATTTAGTCCTAATATCCACGATAATTCAAAGAAGATAACACCCGGAGAACGAGATGCTACTCCCAATAAAATATATTGGAATAATAAAGTCTAACATAAAGAACCCATAATGAAGCACGAAGTAAAAATAAATTAAAAATAAAACCCCAAAATTTATAAAGACCATATATATATACATAAAGATAATAATAATATAATATAAATATTATTATATTATTCACGCATATTACATATTAAAGCTTAATATATTAAGAGATTATAATTTGTAGATACTTAACAAATATACAACCTGTACATAAAGAATCATATATAAAAAATAATTAATCAACTCTTTATATATATATATAATCATACCTTATTTACATTAACAAAATTGGAAAATACACATTATTATATTTTAAAATTATACCTTATATTAATATTATATGTATGCAAAAACATTAAAAACTTTACAAATATATATTCCCTTAAAACGTTAAAGAACATAAATATATATTAAAATGTTGTGAATAAAGTAAAAAACAAGAATAAAATAGGAGAATAAAGATGAGAGACAAAAGGGAGAGAGATTTTATTATATTCTTAAAGTAGGGTTGTGTAAAATGTTGTGCCAAAAGTCTATATTTATAGGGATAAGATGGAAACCTTAATTCCAATGGGTATTAAACCCTAATACCAAAGCCCATTAAAGTTTAACTTAATATATGGATATCCACCATAAATAAATATATTCATAACACTCCCCCTTGGATTTCCATGAAGATAATGTGCCTTGTTAAAACCTTACTAAGATAAAAAACCCGTGAGAAAAAAATTCTTAGTGAAGGAAAAAGAGTACACACATCTTTGATACGCATAACATGTTGCCTCATTAAAAACCTTACCAGGAAAACCCATTGGGACAAAACCTTGGTTAAGGGAAAAAGAGTGCAACGCGTATTTACTCCCCCTCATGAAAATATCACATAAGATCTTTGAATCTTCAATCTTCTAGATCATTGCCTGAAATGATTCATTGAATACTATTCATCTAAAAATCATGAGGGACGAAACTTGAAGAAATATATTTCGTTTTATCATATTTGATATATCCACCTTGAAATATAAATTTTGTATTATCTCTATACGAGATAGCTTGCATCTTATCTTGTGAAAAATATTCACATATCTTCAGGATATGTTTAGCCAAACACATATTTTGGCTTTACCTCTTGCATAACAATTATTTAAAGGTAATGATCTCGTAGCACTTAAATAATATTTCTGGACCAGCTAAGATACGATGCTTCCAGATCAAATAATGTGTATATTGTGCTTTAGACCAAAAATATCATTATCCTTTTCATGAGGCGAAAAAATCTTTGTTTAAAGTAAGAGACCTAGCAACAACCATAAGGGTGATCAATAGATATGCGTTATGCATGTAAAGTCTCTTTCAATATTTTTCTATATGTCGATAGATGCACAAGGATTTGAGGAGGTCTCTTCACGAGTCTCAACGATATTCAAATCATCGACATACACAACAATAAAGATTCAGAGCTAAACCTCTTAATAAAAATACTCGGGGAAATAATTCATATAGCATTATACTAATAAGTATTCAATGAGGCGATCATATCAAATACGCCTAAATTGTTTCAAGCCATAAAATGATATATTTAATATGATTGAATAATGTTCTCGAGAACTTGAATGAACTGCTTATGGCAATCTAAATCATTCCGGAAGTTTCATATAAATATTATTATCGAGAGGCCCATTCAAATATGATGTAACAACATCCATTAGGCAGAAACCGAGTAATATTATTTATTGCCAGATTGATCAAAATCTAAAAGTAGTTGCATCTACCACCGAGGAATATATTTTCCTCATAATCAATTTCATGTCTTTGTGAGAATCCTTGTGCAACCAAATGAGCTTATGTCTCATGATTTCCCCTTTTGATTTCTCTTTCTCACAAAGGCTCGTTTATATCCACGAGCTTTACACATTTCAATGTACGGGCTATAGACCCAAATACTTCTCTTTTCAAAAGAGATTTTAGTTTCGCCTCAATTGCCTCTTTCATGTTGGCCAATCATTTCTTTGTTTACATTGCCCAATTGACAATGATTCATGATCCACATCATCAAATAAAATATTTAGTGCTATATTGCATGCAAATATATTAATGACGTCGATTTAATTTCAGTTCCACTTATTACCAGACGTGACATAATCTATTGAGATCTCTTTATTATCAGGTACCTGAGTCACGTCAATGTCTCTGTTGGAGACCATTTAATCTCTTCTAGAGATTTTCATAATCATTGATTCCTCGATTAGACCATCATAAAATATAGCTCCTTTTCTTTTTCAAGGATCTCTTATCTTTGGAACTTACTTGTCTACTACGCTTTAAGCGTAAGTTAGACTCATTAGCAACTAGAGTTTGTCTTTCTATGACATCAAATTTAATCGGAGCATTCATAGCTGGTATACATGACTTAGTCACTCTTTTAGGGTCAGCAAAATATCTGGCAATTGATTTGCTAAATGAATTATCCTTTGAACTTATAGTTCACATTGTGTAGTACGTGGATCAAAATGAGAAAAATGATAATTCATTCTAACTTATTTCTTTCCCCAGCTATTTATTTTCTCCCCCTAATGTTGGGTAAACTGACTCATTAAAATGATAGTCAGTAAATCGGGTTGTAAATAAATTCTCTATTAGAAGCTCAAGATATTTAAATCTGATATATATATATATTCCCAACAAAACTCATCTTTGTGCGTTGTGGTGGAGCAATTCGAACATATATCGCACACACACTAAAAAAAACTAAGATGAGAAATATTTGGTTCCTGACCAAAAACCATTTGTAATGGGGGGAACTTATGATAATTTGTTGGCTTGATGCGAATTTGTGATACTACATATAAAATTACATGTCATCAATATTATCAAGACTAATTGTCTTTAGAAAATAATCTGGAAAATGTGCTCGTAATTTTATCAACTGAGTAAGTAGCCTCGCAAACACCAAGTTGCGGGTTAATGACAAGGATACATATAACCATCTAGTCGATGCATCGATAAAAATCATAAAATATCTAGATGGATTTTTAGAAAAGGTGTATGGGCCCATATATATCACCTTGTATCCTTTCTAGAAAAGTAATAGATTTACACTTTATCTTAACTGTTGATGATTGAATAATCAAATTGCTTTCATAGCAAGTATCACATGAAAAATTACCATGAAGAAAATCTTAATTCTTCAATAAATGACCACATGTAAGTGTCAGCTAATTTTCGCATCATAATTGAATCGGGATGGTCTAACCGGTCATGCCAAATAAAATTATCAGTAAACATTTGGTTTACAATAGCATGAGCTTCAATTTGTACTAATTCTTATGTAGTACAATATGGATGACAGTGCATGTAATTTTGCCAAGATTTCATTATTGCCTTGAGTTATACTCGTAATATTGAGATAGTCAGCACCCCCTTGAATAATATTCTCAATATATTTCTACAAATATCTTTAAAATTCAATAAATCTCTTTACGACTTTGACGAGCATAATGCACTGTAAGTATGAGATAAAGTCTCATTTGGCAATAACATATTTGCTCAGTTGGAGCCTTCTGTGATAATAGTACTTCCGGATATAGTACTCACATTATTCTCTTGCATTTAAAATGGGAAACTATGTGCTTTATTTCATTCACTTGACTAATATTCTCAATATATAGTACTCATATTTGCTTAGTTGCATAATTATGCACATTTTAATATGTGCTTTATTTCATTCACTTCGAGGAATGAAAAATATGTGCTTTGTGCCATTCACTTCGGGGAATGGAAAATATCAAATATTGCACATTATATCAAATCTGTTATCTATCAAAGATAAACTCTCAAAAGCTCTTCCGAAGCATTGATATTTCAGTACTTTGAGATATAATACTCACTTTTTCCCTTGTATTTAAATAGGAAAATATTTCTTATGCTTAAGTATAGTATGAGTATTTGCACTGTCTGCTTGGCATAAATAGCCACAATTCATTGTAGATTTCATTCCGGAAGTGATAATATTCTTCAAAGGATAAATTAACATAGAATGTAAATAAATAATATATAAAATAAATTAACGATAAATTAATATAGAGCGTAAATAAATAATATGTAAAATAAATAAACATAAATATATAATAAATAAAAATAAATTAACATAAACAAAATAAATAAAAGATCAATTATTCCTTTAGATGTTATAAGGAAAATAAAATAAATGGTGAATTATTCTCTTGAAGGACTATGAGAAAAATTATCAATATCCAATTGAGTTGGATCAATAACGCCATTATTTTCGCCACAAAGAAAATCTGATTATATTTTCTTTAATTTATCATTCATGATTATGAATAAAGTCCATAATACTTCGGTGTTTGACAAGTAGTCCATAATTCCACTTCTGGTGGATATAAGTATTCTCAAAAGAATCATCTTATCCATGTTTATTTTATGACTTCAATCGCAACCACAATTACTAATGTGACTTTTATTCATTCCGCTATATAATGTCACATTCGCTTCAGTGAATGGAGCGGAGCCTGTTGGGTGATATTCATGATTTTTCATGAGCAACTCATTATTTTGCTTAGCCACAAGAATGAAAGAAATTAACTCAGAATATTTCTTAAAGCCTTTTTCACGATATTGTGTTTGAAGGACAACATTGTTGGCATGAAAAGTGGAGTATGTTTTTTTCCTAACATACCCTCATCAATGATATTCTGGCACATAATTGAGTTTTATTCACTAACCATATAGTGAATTATCACGTTTGCATTCACTTCAAGGAATGAAACAAATTCAATAATCGCATGGAAAAAACATCATGCTTGCATTCACTTCAGGGAATGACATAAATCAAATAATCGCATGGAATAATCATCATGCTTGCATTCACTTTAAGGAATGTCATAAATCCAATAATCACATGGAATAATCATCATGCATGCATTCACTTCAGAGAATGCCTCCCATAAAAATTCTTTGATCAAGACGATTTTCATAACTTGAACTTGGGAGAAGTCTATAGTCGAGTTTTTCGACATAAAAAAATATTGTTTCCAAGCAAATATAGACTTTATAATATTCATATTATTAAATAGTAATTGATCAACCAATATATATACAATATATACAAAGAACAAAAAATTTAATCCTCATACGCGGCGTTGTTAAACCAGTCCACAAGGTCCTTTAAAAAAAGAACCTCCTTTGAGACCAGTAGCCTCGCAGAACGGGATGTCCAGCCAATATACTCGGATTAAACCAACATAACAAAGAACATATTAATTGATTAAATGTTTAATATTTGTTCTAATATCATGTAATACTTAAAACATGATTAAAACATAAACTTTCGTCATAATAATAAAATAAACAAATATTGGTTATAAATAAAGATAAAAAAATCTCAAATTAAATAAATAAAACATATCGGACTTTCCACTAATTTGAATATATGGAAAGTTTAATCACCAATATTTTGTTAAAATCCTTTTTGGGAATTGTCGACAAGCACCACGGGAATTGAGTTACTTTATCGCTACACAAACACCAAACAACCAAAGATTTTTAATAAATTAAAAATCAAATCAAAGATCAAGAGAGAAAAATAATCAGTAATTAAAATATAATTGAGGGAGAAAACTTATCTTTGATTTATGCTAGTGACAAATTCTTGTCAATAACTCCTTTAAGATTCGAACGACAAATACCTCCGTTGGTTAGAGTCTCTTGCTGATAACGTGTTGTGAATAAAGTAAAGAACAAGAATAAAATAGGAGAATAAAGATGAGAGACAAAAGGGAGAGAGATTTTATTATATTCTCAAAGTAGGGTTGTGTACAATGTTGTGCCAAAAGTCTATATTTATAGGCATAAGATGGAAACCATAATTCCAATAGGTATTAAACCCTAATACCAAAGCCCATTAAAGTTTAACTTAATATATGGATATCAACCATAAATAAATATATTCATAACATAAAATAATATTAATATATAACAAATATAATATAAGTGATGAAAACGTGAGAAAATGGAAATTACAGAGCCAATGTAACATAAAAACAATGATTAGAATAGAAGAAAATTAAAACTAGAAGAAAATATTACAAGGATATTGTAACCGCAAGGACTATGTGCGTTATTTTCCTACATTTTCGGGTTGCGCGTGAATCCGGGTCGGTCTCGGGTCTGGTAAGATGAAACGACGTCGTTTTGGATTCGGTATAAATGCTCCTTTGTTTAATGAAATGTCATTCTCTTCCTTTCTTACATGAGAAATAACAAAGCTTATTTGAGAGCTCTTAAGCCTTCTAGATCCATGGAGGTTCGGTCATACTCCGGCCATCGTGCACGGCCGCCAACCATCGCGTCGGTGGTCGGAAAATGGAAAGGTGACTACTTTTCGATTCGTTTCAATGTGAGGAACTCGAATACGGGTCGAATTATCAAGAAAAAACGCATACAAACCTAGTTCTACAAAGATAAGTCCAAACTCCTATGTATTTTTTTTACCTTTTTCCTTTCGGCTTGGCTTCGATCTCTCTATTTTTGATTTTTTTCGAATTTGATATTTACGATGGTGTTTATGGATTTTTGATTTGAATATAAGATTATTTTATTGATTTCGGTTCCCCCACATACATTCGATTCGTTCTAGGTTTATATACCCAATTTTACACAATATAATAACATTAAATCTATTCTAATCATGCCTTGCTTTAACATTTGCAGATTTGAAGTGATGCTTGGGAAATGGATTTGACAATGGGCGGTCGCAGCAGCGTGGAAGAACTATTGGATGTCAGCGCATCACTTACGTGGCTTGCGTGTGAATCACGGTGACTGGAATACCGGCGCGTGACTTGCATGCGCCGACTGAAGTTCAAGGGTCATCAACGGCGGCTGGTAAGGTTGATAGGTTTAGGGTTTTGTTTAATTAGGGTTAGGGTTATTTTGGGTTAAATTATTGGGTCAAGCTGATGGGTTTTATTAGAATTGGGCTCTGGGTAATGGGTTGTTAGTTGGGCTTGGAAATTGGTTATTACAAAGGGGCATTAATTTCCTTGCTAAGTACAGAGAAATAAGATCAACTTCTTCTTTTTTTCATCTTTTTTCCAATCCATTTCCTCTCAAAACTCCATCTTTAAGGGTGAGGTCTTAATCCTTGGAGTGCAGATTTCCGTTTGGTCGTAAGACAAAAGTTTTTCCAGCTCAAAGTGATCTTTTTAGCAATGTAATTTTGGTTTTGAAGTGGTGGAAGTTAAGGTTTTTGAAGAGTTTTATAATGAGAACGGGAATGGGTATTGGAGGAGTTTTATGGTGGTTAATGATTTTTTTTAGCTTTTTCGCGTCATATTTTTAAAATCGAGGTGTAAAAATAGCATGATGATTGTATTTTGAAATCAAGTTTATTTGCTTTTAATTATTAATTATAAAATCGGGGTCTTATTTAAAACGTGTAGTATTTTAATTTTAAAATGATTTGGATTCGCCACCGAAAACTTAGGTACTCTAGTGTAGCGACTCTTTTTTTTTAAAAAAAATATAAAAATAAAATTAATATTATTATTAAGTGTAAGAAAAAAGGTTGAATAAAAAGGGATAAGTGTAAAAAAGGGGGTCACTAGTGGAAACCTCAAAAAAAATAGAAATTAGGATTTCAAATTGAAAGTTGGAAATTAATCTTAATAAAGGGAAAATTTTAGAAAATGTGAATTTGACCTAAAAATTTGGGGAATTTTGAAGAATAGAAATCTAGGGTTTGGGATTTAAAAAATTAAGAAATTAGGGATTTATCTCAAAAAAGATGGGAAATTTAAGAATAAGATTTAAAAAAGGATTTTGAAATTAGGGTTTTTTAAAAAAGGGTTTGGAGTCACCACCGATCACTTTTGGTAGACCGGACACCGGGAAACCAGAGATTCGTTAAAAAAATGGGTTCAAGAGTCGGTTACGATTTAAAATGGGGTTAGAGTTAAAAACCGCCCAAAATAGGCACCTTTATCTAAATACCGCTTAATTAATTTAGAATTTTTCGATTTAAAGTGGCACTAAATTAATTATATGTTTAAAAGTTCGGATTCAAATTTTATTTTTTTACCGTGTCTTTATCCGAAGGTAAACGCATACACCGTCACCACTTCGTTTGGTGTCGGGCCCGTTACGATCGAATAAAGACGTATTAATTTAAGCTCATTAATTAAGGATGTGTGACATGGCAAAAATAGTATGAGACAATATTAACAAAACAAATACATACACAAAATATATACAAAAGTAAATGCACAAATGAACACGATGGAAATAAAGACAAACACATAAAATAAAATAGCTAAATAACAAAACATGCCATAAAGAAATATGAAAAAAAAATGCATGACATAAATAAATACAATGCATAATAAAAACAAGTATGTATAATATGTAAATAAAAAAACATGATTAAAATGCATGACAAATATGTACAAATAAATAAACAAACCGAAACATAAATGACAAAAAAAAACAAAACAAATGAATAACATAAAATGATGATTAAAATAAATAAACCAAAATAAAAGAAAAAGCTACTGGAAATGGACAGAAATAAAAGAAAAATAAAATTATAAGGCAAAATAAAATCATTTTTGATTCGAAAAAGGATTAAATTAAAAAGATTTAAAAACCTTCAGGCCCTCAAAACGTTATTTTGAAGCGACGAAGGACCTGAAAGTAACTATAAATACACGGAGGGGATTAAAATGAATTAAACCATTCGAAAGTCGGTAATCATGGTTGGATTAGTGACAAAATTAAAAGGTGTGATTTAAAGAGAAGGAATGTCTTAAAAATAAACAACAAAACACGGAGGGACTTCCAACAAATAAAACCAATTTTTAAAGGAGATTATGACAGAAATCAGGACTAAATTGTAAAACACTTTAAAACTGTAAGGACTGAAAGTGTATAAACGGGAACGCTGAGGGGTTTATGACGCGATTACCCATTTTTTATTTTATTAACCCACTATAAAACACAAAAACAAAGAGTCGGTCCCCTCTTTTGTTCATTTTTTTAGAACAAAAGAACCAAAATCTCAACTTTCTCTCATGTTTTCTGGATATTTGGATGAACACTCCATCCAAACCCAGAAATTCAAAAGAAAACTCAAATTCCGGCGAGCTAACCCAGAGGCCGCGAGTTCGAAAATAGTTCAAATCTCCCCCTTTTCTTGCTCTTTCGAAACCAAAAACAATCATTCCTCTTTATTTCATAAAACAGAAACAAAAATCCCCTTTATTTACAAACCAAAACGAAATCGAAAGCCCTATTTCTTGAGGAAAAAAAAGAGAAGCCGACAACCCCCTTTCCCTTATTTCGGCTCACCACGGATATCCTTCGAAGGAAGGCAGAGGGTTTATTGCCAGGAAGAAGGGGACTCCGACCTTACCCAAAAACAAGAAGGTAATCAAAACCCTAAACTTCTATTTTTTATTGCGTGAAACAAGAACTCAAGGTTATTACCTCTGAAAAAGCTTTCGTTGTATTGATGAAATGGGTGGGAGAGACTCCCTTGAAAAGATGTTTTAATCGGTTCTTATAGCTGATTATTACAAGAGGAGAAAAAGCCTAAGAAAATCCTATTGGTTGCTCTAATGGAATTGTCCTTTGCCTCTGATATTTCTCTGATTTTTGGTCGATTATATGCCAACATTTGTCTGAATATTTTGGCTGTAATCGCTCTGGAATTCTGCTTTGAATATTGTTGTATTTGCACTGAAATTCGGTACGATTCTGACATTGGTTGTTTTCTCCTTGTTTTTTTGTGCGAGTCATCACCAGAGAAGGAGGGGACCATTACCAGAATCATGTCGGACGGCGACCGGACGGTGACCGGAAGAAATCGAAGAGGCGCGTGTCACCGTCACGCGCGCGTGGGGAGTCAAACGGCCGGCGCGTTGGGGAATCCCGAAGTCTCCTTGGCTTCGATCTGGACCGTTAGATCTATCCTAGATCTAACGACCACCAGGTGCCTGCGCGGATACAAGAAAGGGTTGTTAGTCTAGGGTTTAACCAGTTTTGTGCTAGGGTTATGGGCTTATGTAATTATTTAATTTTTGTGGGCTTGTATAATTAAAAGAAGTGGGTTTGTTAATAATAAAAACGGGCCTGTAATTATTTTTTATTGGACGGTTATATTTAATAATATGGGTTGTTGATATAGATTAATAAAATGGGTTTTTATTTAATATTTGGGTTTTGTTTATATAAATCTGTTTATTAAATATAAAAATAATAATAATAATAAGAGAAAACAAGAATAAGAATAATATTTAATAGTAAATAATAATAATAATAATAATAAAATAAGTATAAATAAATAAAGTAATCGAAATAAAATAAAATAAGGTATAATAATGTAATAATAGACAATATATATGTAAAATATGATGAAGAATAGAAATTAAAGAAAACAAAATAACAATATAATATTTTTGGGATTTTTTAATTTAAATGTGTAATAACTAAAAATATTCAAATATCAAAAATAGTCTAATATTTATCAATATATATATATATATATATATATTAAACATAGATAATAAATAACTTTACATAATATATATTTTTTGAATTTTTTGTTTAATAATTACAAGCCCGCTATTCGAATGAAATAAAATTAAAATCGGGTTAAGACCCGGATAAAATTAGTGATTACATCCAGACACCATAAAACAAATCTAAAATTCTATTTAAAACATTTGGGTTCGAAGTCGGTTACGCGTAAGGACGACCCTCATAAGCGCCCGAAATCGGTACCTTATTAATCACACATGATATTTTGGCATTTTGAATAATAATATTAATTTAGTCCATCATTGTCAGATGAATATCGTTTAAATAAAAGGTATCCTTTTGGATAAGAAAGTACATTTCTTGTAAATACGGGCTTAAACAAGACATCCAATTACGTCAGGACACCTTAACTCGTATTTTGAGGAAATATAATTTTTGCCCCAGAAGGTTTAAATGCATGATAGGTTATTATCTTGTCAATTTTAAGTTTTAACTTATTAGGCTTCATCAATTAAATACTTAAAGTCTTATTAAATTATTAATTTTCCAAGTGTATTATGGTAACATCCAAATAATTGGACACTACCATCTGGAGCCTTAGAGAAATTAATAACACTACTTGTGCTTCTAGTTGTTCACCTAATTAATTTTATTTTTATTCTAACGTTGCATTATTTATCACTTTCTAAGTTAGAATGGCACATCGAATGCGATACCAATGTACACCCTTGGTCAACATCGTGGTACATCAAAACACTAACCAACTAAGTGCATCCGAGGTATATAATTAAATACAACATTCATTACTACAATTTTCTTCCTATTCAAAGTTTTAATTATTTTAAATGGTTAATCCGAAAAATGCTCTAATTTAATTATCTAAGTGTGAATTAAGTCATCCTAAACAATTATACTATATGACTTTTAAAACAAGCAATTAAAGCATGTAAAATAAATTAAATAAATAATCAAAGCTTTAATTAAAGAATACAAAATGTCAAATTGAATTTCATTTAAAAGATAAGAGCACAATTACAAGATGTAGGGTGGCCTAATTGATGTAATTGAAAGTTACAAGGCTCAATTAAAAGAAAATAACACCAAAATGAATTAGTTCTAGAACCTAAGAGGTTCGAACTATGACCTAATTGAAGAAAATTAGGACTTGGGGGTCAATGAGGTTATGATTGAAACAACATGTGTGTTTGTTTAGGCTTGTATCCGAAAATAAGGATTTTTTGGTGGGAAAAGTAAGTTTTGGGTTTTTAGAGTTTGTATTGGGTTGTTTTGGATTTAATGGTGGAATATTGGATATGTATGAGGATATTTTATTTATTATTGGACTAATATAGTATATTATTTAATATATTTATTATTTATTTTATTTATTGGCCTTATTTATCATATTTGAATACCTAGACGAAATTTGGGTATTATAGTTGCCCCTCTTTGCTCAATGTTGTGGAACAGGAGATGAGCAAAGATTGAAAAGACACGAATTTCGTCTGAACTTCTTGTCACTTTCTACGCTACTGAAACTCGAAGTTGTTCTTCTCATTTGAATTTCTTCAGAGTTTGAAGTCGTTCTTCTCATTTGAACTTCATCAAACAAAAGTCAAGTTATGGAATCCGAGCTTATTATTCTCCTTTGAAATTCCTTGTATCCCATGAAATCAGGAGTTTTTCTTCTCATTTGAATTTCTCTCGGGTTTGAAGTTTTTTTCTCATTGAAATTTATTCATATAAATATCATGTCATAGAATTCGAGGTTGTTCTTATCATTCGAAATTCCTCGCAACTCGTGAAATTTGGGGTTGTTCTTCTCATTTGAATTTCTCCAAAATCTAGAATTATTTTCTTTTGAATTGGTTGTTTCTTCTTTTTTTGGACTTTTCTTATAGAATCTTGAAACCTTTCTCTGCAAAAGCGTTAACAATCAAATTCTTCTCATTATGATCTTCTCTTTGCTGGGTAAGCTTTAATGATCAAGAATTCAAATCCATCTCTTTCTTTTCCTTGAACATGAAAAATGAGAAGTCATCAAATAATAAAAATTCATCACGGATTAAATTGAAGTTTAACTTGCTCATTCTCCTGAATATTCTCTTCTTAACCCATTGTTGGTTTAACTTGATTGATCTTGATCATGGTTTATTTTCAAACATCTAGAATGTATAAATCTTTCATTTTTGTATTTTCTTTCCTTTTTCTCTTCTTCTTTTTTGTTTCTATCTTTTTCTTTTTCTTTTCCATATTTTATTTTCTTTTTCACATTTTTCTTCTTTCTTCTTTTTTATTTCTTTTTCTTCTCTACTTTTTAGTTTTCTTTTTAGTTTTTTTACTTCCAACACCTCATTATCTTATTTTGATAATCCCTGAAAAGTTCTCATCATTTTCAAAGACATCTGCCCGAAGGACTTAACATCATGCCCAAAGGACTTAATGATGACCCAAAGGATTTAGGATCAAATTGCCTCCTTGATTGTGTAAACGATATTATCACTCTGGAAGATGATGGCCCGAAGGCCTTAACATCATGCCTGAAGGACTTATTCATGACTAGAAGGATTTAGGATTCGATTTGCCTCTTTGATTGTGCAAACGATATCATCACTCTCGAAGGTGATGGCTCGAAGGACTTAACATCATGCCCGAATGACTTACTAATGACCCGAAGGATTTAGGATTGAATTTCCTCCTTGATTGGGCAAACGTTATCATCACTCCTGAAGGTGAAAGGAAAGGACTTAACATCGTGTCCAAAGGATTTATTGATGACCCGAAGGGTTTAACACCATGCCCGAAGGACTTATTGATGACCCGAAAGATTTAATATCATTCTCGAAGGACTTATTGATGACATGAAGGATTTATCAATGAAGTTTGGAGTTTTCTTCTTATTACTAAATTCTCCATCTCTCACTGAGAAGTCTGAAGTTGTTTTTCTCATTACGAATTTCTTTAGACGGGTATCGAATCACAAAATCTAAGGTTGTTTCTTCATATTGAATCTGGAGTTCTTCTTCTCATTTGAATTTCTCCAAAGTTTGAAGTTGTTCTCATTCGAATTTCTTCAAACAAATACAAATTCATGGTACTCGAGGTTATTCTTCTCATTTGAAATTCCTCGTATCCCACGAAATTTGGAGTTGTTATTCTCATTTGAATTTCTCCACAATTCTGGTAAACAAAGATTTTTTTTTGAAACTCGCATCTTCAAGCAAAAAATCTTGCTTAACTTCATCTTCTTTGTTAAAATCTTTCTTTTCAATCAAAAATATTTACTAGTCTTTTTCGATCTTCTCAAATATTTGTTCTCAAAGTTTTTTCCTCTGAAGTCTTTGTTTGTTCTAATTTGGATTGTTTCTTTGAATGCATGATTTAGCATGTTTCTATCCTCTAGATGCCTAAATATATGATATATGAACCGTGGTCATTGAGGGACATTTGGATATACTTTGATCTTCTTTGTTTTCTTCATTGAGTCTTTTTTACTATAACGACATCTCATTTTGGTAATTATGCTCTGCTTGATTTTCTCAAGCTTCATTCTCAGATTGACATTAACATCAGTCTTCCCCAATCAGTTAGGATTCTTCTCCATATTTGATGAGCTATCATGCCTTCGAACAGATCCTCAACCTTTTAGGAAATAGATTTTACTAAACTTTGCTCCTCCTTTGTTCATTTTGATCTGATATCTTTTGTGCAATAATACTCTACGGATCATTTATCATGTTAAATTTGCCCCACTTTTATCATTTAGGGTGAACAAATGTCAAAGGTCCCTAAATCTTCTCACGGTCCCTGAACTTCTTCTAGTCCTTGAACTTTCATCAAGTTGGACCAATATTCATTTTAAACGCCATTTTCACCATGAACATTGAAAAGGATTATAGCCTATACATAATTACCCCATGTCCTGTCACATCTTTACATGTTCGATTGTATATTTGCAACAATATCATTATTTTTTTATTTTTTTCTTCTCTTTTTTCCTTAAAAATGTCAGCATGTTGACCATCATTTCAACAAAAGGTGCTTCTTAAAACCTGAAAGTTATATATAGAAGAAAAAGAATAAGATACCTTAGATAAAAACTGCAATAACTTTTCAAATTCAGTCATCTCGTGCTTGTAATTGCCCGAACGTTACAATAGGACATGAAGTTTTACAATTTCTTTTAGAACACCTGGTTCACTCCCTTGAGATTACTCTATTGCTTGATACAGTCGAAAACAACCCTTTTTTCGTTCTCTTCATCTTTGTTTAAGGAATAGAGTGTAAAAATAGGATTCTATGTGCGTGTTTCTTTCCCTTACATCGTTATCATTACATGTCTTTAAAGATACATCTATGATGCCAGGGTATTAGACAGATGGAGCGTAGATCCTTATTAGATTTTTTGACATCTCCCACTGTTTCATTAGGACGATCCGAGACTTATTCATGCTTTTTCCTTCTTCTATTCTTTTCATTTTTTTTACTTTCACATTCACTTTTCTTTTTCTTTCACTTTCATTATTTTCTTTTCTTTTCTTTTTATAGAAAACTACGCTTAGAACTTCAATTTTAGGCAACTCTATGCGTTTCAAGGATTTTTCATTAGACATCATCAAAAGAATTGAGACTTTCTTTTTCTTGCTTTGTTAACTAGAGCACTCTACGAAATAGCTTTACATCCTTGTTTTTAAAAAATTCAAATTGTCATCACTCTTGAATCGATATCGCATCTTGCAATTGGTATCCAAATACCTACAAGGTTCATAAGAGATATACATATATACTTTCTGAATTTCAAAAAAAAATCATTTTTGTTAAGATGAAAACCTTCTGACTTGACATGTTTTCAGAAAACAACATTATTTATCGAGCAAAAGCAACAAATTTCAATTTCAGTTAATGATTTTTTGCAAATATTACTTCCTTGATGTATTGACAAGGACAAGACATTTTTCACTGCTCTAGACAATATTGGAAGTGTTCACTTTGGCTTCCTGATTCTTAAAAAGGCGTATAGTCTTGATTATTACCTTTGGCCTTCCATTGTTGTACCAATTACCTTGTCAAGACTCATTTATCAAATAGCTTCTTGATTTCTTTCAGCAAAGGATTACATTTTTTGGTAGCATGACCTAGTAATCACATATGAAACTCACAAACCTTGTTGGGATCATAGTTATAAGCAAAAGGGTCTGGAATCTTCTTTATTGGCCTCAGAGTAAGATATTGAGCTTCGACAAGACAAAGAAATAAATATGTGACAGGAATTCCGAATATCTTTTGCTACGTGATTTTCTAAGGAATCTTTTTTTGTCTTCCTAAAGAACTAGGTGACCTTTTTCTCATACGACCTCGAGAGCCTCGAACATTACACTCATTCTTTTCTTTCTCTTCATTTGTCTCTATAAAACTTTTAAGCATGGATTCAATTTTCAACTTTTGGATTTCGACTTCTATTACTCCACAAATGCCCATAAGATCATTGAAATTGTCCCTTGAATTTACAAGAATTTTCTCGAAGAAAGAAGACAGCAAGGTCTGATGAAACATGAGAGACATCTCTTCTTCTATCATGAGCGGCTGTACTTGAGCTGCTAGTATCCTTCATCTCAATGTTTATTTCTTTTGTCATTACCTAGATGTCCTTCCATGTTCCTACAAAACATTGCCAAGAGAATTTTAGGACAAATAGAGCCGTCATATTTCTAAAAAATGGAGACCTTAAATCTCAGTGGAGTAACCAGATTAGGAACCAAACAAAACTCCTTTTTACCAAACTCGAAGTTATCTCTTTCTTTACCTTCCTCAATTTTCTTCCTAAACTCTGTACACATAGTTGTCAATTGATCGTGTCTTGACCTTGAGATAATACTTTTTTATGGAATACGTATTCATGCTCGAACTTGGTACCCGAGGCAGCTTGTTTGATATGTCTTTGAGATTTGGTCATCTGCCTTTGGTTGAGACTTGATCACCTGCTCTCTTAATCTTACTTGAATGCTAGCAACTTCTCCCATATTTTCATCCATGATGTGTGATTCTTGAACTTTTACTAATGTCGGGTTACTTTCATCGGAACCCTTAACCACTTAAGATTCATGTATAGTAATGCAATGCTGATAAATAATAATATTATGATATTAAATATGAAATAAATGTATGCATTATTACAACATATATCGATTTCAAGAACTAGTCAATAGAGAAACACTCATTTAACCAAAAGATCGAATACAAGGAAAAGTCATTTTTTTGGCAAGAAACAGCTAACCCAAACTTCGTAATTGATCACTTCGTTCTATCTAATTCGATAATTGTCCTGGTTTATCGACAAGAATCTGTTGATAGGTCTATAGCTTTATCGAGAAAAATATGCACTTATCTGACATTTCATGAAGTTGATCACCAGCTCCAATCTGCATAACCTTGGTGACTAACTCGGTCTGACCTTTAACATGTTATCCTTCACTTGAAGAGTTGTAAAACACGTCGTGTAGTGTGAAAATAAAATTCCTTATTCTCAAATAATAAATAGGAAATTAAATATAGTATAGGAGAAATAAGGGTCGATCCCATAGGGACTAGAAACTTCCTAATTATGCTCGTTTGATTGATGATTCAATAAGATGATTGAATGGTGTTTAAGAAAAAAGGGGTTGTTGAACAAAAACTAATTAATTGAAAATGAAATAAAGAAAGTAATTCAATAAAATAAAAACTAGCCTTAGTGTCACAACCCGCCAGCAACAATGAGGTTAATAAATCATCCTTGGGCATTCTTGAAGAATCCATGCACCAAGGAAGCAACCAAAATGGCCTAGAACGGCCTACATCCATCTCAAGGATTCCATCACGTTCTAGAATGTTTCAGGAGGTTCCAACAAGATCTAGACACATCTAGAAGGTTTGAGAAGATTCTAGAAGACTCTAGATAATTCTCGAAGGTTCTAAAACATTCTAGAAGGATGGAGAAGATGCTAGAAGCATCTAGAACATTCTAGAAGCATCTAGAACATTCTAGAAGGATCTAGAATGTTTAAGAAGACCTTGGAAGACTCTGGAAAGATAGAGACTACTCAAGATATCTCTAGAATTCTCTAGAATATTATAGATAGTTGTAGACATGTATAGATATATGTAGATGTCTCTAGAATAGTATAGGTTATTGTAGATATTTATGGAGGCAAAATATTAACCGTCAGATCAAATGATCTTAACCGTCCATTAGGGACTTGGGGGACTATAAATAGGACCAACCACCTCATTTGTAACCATGAAGCAAAAGTGTAAGCATTAAGCCTTATAAAGCTCAACAAAGTGTTCACTTCTTGCCTTCTCAATTCTCTTAGTTTCCTAGACCTTGATTTGTACAAATGAAGGCTTTCTAACATTGATCGGGAAGTGTTAGCGCCACACGGATAGTTCGAGAAAGACTAAGTCCGTGACATTAGGCTCTCGCTTTGACTCAACTTTAATAGATCTTTGGAAAAAGATTTTTACTTCGGGATTTTACGTCGGTACTTAGCTTTCAAGGTTCAATCCTTGAAGCAAAACTTCTAAACCGATTACCCAAGTGCTATCTTTGATATTGGTTTCATGGATTAATCCACCAACTCAATGTTTGTAAATAAAATCATTTAAATCATTAAAACCGACTTGGATTATGTTATTTTAATAATAACTGATCCAATCTTAGTTTTTTTTCTTAGCAATCAATTTGCTAAGTGTGTTCCCAGGAAGTCGAATTGCTTCAATAGCCGATCTTTTCTCCCACACAAATAATCAAATCAACGTCTTAACAAAGTCAATCTTTAGTTTTGAAATCAATTTAATTTTAGAAATAACTTTAAAAGAAAACTGAAGAAATAAAAATCGAAGTTATTGATCCTCTTTTCAATCCTCACGTTTGGATCGAGTCATTACTTAAGACCTTGGCTATTAAGAACTTAGCCGAGCATAATTATGGAAAGAATTATGCTCGACATAACAAAAATAAAATAAAAAATAAAAACAAGAAAAAGAAAGAAAGAAAGATTTTATAAAACAAGAACAAAGAGATGAAAATCAGGAAAATGAAAGATAAAAGATATCAGGGATGAGTTTTAGGCTTACCCAAGATGGGTATTTATAGCTTTTTACAATCCCTAAAATAGAGGGATAAATCCTAGATAAATCTAAAAATATTTAAATTTAAATTACAAAAAGATAAATACCAATTTTGAATTTCAAATCTCGACTGATAAGCTATTTGGAATGCTGATAAGCTATCACGCGCTTGCTGACGTCATCTTCTAGAAGCTGTTGACCGAGTGCCACATCAGATTTTCATGCCCAAAGTCATGTCCATCAATCCAGACTCGATACAGAAAATAAAATAAAAAACTTCAAAAATCGACCATTTAAGTGCATTTTTCAAATTCACAGTCTTGCACAAAAACACACAGAAAACTTCAAGATCAGTAACATAACTCATCAAATCAAAGAAAGCGCAAAATATTAACTATTTCGAGCACTTATCAAATCCCCCTGACTTATTCAATGTTTTTCCTCAAGCATTTCTCAACCAACATACCAATATTAAAAGTTGTCATCTTTTCATTCATTACATGTCTCAATCTCCTCAATGAAAGAAAATCAAAGCAATTATTGTAACTAAGAAATAATCAAGCTAGTGGCAGACTAGAAACAATTTCAAACGTAACAAGACATTCCAATTCTTAGCTAATTTAATGATGCAAAACTTGATACCCTCACAAGGATTCACTCATTTCGCTCAAAATGTTTAGGTTCAAAAGAATCGCTCAAGCCGAAACTAATTAAAGCATTACCATAAGCCTGCAAATAAATCTATTCTCCACCCCACTACTAAAGATTGAACATGATGCAAAAGTTAAGAGGTCTTTAAGCAGGGTTGTAACAGGGATAAGGTGAAGGTAGGGAAAAAGGCCGAAAAGAGATGGGATAAGTACCATGACAAAAGATATAAATAATAAGAAACAAACCACGATATAAATCAAGTGCAATGAGATAGAAAGAGTAAATCAAACAACTATTTTTTGTTTCTCTTTTTCAAAAATTTTGAAAAAAAATTCTTTTCTTCTTTTTCTTTTTTTCGAACATACATTTTTTCGAATCGTTTTTTTCATTTTTTATTCGAATGCACTCTCTCTCTCTTTTCGTGGAACAAATATGATCTTATGTCTTGACAAGGGTGCAAAAAGATGGAAAAAAAGAAAGGTTTGAGCTGCATTAATAAGGTGCAAAAACAAGAAATGGGTATAGGCTCAAAGTGATTCACTAAGGAATAAAAATAAAAGGTAGGCTATTGAGGAAGTGAAGTGGTTAAACCTAAATGTCTCTATCATACCAAAGCATCATATTCATGTATGTAGTCTCAAAAAGCATTGCATCACAAGTTCTAGAATACTGAAAATCAGTTTGGTACACAAAAATGAAGAAAAGAGCAAGAACGAAAAGATTATGCTCATTAGGCTCAAAACTCACATAAAGGGTAAATGTATCAAGTTAGCAACATTTCAACTAACCAATCATGGAACATCAAAGAATATTAATCAAAATTCACTAATCAAGCCAATAAACTATCATGCATCATCGGTTCCAATCAAAGCGAGATCAAAATCCATCAAAAAAATTTAAGAGATGCAACAAATTAAATAAATGGCAACAAGAAATTTCAAGTACATTAATATCAAACTAACAAGATTTCAAACATAAAATAAGCAAGGTGAAATTTAGCATGAAATATTTCCCTCCCCCTCACTTAAACCGTTTTGTCTCAAAACGTAAATGAAAAATTAAAATAAGAGAGGGAAAAAGAATACTCCTCGATCTAATGACGACTGCGGCCGCGTTTCTTCATTTTATTCCTCCTCAAAATTTTGCGTGTTGGTGTCAGATGCAAATTTGTTTTGATTCTGATCAAAACTTTTGTGATACATAAATGGATCGGTCCCATGAAAATTTTCAAAAGCATCTGCAAAACCAAGAATAGGATGGTATATTAATAAGGTGGAATGGACATAGGTTCAGAACTTACCTCGGCTTCGGCATGTCCTGTATATGCCGAAAACGTCGAGAAATCAGAATTTTTGACATCCGGCAATTGACTAGGTTGAATCGGCAGCAGGTAGTGACCGACGGTGTTTGGTACGGTGGAACCAAGGGTTGTCGTGGGTTTTGAAAGTGGAAAAGTAGTGCATAGATCGTGGAGGTGTTTGGGAGTTAGAGGAAGGGGATGGGGGCTGTGAAGGGAAAAGAATGGGTGACAAAAGGGTTTAGGAATCTTACCGAGAAAGTAGTCAAAGGTGGGACCCTCGGCTTTTTAAAAATTGCAACCAAAATTGGTTGCTACCCTTGGGTTATGCTAAAGTGCACCGAGTGGGGGAAAGTACTTCAAACTTGAACCAACAATTCAATTCCTCTTATCAAGATCAATTCGGCTATTGTAGACTCTGATTAAATTTGATTCAAACATTTGTATACCGAAAAATATGGTCAAGGTGTGGTCCATGCTATTATCAATTAAATTTTAAAAATATATTCCACCAAATCTATCTCTCGAGTTTGAATTTATTTCAAATCTTAACTTGCAAAATAGATAAATAAAATTATTAGAATCAAGATAAGAATAATTGGTGTGTTCTGTGTAGTGCTATAAATGATGTATGTGAACACACATATATGTGCAAGTATACACAGTCATACAAGTAATAATAGGGTGAGTGAGTATCGTTCCCACGAGTATCTATGTGAAGCATGCAGTCAAATTTGCCAAGACAAAAAGGGTTGTCACAAACTAAAAAGGAAAACAAAGGTAAAGATATAAACAAGAGAAAATGGTTATGTACGGTGAAGGTGTAAAATGGAAATGCTATGGCAATTCTAGAATGCAAGAAACTAAAATATGCCAAGACAAAATGGTATGGATGATGATGGCAAGGTGAATGTATGGAGGTGGTGTGTGAGTGAATAGCAGAGAGATCGCTGATTAACAAGCAAAACAATGAAAGTAAGTTGTAAATGCGGAGGCAAAAACAGAATGCAGGAACACGTTAAACAATATATTGTACTTCTCCTCTATTGATGAAATCTCTCGGGAATGACTGATGGTGGCTTCTATGGTTTCCTACCCCTTACCCCTACCTAACATATATCCACTACGGTGTATACCTACTCGACAGAGGTTTCTAAAGTGTTCCCGCTCTCTCGAGTCATAGGAACCTGATATTCTAAAATGCCATGGTATTTTCGCCTGTCACGCGAATGACACCTTAGTCTATCGGTAAAGCACACCCCTTTTAGTCGTTGAAGCCTTCACCTACGCCTCTATCGAGTGCTCTAGGATCCAACTAGGCCCTATTTTCAGTCTAGAACCCATTGCTCACGTAGATCCTCCCTTAGCTCCTCTCGGATGATCTAAGGATCTATAGTTACGCCTCTCTCGAGTGCTCTAACATGTATCTAAACAAGGGACACACTCGTGCCTCTTACAATGCTTAAATAATTACCAACAATGAGCAAAGCAAATATACAAACACTTAGTAGGCAATATATTAAATAGAAACAAAAGTTAATCATCCATAAAAGCAACCACCGAAACAAAGCTACATGGTGGGGCTAAATGTTAAGATAAATCATCCACATAAATCTTAAACATCTAACAATCATCCTCATGAAAAATAAACAAAATAAAGCAAGGAAGGAGGACTAGAAGACACCCTCGGTGTGCACTGCCGCCGGGTCTTCAACCACCATGGGACGCCTTGGTGTGCTAGCCCCTCTCGGGTGCCTAGCACACCACTCCCTTCAAGCTCTATCAATGGACGTTCCCTTGGCCGGAGTTTGGAGGAGAAAGGTGGAAGCTTTCCGCCGCCGCAAAGACCGCCTCAAAGGTCTCTCTTTCCTGGTTGTTCCTCTAAAAAGCCTCTCAAAAAAATCTCCCTTTTGTGTAGGTCACCATGTCTTTTAAAGAGGGTGAAAAACCCTAAAAGATGTGTAAAAGTCCATTTCTGCCCTCATTTTGTCCTGGCATTTATGCAGGACAGGCAGAGGTGACAGTGGTCCCCTACCCAGGTGGCTCGCATACAGGCAATATGGCAGTGGTCCCCTACTAAGGTGGCTGTAGCCAGCTGTAGTGGTCCCGAGCGGCTTGGTAGCACCAGCTGGCACTCTTATCAAAATATCTCTTTGTCGTTTAGCTCAGCCCAGGAGTTCTCTAGCTTTGCCATGGCATTTTCTTTTTGCTATCCTTCTGCAAATGCCATGACAAATTACCTCACTTCCGTTTCTGCTTCCCTGCACAACACCACTAAAAAGAACTACCTTTCTCGTGAAATAGCACCTATTATCATATGAAAATGCCAAGGCATAACCAAAAGACTTTATGCAATGTTATGACCCTAAATGCAACTACATGATCCTATATGAGCCTAAGGGCACTCAATAACTTAAGTAAAAAGGCCTAAGATATAGCCTTTTTGCAGAGTTATCACACCCCCAAACTTAAGCTATTGCTTGTCCTCAAGCAATGGATAACAGCTAGCAGAGAAGGAATGTCATGACAAATTCAAAATCTAGGCAAGCAATAGGTCAGAGTTTCAGCCCTCAGAAAATGTCATGGCATAAACATATAAGACTCACGGAAATTGCAAGAACACTACCTTAGGACCAGGTCGAATGTGAGTATGTGTGTGCACTAGTGAGTGTATCTAATCTATGCTTAGTTAACTTAGAAAAATTCTAAGGAATGTTCACTATTCTAGCAAGGCATGTTTGTTCATTAAAGCATATTTTTAATACTCCCCATATATATATATATATATATATATATATTATGCTAACATACTGCTACGAGAGAAGCCAGCCTGTCACACTACCTTCTACTCATACCATAGCTGCCATTTATTTAAACGCAGTATCTAGGCAATGCCATGGCAAGTTAAAAGTGTAGCATCACCCTGTGCCTCTTTCAGTAACTCATATGCACATGGAAATGCGGAAATGCCATGACATAGCGGAGTATCCCTCTACAGATATGTCCAGGCATTTATTTTCAACTTCTCATACTAACTATTGGGGGTTCTCTATTAACATCAAAATTCATTTAAGCATGCTAAGCTATTCAAGTTTTCATTCTATAAAAAATTTTCTAACTTTCCTAAGCATGGAGAACATACACTCGTGTAACAATAAAATAATCATGACCAACCAAATTCTAAGGCAGGTTCTATTCAAATCCCAAGTCATGCATTCAATTCAATATTGTCCATATAAGGAATATCATCATCGGGCATCACTAACTATAACACTAAAAACTTAACCTAAACTTTTACAAATGTCATGGCATTTTTCTACAACTGCAGCTATCATGCACATGAAAAAGAGTTGAGAACGATACCTCCCCCAAACTTGAGGCAAGCATTGTCCTCAATGCATCTAAAAATTAAACTATATGCTATGCAATGCAAGTGAATGAAATGCAATGAGATGTACCTTGGCTACTTGGGCGGTGTGGTGGCAATTCGACGCGAGGTTCGGCGCTTCAACGGGGGTGGACTGACTTCAGGGTCAGTCTCTTCATCGGCTCCCCGTGATTTTAATTTGCTAGCAGCTGAAGTTGGGGTTGGGAGCTTCCCAACCGACAGTTTGAGTTTGCGCTTCGATTTCTTCCTCTGAGGAGAGGGCATTTGTGATTCAACTGTCGAAGTTGCTGGGTGGTGTTCTTCTTGTTGTTATGCTGGCGGTGCGGGAAGGTCTTCGAAAAATGAAGAAATAAACTCGTCTTCCTTTTCTTTGTCAGCAGTGGGGTCCGGTTGATCTTGAGTTTGGGCTTGCTCCTATGAAAATGTCGTGACATTTTCAGGAGTTTGTTCTTGTGCTGGTGATTGAGCTTCTGGGGCTTGTTCCTCGTTCTCCGGCTCTGTTGGTCGTGCCTCCTCTGACGGCTCAACTGGGGATGGTACCTGATTTAGATCAGGTGCAGCTTGCCTGGTCGGAGTCGAAGCAGCTGTAAATGTTGCGGCATTTTCTTTTGCAGTGGGCAATATTGAGTCCGCGAAAGTGGGAAATTCTTGATCGAGAGGAGGAAGCAGCTCTGCCAGGTAAGCTTTGATGACTTCGTCTCTTTGCTTCGTGTAGAGAAAAAAAATTCTTTGAGATCTTTGGACAAGTCATCCACTTTTGCCATGGCATTCTTGGACAGCTCCAGGGCTTCATCCTTATAGAATGAAGCTCTTCCTCTAGCAGCAGCAGCGTGAGAAGATTCCGGCTGCTCATCTACGCTTCCTGATAAGTGCTCAACGCACTATCATTTTTTACTCCTTTTATCGGTATTTATCACCAAATATTCACCCACTTGAACTAATGCATGTGCTTAATGTGATATATTTAGAAGTTATACTTAAATAGATAATATTTATAGAAAAAGGCATGTTTTATTGCGTTTTCATATCTGTGCAGGGAAACCATTGCCGTGGCAGCGACAAGGCCGAGGCAGGACCTGATGCCGAGGCAGCAGTAGGAAGACAAGAAGCAAAGTGATAGGCGATGGAAAGACAAAAACCTAAGGAACGTGTTTGGACTTGAAGCCCAAGAATCGGAGCTGGCTAGCACAAGGAAAAGCCCAAAAGAAGACCACGCGGGAAAGCCCCCTTAGCCGAATTCAAACTTGGAAATATATTATTATTATGTACTTGACTTGTTCCCTACTCCAAGTTGTATTCTACTTAGGAAAGGTTTGCCCTAGGTCTAGCCTATATAAAGACCTAGCCACCCAATGTATCAAACATCGAAAATACCTAGGGAGAGCCGACTTCTACTCTTGTTTCTTTCCTCTCCATCATGTTCTAAAACCTTCATAGGGTTTAGGTGAAGGTTGTGGAGTATTTGTGAGAGAAGATTGTAATTTGTCTTTTATTCAATGCAATAAAGATTATCAAGGTTTGCTTATCCTTTGTTATTCCTTGTTCTTGCATTCAAGCCCGGGAGGGAAGTTTGTGAGTAACCATTTATCTAAGCTCGGGAGAGTTAGATTCACGAAAGGGGTAAGTACGGTGTTTCAATCGCGAAATACTAACTCGGCCTAGGGATAGGTTAAGAGTTTCAGCGGCTAAAAGAAGTGTGAGATTGGTTGGTGAGTATAATTGATTCACGTCGGGAGGTATCATCAAGGACTAGTCATCAACAACACTCTGACTTAGGGATAAACGGAGTCATTCAAGGACACTTTGCCGAACTTTGGTAAAGTCTGCCCACGAGCAAGGGATTACCGCGGCAGACAGCGTTATCGCTGCCCAGGCAGTAAACTGCAGTGCTGCCGAGGCAATGATATGCGATTGCATTGGATAAAGACAAGTCAATCAAGTCCACAATACAATACAACTGGATCCTGGCCCATCTCTCTCTCTGATATTTCGACTCTTTATTTTTATTCAATTATTTTAGTTTAAATAAATCACATCAACTCACTTGTGTTTTTACCTTTCCACAGAGCAAGGAGATAAAGGAAGCATATTAAGTATACCAGTCCCTGAGGAGACGATAACTCGATAACATACTTATCACTTATTACTTGCGATGTGTCCGCTTGCACTAAACGCGCACTTTTGACACGCGACAAATTTTTGGCGCCGTTGCCGGGGACTGACAACTAAATTTTGTTTTCCCTGTTTTCTTGTTCCTTTTTTTTATTTTTATTTTACTTTTGTTTTTCTTGGTGTATGACCAGGGCCAATCCAACCAACCTCTTATACGAGTTAGATCCTGAGATTGAAAGAACAGGGTTAAGGTTGAGGAGACAAATCCGAGGAGTCATGGCAGAGGTTCAGGCAGGATAAAACATACCTATCGGCAATGAAGGTCTTCCGCCGCCACCTGGGTCGCGGTAGCTGACTGTCAGAGATTTCTTGGAGGAGGACTTAAATGGACTAAACCCAGGAGTCGTTACACCCGAGATTGAAGCAGCCCATTTTGAACTTAAACCTGTTATGTTCAACATGTTAAATACAATTGGACAATTTGGTGGGTCTGCAACTGAAGACGCAAGGCAGCATCTCAAATCTTTCATGGAAATCTGCAACTCTTTCAAAATCCAAGGAGTCCATGAAGATGTCTTGCGGTTAAAGCTATTCCCCTATTCACTGAGGGATAGGGCGAAAGCTTGGTTGAATAGCATTCCAACGGGATCTATTGGATCCTGGAGTGAACTTTGCCGTGATTTCATTACTCGCTTTAATCCTACTAATCTATATGATAGAATTCGTAATGAAATTACTTCTTTCCGACAGGCTGAAGACAAACCAATGTACGAGGCATGGGAACGCTACAAAGAGCTATTGCACAAGTGCCCGTTGCATGGATTTCCCTTATGGACACAAGTGAAAATGTTTTACAACGCCACAAATGCCCCAACAAGGATGATGTTAGATGCCTTGGCAAACGGCACACTCCTGGACAAGGCACCCGAGGAAGCTATTGAAATTTTGAATAAACTCGCAAGGAATGACTTCCAGTTTCCCACATCTAGGCGAGGAGGAGTAAGACGCCAAGCCATGATAAACGAATTAGATTCATCAAGCTCAGTGGCAGCACAATTGGCCTCTCTTCCCAAGATGGTGCAAAACCTACAATTACAAAACAATACCCATGAGGTCAAGGTAATTGATTTATGTTGTGATTTATGTGGAGGTAACCACAGTTCTGTTGATTGCATGAATCAAGAAACCGGTATGTATGTTGGGAACTACAACCGTAACAATTTGATGTCCAACACATACAACCCCTCATGGAAGAGGCATCCAAACTTATCATGGAGCAACTCAAATAATGCCTTAAACCTAATCACCCAACCACCGGGATTTCAGCAGCCAATGCCGCAGCAGCAAGTCCAACAACTGATGCCGCAGCAGCAAATGCAGTAGCAACCGGTCAATTCATTGGAAAACACGCTAAAGGCCTTCATGATGAAAACCGAGTCATACATGGCGGAAAACAATAATTTCATCTAGAGGACCGACGCCTTCATGAATAGGACTGAGATGAGGCTACAAAATCAAGAAGTGGACATAAAAACTCTGGAAACTCAGGTTGGGCAGTTTGCTCAATGTATAAACACTAGACCACAAGGAGGCCTACCTAGCAATACTGAGGTTGCTAAGGTACTAAGCCATGAACAGTGCAAGGCAATCACTACCAGGAGTGGTCTACAGTTGAAAGAGAGGATCCCAGAGAACCGAACCCAACCGGCGGATCAATCAAGAGAAGAGGCTGAGCAAACCGAGACTGACACCACTGCCCCGGCAGCAAGCACTGTAGCACCTGAGCAGTCGGCCGAGGCAGCAAAAATTCTAGTGGAGCCAGGTATACGATTCCAAACTAAAGAAACCCTGGACGAGATGAGACCACCACCACCTTTCCCGCAAGGGTTGAAAAAACAAAAACAGGATCAACAGTTCAAGAAGTTCCTCGATATCTTGAAGCAAGTCCACATCAACATACCATTCATTGAGGCTATTGAACAAATGCCCAACTATGCCAAGTTCTTAAAAGATATGGTATCAAAGAGAAAACGAATAGGTGAGTTTGAGACAGTGGCTGCCACCGAGGGATGCATGGCAATGCTGCATAACCGCATGCCACCAAAGTTAAAAGATCCTAGTTGCTTCACTATACCTTGTGCGATAGGAAAGAATTATGAAGGAAAGGCCCTATGCGACCTTGGAGCAAGTATAAACCTCATGCCTAAATCAGTTTCCCAAAAGCTTGGAATTGGAAGGCCGAAGCCTACAACAGTAATGCTCCAACTCACGGATAGATCTTATGTGCAACCTGAAGGAAAAATCGAGGACATACTAGTAAGAGTTGACAAGTTTATTTTTCTTG